>NMRA01000403.1:341581-386553 GCA_002633005.1 Phoronis australis | reverse complement strand
CATACCCTTAGGCCTAACTGGTCGCTGGCCACAAACACAAAAAACACGAAAATTGAACAAAGTTTCTTTTTTGTAGCAACGTTTGTCAAAATGTATCAACGTTAAATCTTCACAAATTACAACGTAGCCGATTGAACATGCCTTTCAGTTCAGCAAAAGTCGACATTGTAGGTGCCGCCATGGAGAAATGAGACGAAAGTCCAACGGGAATTGTGAGCACATTTATCACTTAATGAGTAACAACTGCGAGGCTGAAATTTGGTGAACACTGCTAAATCGTGCAGAATAGTAAGTAAAGATATGTCTAAATAAATTTCACCGTAATTTGTTGGCGAAAACAATTTACACAAAGTTTTAAACTCGTAACTCATCCCGCTGTCCTCCAATATGGCCGACGCGATCCAAACAAAGTGACCCAAATTTCGCCACAAAACTTGCAATAACTTTACACTGCTTGCCCCGATTTTGATACTTTTTCGATTTTTACTGAGTAGAATGTACTACCTTTCCGATGATAGCAAAATACTTTTTCAAAACGAGGAATAAAATAAAACCGAAAAAAAATTGGTTCGACCCATATTGGTTCCTAGGTTCGACCCGCCTACGTAAGGAACTAAACACCAATGCTGTTTTAACATACTAAGTTCGCGTAACATTCCAAAAAAAAATCAACGACCACTAACTACGAACTATAAATACACTACATATGCAAACGAATCACGATATATTACTAATAAAACAAAATAATGAAGTCTTTTCGAGCAAGCCATAGCACATTCAGTTACAAGGAAAAAATGGCGGCGTTCAGGACAAGTTCCTGAACTAATGAGCGGGAAATGTGGGTACGGAAATAACCGATGACAACCGGTAATCATACGCTCAGAGAGAAGGGTCAAATACTCATAAAAAATCGCTTTTGGCAAGAAAGGTGAAAAGAATATAAAGAAAGGGTGTCGAAAATAAGAATTTATGTAATAAGTATTTTCGGATACTGGAACCACATAGGCAGTTTGCAAGAAGGATTTTAGAGAGATTCAGACTCAGCCGTGAATGTACGACGAGCAATGGTCTTTATGGCTGACATTGTAGAACAAACACCTGAATCTTGGGCTTCTAGAACTAGTGACTTCAATAAGCGTTTCAATAAGAAGATGATGATGAGAGACAAAACGTCTACATGTACATGTAAAACTACCAAAAACATTTCGTTTCATTTGGAAAATCTTAGGCTAACAGGATTTGAACTCAAGTGCACGAGGAAGCGTGCAATGCGTACCCCAGAGTATCCAGTTTTCTTCAACATCGCGGCTAAGCCACGGGCAACAATTTGTGAATTTATAAAGACGCGTTAGTCACAGCCTGGTCTAGATTCGCTTAAGGATATTTCAAACCTTCTTCACAAAAATTGGCTATTTTTACAATTTTTCACATACACTGTATGTCTAGCAAAATACCTTATTTTTATTCTCGAAGAACTTCAAAAACGAAAGATATCCCGTATAGCGAGAAAAAAAATGGCAGAACCACCTTGGAACCGCACTACCGCGCGGCAATTTGTTTACTACTTATCCGAGGTCAAAGGGACTATCACTAAAATCGAATCTCCTGCCAGGCACAGTGCAACTCCGTTTGTACCCTCAGTACTTTCATTCACCGAGTCGTTACAATATTGCATCAACGACGTACGTGTGATAGAAAGATCCCGGGGAAAACGAAGACAACACGTACAATGTGGCTTTGATCCTGAAAGAGTTGTGTGTCTGCATGCATACAGCTGTTGAGAAAGAATAACGAGTCGCCTCACCCCTCTGTGACTTTGTGTTCACGAACACAACAAGTTGTGAAAAGAGATAAATCCTCACACAAATTCCTTAATTCGGGTAATTTGACATTTCGCTCACGGCGTGCTTTAAATACTGACTCGATTTCAGTATCTATTGCGTACTTGGCTTTCGTATCAGTCTCCAAGCCGTGGTGTGTCTAACAATGAATTGTTGACCTACTTTGAAGTGGACTACAAAATGAACGCACTTAATATGTTGACTCCGCCAGCATGCCCCAGTTGGATTCGATGCAATCAAAATTGACTTAGCTAGTGATAAAACGTTTTGGTGACACTTAAGTAATTACCCACTGTGACATTTGAACTTAGGAATACGAGTTCTCGAAATCTGTTCGGTGGATTTCGCTAGGATTTTCGATATACATGTTAAGACCTATAGTCAGTTTTGCGTAATGTAAAAAAATGAATACGATTTCTGACAAAAATAGCATTTATCGTAATCTATTTTGCCCGGGGTACGCCACGAGCTATGTTGCAGAGTTAAACAAGGGGAGGATTGCGAATAATGTCATTTATTATGACGTAAATAGATAAAACTAAATATGACTCTGCGAGATGGGACAAAACGCCCACCGGCGTGTACAATTAATAGCCCTGAAAGAGGGAACCAAAACAAAAGAACTGCCTGAAGGGCTTAAAGGAAAAGTACAGAACATAAACTCAAAACTTGAAAACACCTAACAGGTGGTGTATATGAGAAAAGAAAAAAAGTGGAACCGATATCCGGGGTGGCGCGTGGGGAAAAATGTAGAGAACGAACGCACAGTGTAGGTCTTGTAGACGACGAGGTAGGTGGCTGAATGAGAGAGACCACGTTGAACTGAACAAAGGAATTATGGCCCGACCAATCAGGTGTCGCATAGAGAAATGTATGAATACAAAAGTAGGTCCTTAAGGCTATAAATAGAGATAAGTAATGACAAATGAACCCTAATGGTTGATATCCAAATAAAGAGAAAAATGTCAAAATAATGACGATAAATGCATTTAACAAGTTAAATTTAACTTATCGTAATCTATTTTGCCTGGGGTACGCCACGAGCTATGTTGGAGAGTAAAACAAGAGGAGGATTGCGAATAATGTCATGTATTATGACGTAAATAGATAAAACTAAATAAGACTCTGCAAGATGGGCATGGACAAAACGCCATAATGGCAGCAAAGGAATGCTGACATCGCCCATCCGATGAAGTAGCATAAGTTTTGCGAGTTAATTTGTCTTAGAAATCAAACAAAAAGTCTTATAGACAAATTCCAAACACCGTTTTTGAGGTAAATGGTGAAGTTTTCATTTGAAAAGTGTTTCCCCTACCGAGACGTTATTTTGCTAGGAATGTATTTTTCGTAAGCCATGGCATTTTGACTTAAATAGGTTTAAATGTTATAATAATAATAATGGACCATAAATATAAAACATATTTTTGTATTCCCTGGTCTTTTTTGCAGAAAATATGTACTTTTACTAATTGACATAGCCCACTTTTTGGTATACGAGTTAGAATGGAGGCCACTAAACAAGTGGTTTGAGATAACCTTAAGCGTTGGGGTAACAAATTCCACATGCTTGTGTAGGAGTTAATTCATGTAGGACTATACCGACAGCATTAAGTTAATATGCCCAGAAATAGTTCGGCAAAGCGAGAATTGACGATAAAGGGAAGCGGAAGAAGTTATCAAAATCAAACACGGTCGCTTGGCAATTTTGACGTCCGATGTTAAAGTGTCATGCTTCGTTCGTACGAAAATCCCGCGAATGTAAAGATGTGTCAGACCAGGGACCAGGGTCCAAGGCCCAGGGTCCAATCTTTCTGCTCGAAATCGAAATCGAATTTGTTTTGGACACTAATTCCATTCTATTTTTATGCAAACAATAACACGTGTCCATGAGTCTGTGGTACATTAAACGGTGAATGCTTTACATGTAAGTTGGCGATTTCTATTCCTAGTTTACATTTGATGACCCCAGCTTTAGCCTATAAATTCGAGTCTGAAATTTGAAATTTTAAGTTTTTACTCGAAATTTGGAATTTTTGCTCCAATTTGTAGCTTGATTTTAGGCGTCACCATGTGCAAAATTGGTATAAACGGATCCGCCTTCCACTTAAACCATATCGAACTCTAGCACAGAATAATAGACACAAAAATAGAAAAGGAAATGTCAAAAACAGTTTCGAGTTCGATTTCGAGCACAACGAATAGATCGACCCCAAGCCCGATTTAAGTACGATGAACACACGTACGCCAGTGTTCAGGCTTACCGAGTCCATGCTCTGCATAGCTGACTCGGGTTCAGAACACACCGCTTAATTTAGTCGTGTTTGCTCTGACTTCCAAAAGCGCGAGTTGCAGGTAGACAACACCTTACCAGTCAGTGCGACACGCGTTTCAATTTTTTGAGTATTACTCCGCGATGACTCACCGATCGAAGCAAATTCTGAACTGTTCCCGAGAACAAGTGACAAGGGCAATGTACTATATGAACTTAAGGGAAATATGCAGTGATACAATTTTATTAAGGAAGACAGGGTAATTTGGATTTTCGTTTTTTTGTATCGGTTACGGAGACAACTGAACAATTGACTTTTTTTAGTGCATTACGGCGTTTTCCCGTTGCTCCCAACTTGTTCGATTCTATAGCCCAACAATAACTTGGGAAGATCACCCCTGTAGCCAATATCTTAACGCGACTGATTAACTCCACCAGTGGCATTTATGGTTGGAGGGCCGGCTCTCGTCAGTGCTAATCTCCCGCCGATCAGATCGTATCAGCCTGACTGGGCCGTGCTAACGTTAAGTTATTACATACTTGGACGTAAACCAATAGCATTTCTGAAATCTTCGTCAAATGGTGATCATGTTTAGTTTTTGAATCGCCATAATTGCCCAACTGCAACCCAACTTACGACAATCTATTCTTTCCGAAGTACACTAGTAGCTCACTCTGAGTTTGACTGGGTTCACACCAAGTGGTCTGTAATAAGCATGGTAGATAATTTTTGTGGCCTGCTTGTTGTGATAACAGAAAAAAGAGTGTGCTTGGTAGTTTACAAAGAAGCTAGATGTTATCACACGCTCAGAACCCTCTACGCGTGGTAAAGTCACTCTGAACAGGAAAACGCTGTCATAGTGGTCACTGGACTGGTATGCGACGGCTGAGGATTGGGTGCCGACGAGATCGATGATGAATCAATCAAAGCTCATAATTTCAAGAAGATCATCCCACCTAATGAATTCTCCCAAAATGCGCTTTTCCTTTGGCTGCAACCCCTTTTTGTTTATGCTTCATAACCGTAGGCCTACATTTTAAGTACCGCCGTAGGCGGCGACTGCAGCGCTGACGTGCTCGGCGATGGCCCGAGGAGTGAGGGATGCCATAGGCATTGCAGAGTCACCTGCAGCAATGCTTATTTCATTATCACGAGTATATTTTTGTCGGGACCGCTCCCTTCTGAGGCTGACGGCGAAAAATTGAGGCAACAGGTTATATTTCCTAGAAATCTATTTCCTAGAAGTGGGGGACCTCGTAAAACGCGACCGAAGAACACCAGAAGTTAGAAGTTGGATCGCCAAGTTTACTTTCGGATTAAGCAATATATTGTCTTTTACCGGAGTCGTTGTATTTTGATATTTTCTGTGTTATGTCGCTAACTGTAGGCGTGTGGGCTATATTCCAGGAGTTCACGGTAGGCCTAAGCAAGTCTTGCGATTTCAAGACCGTACTGTAGATAGCGCTACTTGTTACTGGTGTCGCACATAAACCGGTAAAATCCAATTCACATAAAGAGCGTAATTGATATTAACTTTCGATTAGCTGCTCCATTTAATGTAATTTGACTTTGTCTTCACACCGAAATGGTTATAACCTGCGTAATGACTCAGTTGAATTCGTTCCACAGCCTCCTCGGGCATTGTCGTGTTTACGACACATGTAAAGCGTAACGATCATGCGACCAAACTCCAAAGTCAAAGAAGAAACATTGAGATAATTGTTAAGGACATCGTGTGTAAAAAGTCGACGATGGAGTTGGATTTTGTTCAGTGGTTGATTATAATTCTTCTTTTGATGTTACCAGTTCTTTATGAACTGAGTTCCACTTTCAAGTACTATGCTAAAATGACCCTGTATTACACGATAATCTCAGTAGAAGCATTTGCGTTCATTTTTATTGCTTTGGTGAGACCAATGGACGTTCGCAATTACGGGTAAGTCCCCGGGATAAGTTTAGGTAGTGTGATTTTTATTCCTTGTGTGTTACGCAATTAGTTTTGTCGATTCTATTTACTGTGGTAATTGTTTACGATATGACGACATTGACCTACACACATGATTTTGTATACACATAGGGTACCTAATTATCGGACGGAACCTAAATATCGGACATTTCATAGAATCTTATTTGAAGCATAATCTGAGAATTAAATGACACCAATTTTTGTTCCGTTGTAATGCATTCAATGTCCGACACCGTCTCGTTTTTTACAGCGTTGCCTCGTTTTGATTTCACCGAGAGAGGGTGCAATTTAGACCCCCAAGTCGGCCTAAAATGGACGATCGCATAAATCGGTTATAAAAGTTGAAAATAAAATCTTTTTCCACAATGAAACCATCTCATTGAACTGACAATATGTCACTGTTCCATTTTTTCGTTTGTTTTTAAACTCAAGTCAAACCCCGACCGCGCACGTGCGGGTGTCATATCAAGAAGCCTAAGTGATACTAAAAACTGCAGTGAGTTTGCACGTGCTTTAGTCGTCTGCACTAATTCATCGAAACGACTTGGCGCCGTCATCAGATTTCATTTTATGGATAATTTTGTTGCGAATGGACCTGGGTTCTAGCAGCATATATGTCAAAACACTCGAGCTGAAATTTGGCGACAAGGTGCCCGCGGCCATTACGTGGTTAGTCAGTTTTCCGCGGTGTGGCGTATGGAGAAACATGGTGTCCGATATTTAGGTTCTCCGAAGGTTTGGTTGTTGTGTTTTTTGAAGATCAGTCGGAACATAAATGTGGCTTTCAGTGACAAGATATAGTAACAGAACAATTCCGTGAAGGTAAATCTTTATTTCAGCAAAGAATTTACAACAATCCGTAATGTTTTCAATTAAATATAATGCAAAATGTGCCAAAACGTCCGATAATTAGGTCACTTGACTGTACATTCGATTCCTCGGAGCGTTACCGATCCAAAAATATATGAACGTATCCCTTACCACGTTTCCTCCATATTTTATTGTCGAATTTCTCTTTGCACTATTTCCCGGTTGCGGATAGAGTCGAGACCCGGCAGAATCCGAAACAGCATCATTGATTCTGAATGGCGTTTGCCCGCGCGAGATTCCCGCTTAAGTTTTTCTGGAGGAACAAGTAGCAGCATTTTACCTTTTTCAATTTTTTAGAGATGTGAGCATTTGACCATTTTTCCACAAAATTGTCTGAAGTGACCCTTTTCACGAATTAGAACCTCAAAAACAACCTCAGCTTTTTTCGCGGATTCTTGCTTGCTGACGCATACCAGAGTTACCATAGGATCAAATTCAAACCCTTGGGACCGTAATTTGGCCAGAGGATAAACGGGTCTCGGTCAATTTGAACTTAATATGAAAAGCATCTATCTACAGAAGTCGATAGCTTAGTTCAGTTTTTTACCACCAGGGGACTCCTTCCATTCAACATGGCAGTATAAGTACCGCGTACCGGGAAACGGTACAAGCAGAAACTTCATGATAAAACATTAGAGAACAGAGTAGGAGAAATTTCTGTAAATTTTTTTAAAAGATAACGTTGTAAGGAATCGAACGATACCAAAATCATTTGTGTAAGTCAATGTCGTCATATTGTAAACAATTACCCTGTGTTTGAACTATTCCTCTACATGACACAGGAAACGTGTCAAATCAGCTGATAAGTCAAATGTGCTGAAAACCAGAGTGTAACAGCAATGAATGCGGGGTGGTGCGTAATAGTTTCCCATGCCATTGTTCCAGATGACCAGCATACTTGAGCATTCTTTATCATCAATTTCGGTTCTGATTAATGTTAAAAATCCATAAACCATTGCCACTAGCATTAATCTAGGAACACGCAGTTTGGCGCAGGTATCAGTTTGGATTGCAAAAATTTACACCAATGAGACTGAGTATGCGAGTCTCTTGCTATACTGAAAACCTTGTGAAACATTGTCACTTCTCAATTAAATGAATAAAAAATCTCCACACACTTTGTGGGTTATTGTTGAAGAGAAAACATGTAGTTAATATGATGTCATTAAAAACTAAAGTAGCGTATTTAAAATTCCAATTTTTTTTAATGGGAATTGGAGCATCCAGCCCTGATCCAATAATTAATTTTTTACTGTTTCGTCAGCGTTGTGCATTTTTAGTTTGTTTGTATCGCAAGCGAAAGAATCGTGGTGATATCTGACAAAGTGAGAAAGAACAGAAGTGGAGTAAATACAAGACTGTTTATTTAAGTTTATAAAATACAAAACTACAAATCTACAATATATCCTCAATTATTTTCATTTGGATCGACTAAAATCGCCCATGCTCCAATGCCAAAGGTGTAATAGCTAGTTTTGAAAGCAATTATTATAGTTGAAGCTAAAACTTGAAACTAAATTGAAGATTATCTTATTGGCCGAAACATAGACTTGACAGAATACCCATTCAATACCCAAGAGGCGTGTTTTTACAATTCTGTGCTAGGAATGTTCCAAAATATGCTAATTTAGGGGTCTAAAGTCTAATGCAAAATCCAATAAAAAAGCAAAATGACATTTCGTTAACGGAAGTGCCAATTGGGATTTATAGGTAATAGACACCCCCTATACATCATACAACATAAGCAAGCATTATAACAGATTTGGACTGTTCTGAGAGTAGAGCTGGGTCAATAGGTTTTGCAATAGAATGCAAGACTGCTTCTAAATGCTTTTAACTGGTCACACATCTGAACCGTTAAGACCTGTTGGCTTAATTGGCAATAGTCCTTTTGTCTGAATTTGTGAATTTGAGAACCAGTTTCATCCACTGAACAATGTGTTATTCAGTGACCTTCATAGTGATTATTGCTGTGTAATTGTTGTGTCTTGATGAAGACGATGATAGTTGATTTAAGGCTTTATATTAGGAAAACAATGGCTACTAAAACAAAAGGCTGGTTCTAATCTCCACTTCCTGTTCCTACCAAAACACTATTACGAACACTACAGTAATGACAGGACTTGGAGCGTTGGAGTACCCTGACACATTGGCATCATCATTGATTTTTTGGCATCAGAATACGGACATCTTCTGCCTACCCATGAAAATAATGAGTTTGTGCATTTCAAATGACATTTGTGTTTTGTGCAGGTGGGTTGCTTGGGTCTTCAAAAGTATTGTTCCTATTTATGGAATAAAATGCGAGACGCGTGGCAGAGACCATCTCAAGTTAGACAAGCCATATATCGTTGTATGCAATCACCAAAGCTCCATAGACTTGATTCGTAAGTATGGGGACTTGGTCAGTGTATGTGAATTCTTGAAAGGTGCAAAATGAATTCCGCAAAATCTCACCAGTTGTGTAGAGAAGTAAAATTTGCCAAAATTTGCTTATAAAATGTATCTTCCTTTGTCGAATGCTTGTGACATTATTGTCATGATACACAATTAATCAAAGCAGTGTTTGGTCGTATACAGAGGTTAAAAATGATGAATTGTTTTTATTTGGTGCTACTTTGGAACAAAATTGTCAGGTAATGGTCTAATTTTTAATTAAAATTAGTTTTATTTTACATGTGGTTTCCTAGTACTGGTTTTTGTCATAACTTTGATGAAGCCAGATAAAAGTCGGTGAAATTTGTCAAAATTTTTCTCGAAAGTAACCATAGCTAGTAATTTAAAAAAAAATCTTTCTGTTACAGCCATGATGGAAGTGTGGCCTAGTCGGTGCACAGGTTTGGTTAAGAAAGAGTTGCTATTCGCCGGTCCGTTCGGGCTGGCCGCGTGGCTGTGCGGCACCATATTCATTGACAGACTCAATCCGGACAAGGCCAGGGGGACGATGGCAAAGACTGCGGAGTCTATAAAAAACAAGAACGTATGTAGAATCTATGATTGTGAGCAAGGAAAGGTGAAGCTTTCATTTAGTGTGTGGGCATACTCAGATGAATCTCTTATTTATAACTGACACCTAGAACCAAACTGGTCATCCCAAAGATATTTTCCAAGCCAATACTGTAATGTCCATTACATAAGTAATCCTGTTATCTTTGTAAAGTTTGATCTCTTAATCGTTTTGGCCTGCCTTAATGTTGGCTGAAAGACAGCCTGCTGCACTGAATGTCACCTTGATTTTGCCATCGGGTTCTCCGCTACGTTAATTAAACAATGAAATGAGATATCTGATTATGGGCAGCCTCTAAGAAAACTTGTGGGGATCTTTCTTTCCTTATCAGCATATTCGTCTAATTTAGTTTGTGTATTGCTATGGGCAGCAACCCTCATGACTGGTACATTGTATAGTTTTATAGCTCACGTCAATGTATAAAACTAATCTTTACTCTGTTGTTGCTACTTATAGCTATCTCACATGTCATTACGCAACCTCAAACACTAAATACGAGTCAAAATGTTCTATTCAAACTGGAAAGCAGTAGGAAGTCTGTGTGCAAACATCTGATATGCCCCAAGCTATTTTTGGTAGTTTACCACTCGATTCATGTTTCCTCCTCAGGCAGCATCTGTTAATTCCAAAAGTCCAATACTACTACGCATGTGACCATTTGGCCCAAACACCGGGCATACAATAACTTTGCCAGGCTATATCACTGCATATCCCCAGTGTAATGTGAATTCTATGCTGTGGTGGATACTGCTAAGACAATGTTTGCTCAGCTATTTCACTACATGACCCCCGGTATATTACCAATTATATGCTGGGGGTGGGTACTGACATTCCTGTTCAAATTTGGCCAGTTTTTGTCCTTAGAAAACAAGAAAGTGCTGCCTCAAATTGTTGTTTTGCATCAACTTGGTTTGACTTTTCACGGTGCTGTAACACGCATTTTTTGTTTAAGCCGAAAATCAAGCTAGTTTATTACCTTGCACTTTTTATATTACGTGAGTGATACATATGTGGCCCTCTGCACCATGAAACTTGTCTGTACAACCCTTGCTATGCACAGAATAAAAGTAGAGTGTACACTGTAAAGTTGGTTTAATTTGCTCACTGAGGCATTGAAGCTTGTACGTTGTAATTCCATGTAAATTCGTGTTCATTAGGACGACAATGGCGGTTGCTAGATGAGCCGTGTGATAGGATCCATTTCTCACCATATGATCATACATTGGGGTGCAGTTGATGCCAAGTCACTCAGTGGTATTGAAATTATAGTTTCCGTATCAAAATTGTTCAAGCCCCACTGATCAGTGAGACGTCAGTTAAAAAGTGGTGGGAATTGGTATTCAGTGAACGATAAATTGTTTGTAATTGATTGTTGGTATGTTACAGCTGAAAGTATGGATATTTCCTGAGGGAACGCGGAGCAGGACAGGGTCCATGTTGCCATTTAAGAAGGGTGCTTTTCATCTAGCTGTGGAGGCCAAAGTGAGTGCAACAGGGTAGTCTGAACCTATTAACTGTTACAGGAGTGGCACAGAGTGATCTGGATACATGACTTGATAGATATGTGGTACAGGGTGGTCTTTTAATTGTGCATGCTCACATAATATATAAGCATACATGTACTTTTAGTCATTGTATAGAAGTTGCCTTGGTCTTGTGGCGAGTATGCTGGCTGGCAGATGGCCATTGATTAACTTGTTAAAGCGAGTATTCTCAACGACAGCAGGGTAAAGGTTAAATATTTATAACATTTTGTATGTCAATGAACTCTCAGAGCTGTTGTTGGCAGGTTAAACAGGACATTTCCTTAAATGTTTACTTGGGTGACAAATGCCAAACAGGGTGTTCTAGCTATAGTGTGTTACCTTGAATCAGGATATCTTTATTTCAGCCATAGTATCCTAACTTTAGCCAGCGTGTCTTAACTTGAATCTGGGTGCCTCATCTTGAGCCAGGTTGTCTTAACTTGAACCAGAGTGTCTTAATTTGAATGTGGGTGTCTTAACTTGAGCCAGAGTGTCTTAACTTGAACCAGAGTGTCTTAGGTTCAGGCAGAGTGTCTTAACTTGGGCAAGAACGTCTTAACTTGTGCCAGAGTGTTTTAACTTGAGTCAGAGTGTCCTAACTTGTGCCAAGGTATCCTAACTTGTGCCAAGGTATCCTAACTTGAGCCTAGTTGTCTTAACTTGAACCAGGATTTCCTTTTGGCCTGTCTCGGTTAAGCCTTGTCTGAAGATACATCTTGTTACAACAGTTGTACTGTGTGGTCTGGACATGTGTTGTTATTATTGTGATAACAAATGGTACAAGCTTGTCTTAACAGTTGCTCAAGGGTGTGTGGATTCTAAAATTACGAAACTGATGGTCTGTCAGTGAAAAATTGACCCCCTGTTCCTTAAAACTTCTTTTTGTCCGGAAATAAAAATCTCATAGAATTTGTTTGAAGTCACTGCCATGTGACCATGGTCTTTGTCATGATTGTAGTGTGACATGTTCATGCTCGTTGTAGGTCCCCATAGTTCCAGTCATATTTTCGTCATTTTCGGACTTTTACAGCAAGAACGAGAAACGCTTCACAACAGGTAAGATTAGATGGAGGTCAAATCTATTCTGGGTTCAGAAGAACGATAATTTTTCTAATCATGGCAGGTCATGAATCATCATGGTTCTTTGACCTTGAATTTTATTTGTACCCAGGGGTCATAATCAGATTTCACTGTTGCTTAGTTGCCATTGTGAGGAATTGTAGGTCATTTCACTTGACAATTTTCAGCGTGTATTGCATGTTGTTTGCCAATCAGATTTCACTGTTGCTTAGTTGCCATGGTGAGGAATTGTAGGTCATTTCACTTGACAATTTTCAGCGTGTATTGCATGTTGTTTGCAAAAACAGTTTTCTGAATATGAAAATTGAAAATTCTTCAAATGTTGTTTGTTGAAATGTTGCTGATGCATTTGTATAGTTGAGACACGGATGGCACCTTTTTTAACTGGTTTGATATAAATATACATAATGATAGCACTTGTTGACGAATATCGAAGTTAGCGGGAAGTTCCGCGAAAGAAGCAAGGGTATTGTCTCTGAAACGAAAAACACGTGAAATACTTTGTGATGGATGTTTGTCTGTTGCTATTATATTCTAAAGATGATGTAACTATTATTACTAGTAACAGTCATCTTAAATATTGTAAGTGATTTAATGGCTGACAGTAAAGTTTACGTGTAGTTAAATCTCATGCTGTAAAAAAATAAAATATATCTGTCCATAACATACGTTCAGATATTTTTTTAATATGGACCCATAGACATTTATTTATGGGTACCTCAAACAATTATTCTCCGCTATGATGGAAATTCTTAAGAAAACTCAATCTATCAGTTCTCCTTTAGCCACTAAATTTGCTTCCAACTTTTGGTTGAAAATAGATTTCACCTACTTTGTTGAAGTAGTTCCTGTTGTGCTCATTGCGATTCGTCTTTGTGTCTTTAGGTAAAGTGATCATCACAGTTCTGCCACCTGTGCCAACAGAGGACCTCGCACACGAGGACGTAACAGAGCTTACGGAGAAAATACGTAAAGACATGCTGGATGTGTTCAACGAAACATCTCTAGAAATGGCACAAGCGAAACATTCTAACGGGCTTAAATAAAACGGACAGTTCCAGTTTTGTCGGGATAAAGAGTTGAAGAGTTTTAGCTCACCAAAGATCGAACACTGCTCAATATGTGTGCATGTACAATCACTACCCAAGGATGTACCGTATTCGTCGGGGTATAGGGCCACCCCCAACTTGTTGTTTATTCTCACTTGCTAGCCCTCTGTAGGACTATCAAGCCCAACTGCCTCTTACCCCCTAGTCCAAATCCAATCTAGCTTGACTTCTCTCTCTCGTTCACTCTCTGATGGTGGAGAGCTACTTCAGATATTTGATTCCGGCAGTGTTCATGTGTGCCATCATCCCAATTTTACAGTTAGTATCTTGCAAAATAATCTTGACAAACTGCAACAGAACTGTCAGACCCTTGCCAAACTGGGACATACTTGTTGCCAGAATTATTTATAACAGTTAAGCTGAAGTGTTGCATCATGACATTTTTATTGAACTAAATCAGTGTTTAATAAGTCGCGTTATTGCACCGAGCCCCTAATTGTTAGATGACTTGCTAGGCAAGTTGTCAACATTGAACTACCGTAAAAGCGAAAAGTATTCGGACAAAATATAGCTAAATCTGCTAATGGACGGCATCCTAGGGTGGCAAAATACTAATTACAAAATGGATTAGCTACCTTACTAACTTTGCTACGTCCCAGTCATTTGTTGCCACGAGGGAGTACTTCTCTGATGATGAGTTTGGCTTTCGTCCAGCCTTCATGACGGTAGTTTTGGATCATTTTGTCCGAATACTTTTGGCTTGTACTGTCTGTCACGTCAAGAATGAACCCAAAATGCAATGTGTTCTAGTCAAAAAGGAAAATGTATGTCTCATTTCAGTTTTGTTGGTGAAAATTATGGAATTTTCACGCTGTCCAGTTTATTTTGAAGTTTGCCTGTAGCTTTTGGATTCATGTACCTAGTACATGTATGTTTTTAGAAGACCTGTAGCTTATGCACGGATGCCCATTACAAACCATCCAGTTTCTAGGCCCAACCCAGGTTTTCTAGCTGCCATATTACAAGCGCGTGGTCTTATACCCAGATGTATAAAGCTTTTACTAGAATGTTATTGAAGCTATTAAAGCTTTTGTGTACTTGGTGAAATTTGTCGTGTCCTCTGATATTGTTGCTTAAATTTTTTTGTCAAGTAAGTACTCTCAGATCACTACATAAACGTTGAATTTTAGAGATATTTCCAAAAGTAGGTGAAGACATGTCTTCATTATAGAAACCTCCGGTGTGATTTCAATTCCAGACGATAGCGGTTTCTAAATCGAAGCTAGTCCACGTAACAATCTAGTCCATTATCTAGATTTCCGTCTCTTCTCTGACATCATGTCTCTAAGACCATTTATCTGCCGCAGTTCAAAGAGTAAATGAAACCATTCATCAGTGGGTACCAGAGAATTGTAATTCAATTCATTTAGGCCAATTGTCATCGCATTCAAGTAAAAATGATCATTCCGCTAGATGGCGCTGCAGTTGCAGTGCTGATTTTTCCACTACTTGTATATCCTACCAATGTGTGTGACTGGTGGTCATCGACCTGAGAATATTTTTCTCATGAACTCTCACTGCCAGGTAATGGAGCGATGCTGCTTAGCACAAATTTCAGCTTATACACCAATTTTATATTTTTTGATCACAGCTCTAACTACTGTAGTCATAAAGTCAAAAGCTCTTCCTAGTGTAGTCATAAATCTAAAATATATTAGTTCTGTTATAAACACATCTTCCTGTGACCATTAACTGTAGTACATGGACTGCCAGCTCTGTATATTTTCTATGGCCAAAATCTGTGATCTTGCGCTGAAGCCATAACGTCATTATTCACTAGCGACATCTGGCAAAATGAGCAAGTTTTACTTCTGGAAAGTGCGTTGTCTGCTAATCATGGTTAGGTAGTAGCATTGCCAAAAGTGGTCACCATACTAACAGTTCTATTACTGGAAGACTTTGAACAACGTTGCAATGCTGAAGTTATTTTTTTTGTTATACTGGACAGTAAAATAGATGCAAGAATTTCCTGTCACAATACACTAACCGGAAACTGAAATTGGTTGTTAAGGAGTGTGGCGCCTCCTCTAGGATACTACTCAAAAAAAAAATGTCATTTGTGAATTTGTTGTCTGTAACCTACTGTATGTTGTGACAAAGATTTCTTGGTTTAGACCTTTTAGCAAAAAGTTGGACTCTAGTTGTTCCTCACTCAAACTAGGTGGGATTTCAGGGCCAGCAGTTCGTTATAACTTTAGACAAGATTCTACAAGCTTTCTCGTCACACTTTGTCATTTTATTTTCAGAGCGTAACCTAGAGCAATTACAAACTGTCAGTTCTTTGCAAGACCAAAAATCACTTCTCATCTGAGTAAAGAACAAGTTTTGTTAGCAGTTCTGGTCAAAATCGAGTTACTTCTTGCTGCTTTAGTTATTTAAATGTTGATTTTGTTATTAGTGATTATTGCGTAGTGTGTCTACGCAGAAATAAGAATAATGAGGTCAGGCTGGTGATGCATCTTAGCAAAACTTTGTACATTACTGTACAGTGTATATTGAATTAATGGGACGTAATTTGCATATCTAGGTCATGTGCTTTACAGTGCGGTGTATACCAACTTAATGGAAGGTAATTTGCATATCTAGGTCATGTGCTTTACAGTGCGGTGTATACCAACTTAATGGAAGGTAATTAGCATATCTAGGTCATGTGCTTTACAGTGCGGTGTATACCAACTTAATGGAAGGTAATTTGCATATCTAGGTCATGTGCTTTACAGTGCGGTGTATACCAACTTAATGGAAGGTAATTTGCATATCTAGGTCATGTGCTTTACAGTGCGGTGTATACCAACTTAATGGAAGGTAATTTGCATATCTAGGTCGTGTGCTTGTGGTCGATTCCTGTAGGTGAATTTAGTAATTGTTGTACGTGTATGTGAGACTGATAGAGTGGTGCAAACTGCTGACGTGAGCCAATGGGCTCATCAATATGCGGCAGTCATTGAATCTGTCACGCTGTGCACTCTCTAATGAACGCCCGTATCTAATGTGTTCAATTTGGGACTCTGCCTCTTGTTAATTTTCCTCGTATGCCGAGAGGACATTCAGTTGTTGGTTTAGCTTGTTAGTGAGACAGTATTAATTGCTTTGTGAGGCATTTAGGTAATAGTTACTTGCAGTGGTCCCGCACTTTTAGAACCAGTTTTCTTCCCTAAATAACTGTCATCAAACTGGTTCTCAAAATTCCAGTCCCCTGTGAGTGACTATTGATAACATTTGGCTTCTATGTATGGACTGTAGTTTGCCATGGGTTACAGGTTTATCTTTGTCAATAATTGTATTGGGACAGCTAGTTAATTTATTTTATGGTACGCATGTCCTACGTTAATGCATCCTGCTATTACCTATATAGAGTATCCCACTTGAACGAGTTTTCTGAGTGCCCGGGCCTGTATTAGGGAGATTGCAGTAACCATATTCCTGATTGTATGTATCAAAACATATCAACTGAAATACAATAGGAATCAAATCTGTGTTGACTTAATTACCATTTACTATTTTGTGGATAAGTGAACATCTTAATCAATACACTCTGGTGTGCGAACGTGGCATTTCATGGTCAGCGCTTGGAATGGCCAATGACAAAAAAGAAGAGCATTTTCCAGATGATCTATCGTTCCACAAATAGGCTTACGTGATAGAAATTTTTTTTGAGTTGTGAAATTTAACTGCAATAAATAACATTTTTTGCGTGAATAAAGTCAAAATGATGATGAAAAAGAGATGAAAAGAGGAAACTCAAAATCAAATAAGAGAACTCAAAACTGAAAAAGACGAAATCCTCTTAAAAGAGGAAAGTTACAAGCCCTGTACCATGTAAGTACTTCCACGACATTGATCATTCTGTCAAGTGGAAGAACTTCTGGATAATCCCGAAATTGGCCTATATTTTTCACATCCAGTGACAGAATCAGAATTTCCAAAAGTGAGTGGAGTTCCTGCCAGAATTTTTAATAGTTATATTGCTCAACCATAGTTCCGTCTATGGAGTTATCTCCACATGGTAGACCTCTCTACTGGAGATATATATCAACTTTTTTATTTTTGCTTTCTGTGGACTCGAGACGTGCTTAATTAACATTTAAAAGATTCTGCAAGCTTCTGATCAAGACCACAACATCATTTTTACCAAGAGTTCTTAATGTATACTGGGGTAAAGACGATTACGTTCCCTTTTGCCAATTTTAATCGATGGTAAATTTCTCATTCTTTAAAGCTAATGAGTACACAGCATAATATTCTGATGTGATTCATAAATTGACACGCTAAGGAATTGATGTGTTGTTGCTTGCTTTCGAACAATCTTCTCTAAAGGAAGTTTATTTGTCAACTGAAGTTGAGTACAGATGGCTTATGAAAGAGGAAAATATCACTGTACTGCGAAAAGCAACGGTGGGCCCTGTAATAAAACACAAAATTCCTTATTTAATTCAGACATTTTTAATAAGTTCACAAATAATATATTTTACATGCTTAAATTATTAAATTTCTGAGGCACGTGCCATAATTATATACAGTGAGTGAAACCAAAACTTAATAAACTGATATTTTAACACTTCACAACGGTGTAACAATATAATATTAACATTGAATTTTTAATTATAAAAGTTGACTGTTACATTTTTCATGGCCAGTTATCAAAGCAAACTATCCACACCAAACTTCGACAAAGTTCCAGAGTGAACATCTACACTTCATACTGATGAGTGAGACACTTGGACAGTTGCTGTTCCTGCATAGTTCTTCGAAATCGAACGTTTTTGCTATTAGCTGGTGTGGAATTTTGTGCACTTTCCCAATCGGACAAAGATGAAATAACATTCAGTTATTACTACTGAATATCCTGAATCATGATGACAGTAATCCACACTTCGGCAGGGTTTGTCAGCACAAGTGTGTCCAGTATATTTTGAAAACTACTGAATACGAATACGTTGCATATTACTAATTACATGTACTTGCTTTCTATTTTAAAATTGTTCATGAAGTAAAAGTTATATACAATTTTATCCCTAACCAACCTGTACAAAATAACAATTTACTGTGTATAAAATAACACAATACAGTATTAGTAACCCCGAGTGCGTGAAGTCATCTGCGACTTCTCCAACACTGCGGACTTAAGCTTCAAAAGTCTTGGGAAGTGGGTTGACGATCATACTCTCTATAC
This sequence comes from Phoronis australis, assembly GCA_002633005.1. NCBI lineage: Eukaryota > Metazoa > Phoronida > Phoronidae > Phoronis > Phoronis australis. The sequence goes on along the minus strand of NMRA01000403.1, from coordinate 367,711 downwards.
TCTCAAACACCGTGTGTGGATCTTGGTCAGCGTTGATGTGCTGACCGTCCTGATAATAATCGGCAAGCTCCTCTAGGTAGGCGCTCCACTCAGTCAGACGTGCACGCACAGCTTCTTCACTGTCTTTGGGGTTCTGTTGTAGCCTATGGCAATATGATAAAAATCTCAGGGTTTTCCGGGAAATTTTCTTTGAGTAGTATTCTGCAAACAGCATGTAGTGCTCCGCTGTGTAAGTTTCAACCCTGATTTTTGTATTAAAATACTTTGGTTCTCTTTGGAATACTTTTAAATTAAACTTGATACTGTGCAGAACGTTTTACACTAATCCACACTACAAGGGCCATAACTCTAAACCTGATTATATAACAATTTTGTCTTATTTCAAAAGAATTTTCACCCTGTGTTACTTTCTCTGCACAACATTCTGGCAAAACTTGTACAGGAATTGTTCTTATATCTTGGCGATAGGTTAAGGTGATTGGATTACTTGCTCAATTTGATTCATTAAGTTTGCCGCACTCACCTGTCGCGAACCTCCTGTGTTCGCGGTGGATTGTACAGCATGTGATATCGTTCACCTGTGATTGGATCAGTGGCTCGCAGGGTCAGCCTCTCTACAATGGAGTCAGTAGGAACATCCAGGAAAAACACTCTGCAAAAGGAATAAAAGATCAAATTATGGTACACCAAGTAAGTCTATTATTTAAAGGTAAAGAAATTACCGTTTGATTTAAGATTGTTTACCGCAGCTAAGAAATTGGTCTCAACTTGCTTCTGACTCAGACGAGAATTAAAAGTGACATTGGTCTTGTAAAGAACTTAGGGCTATTCCAGCAAAATCTGTATGGAAGGGGGGGAAAGGCACTTTTATTTCATACCCACCGCCCGTATTTTTCATTTATTTCTCCAACCCATGACCCATAATTTTTTAATTATTTTTAATAGGTTAAAATATAAAATCCAACACTTGCAAACAAATTGCCTCCAGGAGGACCTGTTAAGAACTTAGATGACTGACAGACAAGAACTAGTTGTCTTGTCCAATATTGTCAAAAACTAAAGTNATGTGATATCGTTCACCTGTGATTGGATCAGTGGCTCGCAGGGTCAGCCTCTCTACAATGGAGTCAGTAGGAACATCCAGGAAAAACACTCTGCAAAACGAATAAAAGATCAAATTATGGTACACCAAGTAAGTCTATTATTTAAAGGTAAAGAAATTACCATTTGATTTAAGATTGTTTACCGCAGCTAAGAAATTGGTCTCAACTTGCTTCTGACTCAGACGAGAATTAAAAGTGACGTTGGTCTTGTAAAGAACTTACAGTCTGTTATTGCTCATAATGCTCAGAGAATAATTAAATTGGATGCCGTAACAGTCAACTTGTAATCTTGAGCAATAACGAGCTGTCAGCTCTTTCAAAGCCCAGAAATCTGACCTACTTGGATTATAAGGTCCCAGCAGAAAGGGAGACCAATTTGACAAATGGTAAGTTGTCTAATCAAAACTTGTTTAAGTCACCGAAGGCAGATGTATGTGTCTATTAAAAACCCACGTTCGGGCCAAAAAGCAAACTTTTGTTAAGGACCAATTATGACACAGATTATAAGCTTACTCCTCGCTCAGACAACAAATGACGACTGGGCTTGTAAGGAATTGACAAATCGTTACTCATTGAGACTATGCTCGGTTCATTATGCTCTTTGAGACTATGCTCGGTGCATAAAATGACACGTGACAAGCCAACTTGTAGTACTGCCTGATCTCAATGAATGACAGACTGTCAGTTCTCTTAAAGCCCTGAAATCCTCTCCAATTTGACCAGGGATTCGAACAATTTGAGAACAAATTCATACTGTGTAAGTGATCTAAATTAAAGAATGGATTTTGTAGCAACCAGTAGCGCCATCTAACATTAGATTTCAGAACAAGCCAATGTCCAACCACATTGCTCTTGACAAGCTGTATGTTCCCAAATGAGGCCAGTCTTCAACAACAATCGTTTTACAATATTTAGGTCATTCCAGACCGCATGAAAACCGCAATATTACGATTTCCACGGGAAAATTTGTTTTCTTGACCTTGACCTTATCTCTCACCTATTGGGCACGAACTCTGACAACACAAGTTGTTCAGCTTGGTCCCTGTTGCGTGGGTATCCATGAAGCACCCAGCCCCTGCTTACACAGTCTAACTGGCTCAAACGCTGCTTCAAGACGGTCATTACGAACGTGTCGGGCACTGCAAGAAAGGGAAGACTCAATTATTTGAATTTTTAACAAATTAAGCAGAAAAACATGTTTTAGCAAATTTGAAGATGAGTTTGAACAAAGCGTTATTTGCATTCATTGATATTTTTAATGTAGAAGTCGCTAATAAACCAATGTCCAGCTACCTTGAAGTTGGACGATGTGCAAGGTGATCAACATGGCGGTTAGTATAAGTTTATGGGAACACTCTGACTGCGACCAATCGTTGCAGAGTTTAAGTGTGAACATCCCCTTAGGGAGCTCATAGCAAGAGCACGGAGTCTAAAATACATACAGCTAAAAATCTGAATAAAAACAACGAAAAGTAAAATGGAGTTAAGACATTACACTTCATGACCTGTAGGTTAATGACAGCGGTATTAAAACCCCGATGACTATACACAGTTTAGGCACTATTACACTAATTAGATAGGATTAGCAATTTACATGAGAATACCAACAACGACATATTTCATAGAGTAGATAGCAGCACTTACCCAATTCTCCCTTCTCTAAAAACTGTTTGATGGAGTTACCAATCTTGGAGTCGTCTGCTACAGCTTGCTTCAGCAACTGTCCTGCTGAGACTGAAACAACAAAGCATTAATTTAAGTGGAACAACAGAAATGGCAGCCATGAACAAACAAAGATGGCAGTCATGAACAAACAAAGATGGCAGCCATGAACAAACAAAGATGGCAGCTGTGAGGCAACAAAGATGGCAACATGCTGGGAAACGTTTTCCAACGGCAAGAATTTAGTTTACTTAGCAGACAATTTGTCAGGTTTAGTAGAATGCATGAAACGAGAAGCTAAGAAATCCCTAGTGATCAGGTACTCAACTAATCAACACTAACAACCAAGTGGTGTTCAAATGAGGCCAAAAAAGGATAGTCGATTCTGGTCTGTTTTTTTTTTTTGAAAATCGAGTCAGTTTTTAGTTGCTCACTTTTTTCAAGAAAAAAAACACCTGAGATGAGCGAAAAAAAATGCACGATTGTTTTTAACTCATCGCTTGACAACTCATGGTCTTTCAAACCTTTACATACCTTGGTGTAGCTTTCCAAAAAAATATTCAAGACCTTGGTTTTAATTGATGCAGGTGGAGTTTTTTTTTTCTGATCTGCTGAGCGCAGGTCTCAAAATGAGTCGGAGTAAAAAAATTGTGGTCAGACATGCGCAGGCTGCTCGGCGCATTGCACAAAACTCCGGAATCAGGGTAGGCACCACAACCAACTTTGNTACATGAGAATACCAACAAGGACACATTTCATAGAGTAGATAGCAGCACTTACCCAATTCTCCCTTCTCTAAAAACTGTTTGATGGAGTTACCAATCTTGGAGTCGTCTGCTACAGCTTGCTTCAGCAACTGTCCAGCTGAGACTGAAACAACAAAGCATTAATTTAAGTGGAACAACAGAAATGGCAGCCATGAACAAACAAAGATGGCAGCCATGAACAAACAAAGATGGCAGCTGTGAGGCAACAAAGATGGCAACATACTGGGAAACGTTTTCCAACTGCAAGAAATTAGTTTACTTAGCAGACAATTTGTCATGTTTAGTAGAATGCATGAAACGAGAAGCTAAGAAATCCCTAGTGATCAGGTACTCAACCAATCAACACTAACAACCAAGTGGAGTTAAAACGAGGCCAAAAAAGGATAGTCGATTCTGGTCTGTTTTTTTTTTTTTTTGAAAATCGAGTCAGTTTTTAGTTGCTCACTTTTTTCAAGAAAAAAAACACCTGAGATGAGCGAAAAAAAAATGCACGATTGTTTTTAACTCATCGCTTGACAACTCATGGTGTTTCAAACCTTTACATACCTTGGTGTAGCTTTCCAAAAAATATTCAAGACCTTGGTTTTAATTGATGCAGGTGGAGTTTATTTTTTCTGATCTGCTGAGCGCAGGTCTCAAAATGAGTCAGAGTAAAAAAAATGTGGTCAGACACGCGCAGGCTGCTCGGCCCATTGCACAAAACTCCAGAATCAGGGTAGGCACCACAACCAACTTTGAGTTTTTGGCCTAAACATGAAAAGTTAATAAATGGGTTATAAAAAAATTGCAAATTCTTAAAAATACTAGTGAAATGGCTGTTTCATTGTCATGGAAACTAGTACGTAAAAGACACTATGCCATGAAAAAATGATGTATCCCTGTAGGCCACACTTACCATTCACTATGTTGTACTTGCTAGCTATAAGGGCAGCTTGCACCCCTTTACCCGCCCCTGTAGGGCCCATCAGTATGATTCGTGGTGTGTGTGGCGCTGCTGATCGTGTCTGGTTACTTAAGAAGGCATGCACTGAAACAAAAAGCAGAAATCATAGACTTAAACAAGAGGTCTTGAAAACTCATTTAATAATTAAATATTAAAGAATTTACTATTACCCATAGTGGTGCTCGATACTCAGACAGACTGGACACCAACATGCACTAGTTCCTCTCACACTTACACAGTAAATACATCATTTACTATCAACAGCAAAACTTTGTACACGGTTTCAAGAGAATTTTGAAAACAACTATCAAAATGAAGTATCTTTGTCAGCAATTCAAGCACAGTAAATCACTAAGCCTTACTGAGAAACGATCCGATTGGCTTAGATTAATTGTGTTACACGTGTTAGAAAATCAGATGATTAAAAGTTTTCAACAAGTCTGAGCACATAATAAATTGTAAATGAGGAAAGCAGTTATATTACGTAGATACAAGAATTTAAACAAGATCGTGCAACAAAATATGACACAAGTGAAAGGTGAGTATTTCACAAGTAAATGCTTGAGAGCTAACTAGCCTATCCTGGCAAAACTGTGATTGGTCGGTGTGGTTGGAATGTTGAATTATGGGATAAAGTTCACTGTTTCCATGGCATAAGCAAAGATTTCTCCCCACAAGAGCTTCACGAGTGTCTTGGGCCTGTGGAGTGCAGCGCAGGGCTTGACAAGTGTCATGGGACTGTGGAGCGCAGACCAGGGCTTCATGAGTGTCTTGGGTCAGTGGATCGCAAGGGGCTTCATGAGTGTCTTGAGTCTGTGGAGAGCAGCGCAGGGTTTCACAAGTGTCTTGGGTCTATGAAGCACAGCGTAGGGCTTCACTCATTGTCACACTATGCATCATATCATCTGCATAAAGCTGGAATATTACCTTGAGCAAACACGTCCCCTTTTGGCTGGTCAGCATTGATCGTCTTCATAACTTTGCCATAACAAGAAATGACGCCATCTATGTGTCGGTGGTAAACAACCAGTTTGTCGATGATAGATTCCTCATCGCAACCTTCCACTTTTTCTAGCCTCTCTTCCACCATGTTGTTTGGAGGTGGGTCAAAAGTTGTGTGGTAGATATCTAAAAATAACAGGTGGCACAATAACATATGAGGTAATGATTTAAAAGTACCCCAGAACAAAACTCACATTGAATTTGGAGCACTAACAGCTAAACTATGGTGCCCTAACCAATAGATTGCCAATGACAATTTTCAACAACTATAACAATAAAGAAAAAGCAAGAACGGAAGATGATCTTCACACAGATAACATCTCCTGTACTGTCTACTATATACGTTTAGAGACATCGTATTGAAGATACTTGTTCTGCATAATTGTAATTTTATTATTAAAAACTTCTCATAAAAGGATTTTAATGCAAATTAGTTCAGTCGAAAGTTAAGCCCAAATAATGCTCTTCTAACATTTTCAAATCTGAATTGAACAAGAATTTTTAGTTCAAGTTTTTCGTGGTGCACCACCACCTAAAATGGCTGCCGCAGTGAATGGCAGCAGACTCATGCATTATGGGTAATTACTCATCTGATGCTATAACTATGCAATAAGAATTCCGCAGAAACCCGCAGAGTTTTAGAAACCAAATTCCAAAAATAATCGTAACACAACCAGGGCTAAAAGTTACAGATTGTTTATATTTTTGTGATAGCTCTTGACTGACAAATCTCATCCTGAGCTCTAAATTATTGGTGAATGAAAGTGGTATGAGCATCAGTCTAATCTGCCATTTGCCCCATCGCGGATGTGTTCACAACAAATGTTATCATTAAACAGTGTTCTGAAAAATTGATGAGGAGAAACACAAACCTCCAGTCTTTGGATCGACTCTTTTTCCAGACGCTCTCTCAATAAGTACGGTATCAGGGGCATCAAGAAGGACTGAAATAGAAAACTAAAACTTCCCATTTCTTAACTACAATTATCAGTGTATCATACGTGTTCGACTCTGTGCTTTCCAAAAACTGCCGAATCGTATTTTTTGTTTTATTCAAATTGCCTTTCGCAGCTGAGGCAAACACAACATTTTCCGGCTCGTACATTAGTTGATCATGTCTGCCACAAGAATAGTTTCAATCATCTGCTCTGTGTCAGGCAATTTGATGATAATCTCAAATAAGTATTTCTAAAAAATAGAATCATCTAATACCCACTCTGACTTTCACATACGTAATAACACTAAAATCAAATTAATCAAAAAACATTGTTTCAAAATTTAGCCAATTTCCAAGAGTTGTGTTTTCTACCAACTATTTTTGTTAAAAAATACTTTTCACTGTTAAAAATATCATCATCTATAATAAGTTATTAGCCACCACATCGCATCAGACACAAATCTCAGTACACATCATCTACAAAAACTGGAGCAATTTGCAGTTCTTTCAAAAGGAGCTCATCTGTCTTGAAACATCAAAATTACAATAATCAAACAATGACGATCACAATATCGTTACTCTCCATGAACCATGATTTAACAATAGCCTCTACTGACTGAAAACTTCCCCCATTTTGCTGAATGAGAAAAAGAGTGTCATTCGGATCCATTAAACAGAGGAAATCTTCCTCCATGAGCAACTACTCACTCACCACAGTGTTTAGGGTAGACGCCTACAGCCTGCAGCGCCAGCACTTGGTCTCTGGTGTGAGGAAATCCGTCCATTACCCAACCTTTACGTATGCAGTCAAAGAGTTGTAGTCTGGACGAAATCAGCTTTACCCACAATTCAGTTGGAATAGGCTGAAAAGGCAATGTTGGAAAAAGTGATACTGAACTCTAAGGAAAGCTTGATGGAGAAAGTCGGGTAATGTACCTTTAAAAGAGAGTAGAGTACTATTCGGTTTTACTACACTTGCGAATAACAATTAACAACTGAAATGTTAAACACTTCAAATTTTTAACCCAATCACAAAATCATGGAGGAATATTGTGCAAGTGGGGTTATGATGTCATTAACAGACTCTATTTGTGTTCTTAAGATTATCTTGTGTGGAGAGGGTTTGCATTTTCACAGAATTTGAAGTTCAGTCGCATTCAAATGTGGTGTAGACCATATTATGGATGCACCATCAGATATTCAGAATTCAATTTATAATTAGTGAATTCAAATTTAAATGAAAAGAGGCCCGGGCACATAGTCTGGGTCACAAAATTGAATTTGAACTCTTAATGTCTCCACAAAATTTGAAGTTCAGTCGCATTAAAGTATGGTGACCATATAGTCAACACACCATCAGATATTCAAAATTCGATTTATAACAATAACTTTTTTTTAATTGAATTCGAATGAAAATAGGCCCGGGTACAGATTCTGTGTCACAAAACTTTGAACTCCCAAGAGATAGACATACTGCAATGTGAGTAAAATATAAGCTGAACTCTCTGGTCATAAATAACCCATCAATAATTTAAGATGCATTTTCTTAAAAACAATCCTCACTCACAACCATACCAGTTCGAGTTCACGCCAATGAATTCAAAATAAGAGAACGGGAGTGAAACCGAGTACAGCTCTAAGTGGTCACTGAAAAATGTGAAACAGCGAGAATACGGGCATGTGACTAGCCCACAGTAGCACCTCACCATGCAATGTGATATACCTTATTGTCATCAAGAAGGGCTTTACAAGCTTTCTTAGTCTCCAGGTCAGCTTCTTCGACCAGGTTTTCGCTGGTAATATGGGCTGTCCGCAGCTTTGAACAGATCATGTTAGAGATTGTCCTTTTACCCGAGCATGGGGGACCCAGCACCGCGATTTGGGGAACTGAAAAAAAAATCAAGTTAACAGAAAGTTGACAAATAATGAAAATGTAGACTAACAGAAAAAGCCACAAAAATGCCAGTTTACAAAGCTTCTGTTTTTTTAGAAATCTTTAATTGACAATCCATACAGACATTGTCAAAAGCTAGTAAAATGTATTGACGATGGCAGAGGGCCCCATCAGTCACAATGTACATTTTCTTGTGTTCTTATTGATGATTTCCACAACATATACAATAAGACTGTATCATAATACTCCTTACCATGGCAGGGTTTCATTTCCTTACCAATACGTAAGAATTTCAAAAACATCAATGACTATAGAACTCAGGAAAATATTTCAAAGTTTACAGAGATTAGCCAAACCTAAAACGGCCAATTTGAAAAGGGTAGACATTGCCTGTGATTTGAGATGGCATTGAAAGTGGAATCCTACCAAGGAATGGAATATTACGAGATCAATTTTACAAAAACAAAAGACCTAATACGTGTAAGACTTTCATTTTCAGTCAACTATAAGCAGGGAAAAATGCCGCTTTAAAAAGCATGATATTTGTGACTAGCTAGTTTCTCCTGAGTGTACAGCAAAACTATGCACTTTTGAAAGTTTGAAATATCTCGGCACTTGTCAGGATGATTTTCCCATGATTAATATGTCGTTGATGTCATTCACTGATTTACGTGTCAAGAACAAGTGATTGCAACAAAAACATTTTCAAAGTCAAGTTCTTAATGTTTAGAAGTGGAATTATGTATTAAAGATTACTACTTACCATAGGTTTAATAATTGGCAGAAAAACATAAAATAAAACACCTACAGCCTAACAAAAATGAAAAAACTGTAATTATAATGTCTTGAACAAACATATAAGACTAAGTGCAGGATGATAAGATTTCTTTAGTTAGAAAATGTTACAAAACTTACACTAAAAATAGCCAATAATGTTATACTTGCTTAAAAACAAAACACCATTTAGAAATTGCAGACCCATGCTAAGGCATTTTAGTTTCAACCATTTCTCTCTCTTTATTTGCACAAAATCTCGATACCTTATTTCATTGTCAGACATAGTCAAAAGACCCAACCTATATAATTGGCAGAAAATTCTAACGTTATACAAGCTTCAATCATAAAATGAATTACCAAGAGATCCGAATGCCATTTTCTCCAGGCCTGCAGTGGTGACATCATGAAACTATACAGCTTGTGGCCAGAAGATGGCGCAGTAATAAATGAACAGCATTTATAATTAATATAATTACCGGCTTAGAAGCTGTGTAATTGCCTAGACAGCTAGGACCTAACATCCTTGATAGGGATTTCCTAGTTATATTTTGTGATCACCACAGCATTGGACTTACTATTTTGCAAAGAGATAAATATTCATGGTAATCATACATAAATATCCATGACTTGAATACTCCTGAAAATGAATGACATTGCCCTTGTTTCCAGTTGAGTCGACCTTTCTCGCACACCAGAATTTGAAAGTGGGCCAAGCGATACCTCCCACAGGTGTAACTCTGAATATTTCCTATTTATACTCGTCCACTCTACATGTACGTGACTTAATATTTTTTGTCTGTCGAACAATAGAACATTCCCTGCAGACACTACCTCCATCCGATGCTTACTTGCAGTCAGCGAGTAATTCATAATTGGAAACTCCATCTCATATTTTCTTTCAGAAGATTCCAGACTCTTGAAAGAGTACAGCTCATGAATGAAGAGTTATTCAAAAACCACAAGTCGGTCACATTAAAATAAGACTGCAGTTTTGTAGTACTGGTGAAGAAAATACTGCAACTTTTCAGTTCACTAAATCCTAGGGTATAAACTTTCTTGCTCCACATTTTATACAGCCCAACAAGTTAACAAACCAAATTCACGATGTTGATTAACAAGCAACAATGCTAAGGTTAACATCTTTTTGTTTAATGGACAGAATCAAAACTAACAATAGACTGGAGACAGTTTTTGATGAACAAAGAATGAAAGTGTATTAATTCACTTCGTTATAAGACAAGAATCCTTTTTGCTTCTGGCTTAAATTTAATGAAAATAATTTTTAATGTTTAAAATGTGTGTGAGTGTTCACTGTAGTCCTATCTAACTCTAAAACAAGTAAGCGGTGAAACTAGGAAACTTCCAATTAATTCCAACTAAAATATGGAACTGGTGAAATTTCATAGCAACAACCGCCAGTGTTGAGGGTATGATCACCAATGTCAGTGCATTTGTCCAACTCGAAAAGTTAAAGGAGCCGCATTTATCATGAACAGACACAATGAACCAAGACAAAGCACTACAGCTCCCCCGGGTATATGACCCCCCCATTCTAGATGTGGTTCAACAAAGCATGGGTAATCCACTCAGTGAAAACGACCTTTAGATGAAGGTGGAAGATTCATAATCATCAACTATAAAAAGTTCGTAGTAAGTGAATTTCTTATCTGTTTTACTAGTACTCTACTCAAATTTGTGATAAAAGTGTGTCCCTTTAACAGTCCAAGAATGCCTCATAGGTATTTTGCAGAGATATAATAAAAACTGGACATTAAAAATGGTTTGAACCACTTAAACACCTTAAAAACTGAATTCTGTCAAAACGAGTTAGTCAATCAAGGAAATCAGTTAAGTTCTTGAAAAACGTACACTTGTATTATTACTGCCCAGCAGTGTTCAAGGTACAATGAACATTAGTAAAATTAAGACGCTGCAGTAGTCTCTATACTGGTGCCTTTCTACTGCCCTCTAGTGGCTACGAGGGTGACTAGCTCAGTCAGAATCGTACTCCTCTGCACGCATGCTAGCCTTTCGCGCAACCCATTGTTGCATTCGGATCAGTAACCTACCGTCGTCGTTCTCTCGCTTCAGCAACTCCACCATGAAGCTGAGTGGATCGGATGGCTTGGTGATGATCAACTGTTCTATCAGCCTCTGGAAACAAAAGTGTGCTGCACAACAGAGGCTCATTAAATACATGGGAGATAACTTCAGACAATGCAGACATGTTGGTTGAGTGGAAGGTCTTTACCTAAACCCAGATGTGACTCTTTCTTATAGCGACTGTTGTAATTGTCATGTAATTATTATCAAAACCCCACTTGGGTAATCTTGGTAATTACTATACTTAAGAAATTACACCATGCTTTCGCAAAATACAATGAACAGAACATGCATATATGCACACATTGAGTTATAATTATAAAATGACTCTGAAGACAATTTTGTGAACATCATTCAAAGAAATTCATAAAAATCTGTCTCGGTTCACTAGAGCTTTCTTCAACAAGTGTGACTTCGCGGAACTTCCTCAATATATAGCACTTAGTATAGGTGAGGGAAGTTTGAGTGAACTACGGCAGATTTTTATGGGTACTATTTTCAAATTATGGAACTAAATATTCTCCACAGTGATGGTGCGTCTTAATAAAAGCTAAGTAAATATATATACAAATTTTGAGAGGACTTTTTTTATGGGGGTCAGCTTTGCTATGACCCCTGTATGCCAACGGCGATTTAATTGCCTGCCATCAAACTTCAATTTCTAACCCAAAGCCAAAGCCAAGGCTTCGACGACTGAAGACGAAGTGAAGACCTGTACGGAGTGAGCACGTCAAACTGACATAAATCTTCACTATTTGTCTTGAATGAGTCTTTCGACTAGTTACTTACTTTGTACATTTCAAATATACCAAACTTTTCGGCATAATTTGAAAACTCTGGGGGAATAAGGAGAGGTCTTTTCGTCTGATCCATCTTGGCTTCTTCTCTGAAAATGGTTACCAAGAACAACTAAGGCCTAGAGTTCATGTAACACAACTTTCTATTGGTCAATCCTAAGCCGGAAACTCAATAGATGTCGCTACAGTATTGTATACTTCCGTTTCACGTTTTTTCAGGATGGATGTTGACGGCGAAGGAGGTTTACTGTTAAATGTGACGGGATATGGCCAGACAAATGTCGAAAAACCTAAATTTAAGCGAATCACACCAAATAGAGTGAGTGGTATAACTGAGGTAGCTTAGCAGTTTTTCTGAGTACTAGTTAAAAGTAAAGATGAGCCAGCTTGTACACCACATGCCCGGCACGACGACGGCTAGTGAGTAGTGACTAGTGATTGGTGTCGAGCCTAGTCCTGGCCCTGGGCCATCGGCCTGAGAGTCGAGCGTCCAATTGCTGCGCCACTTGGCAAGTGGTTTAGAGGGGCTTAACACAACTCTATGTCACACCCAGTGTTACGAGTCACAACAATGTGGGTGCTAAACTAACTGAGTGTAGTATCGTCCGGTTACCTATTTTCGTCAGGCTCCAAAGTTCGTCCGCCATCTTGTTTCGCGTGCAGCGCAACCACGCGGGACTTAGCGTTCCAATTTGGAGTGCTCGTCTTCACGTTAGGTACTAACCTCTCGGGAGAAACACGTATCAAAGTAATGAGACAAAAATCGGTGAGTTTACCGNGCCTAGTCCTGGCCCTGGGCCATCGGCCTGAGAGTCGAGCGTCCAATTGCTGCGCCACTTGGCAAGTGGTTTAGAGGGGCTTAACACAACTCTATGTCACACCCAGTGTTACGAGTCGCAACAATGTGAGTGCTAAACTAACTGAGTGTAGTACTAGTGGTCAAAACATTGCTAGGACTAGGAGTAGGAAGCAGTGTTGTTAAACAAGGTGTAAATAAAAATGATATGGTTAATGTAGTTGGGTAGATGGGTCCCTGATTTGAGAACCAGTTACTTCCACATAATAATGCATGTTATTCAGTGGAAATAAATGGTTCTCAAATCACTTATAAATTAGGTGTACACCTATCTGACTATGGTGCTCTCCTCCATGGTGCCTATCCCTTGGCTATACTAAATTATTTAGGTCACTCGGCCATCGAAAGTTTTATCACTGTCATTTAATGGTCATATACCTTGTGCTTTGGAATCCTCAAAAGAAACGCAATCTAATAAGTGTTGTTTACTTACATCACTCCCCCTTTGGGAGGTGGCGGTAACTTAAGTTCCTGAAAGGATGTAAACAGGAGTTGACAAAGAGAGGGTGCTCTTTTTTATGGCGTTCATAAGTTAGTTAATTGCCTCAAATTTGGCTAAAGTATGTACAAAAATACACCAGCATCAGTTTTTAATGCCCGTGACATAGTTTCTTTACTTGGCGGAAGACTACATGAGATTTATCCACATTGATATAAAACTGTGCACATCTTTGTAATGAAATAATTTTTGACCGAGTCATTAAATATCAGAATTACTATGTTTTTGTTGAATTTCAAAGGGTGATCGCATTCGAGAAAGGCGTCACAAGAAGTTTCTGGAACAAAAGGCAGATGAAGCTACATACAATGAACAGGAAACTGTGCCACCAAAGTTAAATAATGATTCACCTTCACCTGAAAAACTGACTAAGAAAAGAAAGGCGAGTGAAGATGTTTCTGTGGCAGATAAAAGGTCAAAGTTCGAGGCGGGTGGACATCGATCTCATGGACAGATTATTTCGTCGTTGTTTAAGAATAACCCAGAAATTCCAGTTGTTCACAGGTGGGTATGCAGGAAAAGGTTGGATGCCATCCTACTGAAGTTTTCTGAAATGTTCCCCCCACCAACATAAAGCTCTCTTGTGGACTTTTTGGAAACAACAGAACAAGTCACCATGTTGGGTCTTTTGGGATCGAGATGTTTTTCTAGGACGGTATTATGGCAAATATGACAAAATGCCATTATTTTTTCAATTTTGGTCGTTACAAGCATACCTAAAATGTTTTAAGTTTATTGACGACTTGTCAACGGAGGCACCGTTGGACTACACTTTGTCTAACTGAAGATGAACCTGGCTGGTATTTCAAGTTGACCAAAGTCATCACCTCAAATTCCAAAACCACTAAAGCTGAATTTAGTTTTCTAGTGTCATGTGCAGTTACGCACTCAATCTTTTGCACTTCTAAACCACTTAAATATAATGTTAGCAAAACAAGTTTTCAAAAGAGTCCCATCACTTAATTTCCAAAATAGCTCCTTGAGAGCTTTTTGTGAACAAAACATTACTTCTGAAAAATAAACATTTACAAGAGATCCCTTCAAGACATTCTGTGAGATGCTTTGAACATTGAGTTGTTATGCAGTTCAAGAAACATTGTGGAGGGTGAAAATACTCCCGTCTTTTAGGGTCTTAAAACAAGTACACGAAAGTGCTTGTACTTATTTGCTGTAACTTCGTTTTAAGCCTGTGAAAAGTTTTGCTTTGCGTCTTGTTTCAAAAGTTAAGTGCTATTTTGAAAAAATTTAGAAGTGGCTGTATACTCCCATATCGTCCAGGAAGAGAACTTTTCAGGGATTTCAAATATTGCTTTAATGCTAGTCTCAACTTGTTCCTGCTTTAGATGAGAAGTGATTTCTAGGATTACAACTCTCAGATCTTTCGGAACGCTAAAATCACCAAGGAACAATTAAGTCCAATTTCATAATCATGATGAATGGTTTAAATCAAAGTTGTGATAAAAATTGGGTTTATTAGCTGTTTTAAACATCAGTGTTTGTTAAATGTTGCATAATGTAAACAATTTCTCGTGTTTGTTGTTGTTTTCTAATGATATTTTTTGTACTTTTTTCAGTAAATCTGTGTCTAGTCTGAAGGAGGCTGTTTTCTCCACTGAATTGTTCAGTGACTTAAAGCTTCACCCGTTCTTGGTAATTATCTAAATCAAGCCGCTATGAGCTAACAGTGTCGCAAAACCTACATGTGATTTTCTAAATGAACTGGACAGATTTTGACGGAACTCTGTCAGGCTCTACCAGACTTGGAAAACTTTGTGCCAGAATTAGCTGTCGCAAGAAACCATCATTTTTATCAAACTGTAGTCAGAGTTTGACGGTACTTGATTGTGTCTAGCTACTGTTTATCTGCCAACTTGCCAAGCGCATGTAACCTGTTGCATATTCAACAAAATGCGTGGAGTCACACCTGGCTAGGTTTTGTTGAGAATGTGCTGGAATTGAAAGGTGTTCAAATCAAACAGGAGATAGTGTAATTCCTTAGACATGGTTTTGGAAGTCAAAACTTGTCAAATTTCAACACTCTCCAGTTTATTTTGAAAACTACCTGCTGTACCTACTGTATCTCTTACCTTGATTATGTAATTGGGGTCAAAGGGTCAAACAAAGATTGACTTTCCTTACTTGAAGTATACTGTGTATCAATTAGAACATATAATTTACATTAATTTAAAGTTCTATAGTCATGTTGAAAGTGGCGTCATTTCGGATATACTTACTTCTTTTGAAATAATCAGTAAGAAGGATTTATCAGGTTTTATCCGACAATTTGGTTGGTGTTCAGTGTGCACTGCTATGTTATACCTGCACTGACTGACCACTGCAGGTGTCCAACTTGACCGAGAAGATGGGGCTAAGGAAGATGACCAGTGTCCAGGAAGAGACCATTCCCCAAGTGTTGGCTGGACGGGACGTACTGGTCAAGTCTCAGACCGGCTCAGGTAATGTCGGACAATTTGTCAGCAGTTCCCTATCTGGTGCTCATGTGACCTGAGTGAGAAAAGAATTAGCAAACTTCATTGCCCCTTTTTCAACCAGTCCTTGATCATTCACTAACTCATTTCCAAATACTTCCAGTCAAAACTTTGTGACCTGCACTGTAATTATCACAGGGCTTGGAATTTTCCTCTTTTAAGAGAATTTCTTCTTTTTTTGATTTCGATTTCCTCTTATTTGATTGCCAGTTGTCTCTTTTTCATATCTTTTATCATCATCTTGTCTGTATTCATGCAAAAAAAATTTTTGCAGTTAAATTTTACAAAACAAAAATATTTCTATCACACAAAGCTATTCATTTGTAGAATGATACATCACCTGGGAATTTTTCCTCTTTTTTGTTTGTGGCATTAACTATGCCTGGCATGCAGCAAAGCTGACTCTAAATTTGCCATACATTTCTACATTCTATATCACTGAGCATGTGCAGTTATGGGTTGTCTGGCACTCTAGTATAACTGTGATAGTTCACTCTACGGGGTTCACACTGTGGACTCACTGTGGAGTCGGCTTTTTGTTAATGGCTGTAGGCCTGAAGGGCAAAGGTCGTGAGTCCGAATATCAAGAAATCAGCTGCAACATTCACATTCTTCGAAAAATTCAACTCGCATTAATAAACTTGCGACCTTCTTTGCTTAGACTGAACTGATGACTTTTAATAAATCAAGCACTTGGTGACCAGTCAGAGCTTTTGATCAGGGAGGCTGTGTTTGGTTTCATTTTACAGACTACTCGGACCAAGTGCACTGAATTGAGGTGTTGGTTTTCTCCGATGCATCCAACCATAGTTTATTCTTGCTTTTTATTTCTTGTTGCTTTACAGTTTAATTATTATACTGCCTCCTGTGATGCTCTGTTCTTCATTCTGTTAGTAAAAGTTCTTGACCTCTTGAAGACACTGGCTGGATCATGTACATAACTCTGGAAAATCTCATTGTGAGCAAAAATGGCCAATAGTCAGATATCACGCGCCTGCATTTTGGGAACCAGTATAATGACCATTATTTAGTGGAGAAAACTGGTTCTCGAAGTGCGAGCACATTACATCCAACTGTTACCCGGAAAAGTACTGTTCAGAGCAGGATAAAACCAATTGAATCTAGCGACTAATAGTGACTCTTTCCTAAATTAATGTAATGGCCTTTTGCCATAAATAGTTTTAAACAATGAATATTGAAATTTATTGACTCTTTTGCTGCAGGTAAAACGCTGTCCTATGCTGTTCCCATTGTGCATCAACTCCAAGCTATGACCCCCAAAGTTCAAAGGTCAGATGGACCCTATGCAGTGGTCTTAGTTCCAACTAGAGAAGTGAGTTGTTTTTGATAAATGGAAATTCATTTGATACTTTGAAATGATGCTTGTTCATTATTAAAAAGACAAAAAGTTTTGTTCTTAGGGATCATTTCACAATTATCACCCTGTTCACGAATCACTGTAAAAAGCGCGTGCTTGAAAGGATTGAGGGAATTGGCACTTGCTGATGGTGTATGTCTTTGAGATCAAAGGTGAAAGGACAAAGGTCATTGACTCATTTAGTTTTGATAATTGCTTTTTTTACATGGAAAAGCATGAAGAATTAAATGACAGATGCTAATTTTCAGAGTCTCGCGCAAATTTTTGATGGGATTTCTAAAGATAAATTAGAAATGGGTCAAAGGTACTGTCAGTAAATTTAATTCCACGAATGATTTGTGTCATTGTAATCATTTAAAGATTATTTAAATGTGAAAAGAACAAATATCTCCATTTACATCATTTGCACGTCTAGTGAACTGCCCTGTGTAGGGACGACAAAGTTTTTCGTTTTGTGTGTTTTTATAATATTTTTGGTAACTAATTAAGATATTTATTTGGTCATCTCGGCGTCTTGGGATTCGAGGTTAATGGTTCAAATCTCATTCAGGGCCTAGTTACTGAAAAAAACAGCTGCCTGGCCATGTAATAAATTCATGCATCGAATTATCTCTGCTGTGTCTGAACCTCCAGTACACTTGTGCTGTAAAAGCAAATGGCTGGTTTTAGTATTGTTGCAGTCCTGTGCTAGTTTATCTAAAACATTGTCGGTCAATAAGATTTATGAATTTACGGTTCATTTTTTTCCCAGCTTGCCATTCAGAGCTTCGAAACGTTTCAACAGCTGACTCGTGTAAGTAGTTTCAACAAGAAAGTATTGCTATGCATTGTATTGACGTAAGGTTTGGCTTTAATTTCTAATTTTGCGATGACTCAATCAATGGTTAATGCGGGCTATCTGAACAAAGATCATTTTAAGGAAACAGCCCCAGGAAATCTACATGAGATTCTCCCTGACTTTGTTTGATGAAGCTTGTTGAGCGCTATAGAGATGTGTGTTGAATTTCACTTTGTGACTGCAATAAGAATACTGTATGTCAAATGAAATTAAAACTTATTAAGCCTAATTCATAGTGCAGCTTTTTTATAACTGGGCGTTCATCCTCAGTAATACACTAGTTCATCACATGACAGGATTTTCAGAAAATGTGAGTGCAATCGTGCGGGTTTGATTGACTTTCAGCATTCTGTCTTTTTCAGTCATTTACCTGGATTGTACCAGGGTGCATTATGGGAGGAGAACAGAGGAAGAAGGAGAAAGCCAGGTATGGTAGAAATTTACAGGGGAATTTTCTTGCCCCCAACATACCAAAAATATTCGGTCAAACGGGCATTTTGTGTGATTGCGTTTAGCATTTACTACAGGAGCCGAAATTATCTTATCAGCAAAACTTGTCTCAAAATATTCTCTGCCATGATAACATTAAGTTTATACCTTCAAGAAGCTCAAATTGAGTTTGACCGGCATCCATTATTGGATGGGTCTGAAGTATGCAGTGTCCTAATTTTTGCTTCGTTTTCTTGTATCAGTCTGTCCCAACAAGGTTCACCCATTGGGTGCTTGTATCTTTGCCATTAGCAATGCACACAATCTAGGCTTGTTCACGCCCTGTGTCATTCTTGTTCAAAATGGACTTGCTTAATTACAATAATTCCATTTGACTTAAGTTTGTTTGTGTTCTTCAGGCTTCGTAAAGGTATCAACGTTCTGGTGTGTACACCTGGTCGCCTTATAGACCACATGGGTAACACTGAGTCGCTATGTCTGGACCATGTCAGGTGGCTGGTGATTGATGAAGCAGACAGGTAAAGGCAACACTCGACTCTTTCATAGGCTGATGTCTGGAATGTACGCTTTGTTCTGATTGGTTGTTTCAAATGGAACGAGATGTGGGGAAAATATTGATTTTAACACGTGATGTATGCTTTAAAGTGTTATGACATTGGTGAAAGTTTGCCGTGATTTTTTTTTTCAATTTTAGACATTAAATACTTTGATTGAACTGGCACAGTATTGTTTATAAAGACGCTGTTTACACTTTGTGACTTTGTCTTGTGTGCAAGTCAGTCAGTCAGTCAGCATAAAAGTTTCTCTAACCAGAAAATTTGGATAATTTTTTCAGTAGATTGAGGTTGAATATGAGACAGTGGAGGACATTGATTAGGTTTCCCAATGGATCACAGTTTTAGCAGCCATTTTGGCGTGAAACTAGAAAAAAACAGTGTGAGTTACCTGCTAATATTAGGATGCATAAAAATTTTTGAATATTGACTGCATGTCAGGGTAATCGGTGCCTAGTCTTCTCACCCTAATTTTGGTGTGCAATGTTTGCAGATTGTTAGACATGGGCTATGAACAGGATGTGAAGAAAATTGTGAGTTATTTAGATGAAAAACAACAGACGACTCGACAAACGGTTTTGTTGTCAGCCACACTCAACCAAGGTGAGTCACAAGGGGTCAAAGGAAACTGATTTCCTGAGTTAAGACTCTTTCACGATCACACTACTGCAGTTGAAGTCGGATCGTATTTTACGGCAACATGCCTAGTAATGGTGTGGTTTGTGTACTAGTGTTTTAGTTTTCAATAAAGCACTCAAGAATTTTACATTTTAATTCCGGCTGTAGTCTGTCAAAATGTCTCAACTCCTTTACGTCTGGCTTTTTACTAGGAGTTTGGTTGTCCATCTGTCTGTCTGTCTTTCTGTCTGTCTGTCTTTCTGTCTGTCTGTCGCTAAAGGAATTAGTTGCTAGACACAACAGTGTTAAAGTAATCCAAATTTAAATTATGCTGAATTTTTAA
This sequence comes from Phoronis australis, assembly GCA_002633005.1. Taxonomy (NCBI): domain Eukaryota; kingdom Metazoa; phylum Phoronida; family Phoronidae; genus Phoronis; species Phoronis australis. Next base: position 347,701 of record NMRA01000403.1, on the reverse strand, counting down.
TATTTGTAACCAAAGTTTATTTTTATTGCTAAGAAATTCTGGCGTGGAGTACATCAAGGTTTGGCAGAGTTCTGCCAAAATTTGTTGGATTTTGTAAACTGAAGAAACTGCATTCATTGACATGTTACATGTAAACATTCTGTGGCGAAGTCTCACCAGTTTAGAACATCATATGGAGAACTGGTGAAATTTTATTTTTCCTTCAGTTGTTTTTTTTTTCATAAATGGCACATAATCCCAAAATAGTCACTGGATTGACACAAAATTGTGGGTATTCGAAACATTATTGGATGTGTTTGAACAATCAAAAAAATGCAATTTTGACATTATTTTTGTCTGAAATTGGCAACGTTTTACCATACTGTCTAATTAGGACCATGTTTTCATCCCACACGTTATTGATTTCTGACACTTGATTCCACAGGTGTTGAGCGACTGGCTGGGATGACGCTGCGAGACGCTATTAAGGTAGACATTACGCAGCGAGAGAACAATGGCGACATCTCGGTGCAGACGGACTCCTTCGCTGTACCAGAGAAGCTGAGACAGCACTTTGTAATTGTCCCTAGTAAACTCAGACTTGTCACCCTGGCAGCATTTATACTGTGGAAATGTAAGGTGAGTGCGTTTTAATTCCGCAGTAGTCCACTTTAAATGTTGCATTGTTATGCACTTAATTGTAATTAAGTTATAATAATCATAATAATCATAATAATTATGATAATTGTGACATTCTCTGTGTGCCATCTAACTTGAGTGTGTGTACCATTGCTTTCCACAAGGGCCCTGTGGAAAGCAGTAGTGATCACTCGCTCGCAAAGATGTTTGTAAAGTGTCACAACACAGCACCATCTACTGAGTCCAGCTGACAACCCAGATATAATGCCAGCTTTGCTTTGCGCACTGTTGAGGTTTCATTCTGTAGGTTGGTATGTACTAAAAGGAATTGTCATCTTCCATGTTTATATGGAGTCCAGATAGTTACAAACATCACCACATGGCGCCATCTATTGAGTTCAACTATCATGAGTGACAGCACACCATATTGCGGCTTCTTTGTTCTAAGCACTGTCAATAGCCACTTTATACTAAAGTCGCACATTTTGATAATTAATTCGACGACCATTATCTAGTGGGAAAAGTGGTTCCTAAAATGCTGGAACCCTGTAAATGACTTACTCATTTTGCTACCTCATATTCTGCATATAAGTCTATTTATTTGTGTCGTAATTTTTATACAGAACCAAGCTTGCACATCAGCACATAGTGTCATCTTTTCAGTTCAAGTCACGAGCAAGATCACAAGCTTTTTTGGTCGGATTTTGAGAATTGGCACTGCAATGAGCTATGTTGCTGACACACTGTGTGGAAGATGCAAATATCAACGCATAGCCCCATCTATTGGTTAAATTATTAACAAAATGTATCTCAGCTTTGTTATTTAGCAGAGTTGTTTGCGATAGATTGTTTCTCTCTAGCTCCATAGATAAACTTTGTTTTGCAGACGTGATCATGTTTGTTTATTTCTCTAAAGCTCCATCTATTGAGTACAACTAATAAACTTTGCTTGAGCTTCATTTTTCTACACCATTTTTACCGTCTGTTACGTACAAAATACTGCAAATTTATTTCCACTAAAGGTGGGGGATTCTATCACATCTTTCTCAGAAGGAAACAAGAATTGTGTCAACTCAACCAACAACGAATGCTCGATTACTCAATATTTTTTCCCCTAAACTCCACCGAGAAGAAGGCTCTTTCATATCTTCACCATTAAGAGACACAAAATTGTAGTGTCGGTTAGACGAACAAAGTGAACGAATGCTCGAATACTCAATATTGTTCTTGTAATGGAGGACATAAATACTATGCAATCATTGATTTGCAGGTTGCACGTTTGCACCATGTTAATTAAACATTATTGTTTACAGTTTGACAGTAAACAGGGGAAACTCATCATTTTCCTATCCACGCAAGACAGCGTTGACTTACACTATACGTTGTTTGATCACACTCTCAATGCTGTAGAGGACGACGAAGAAAAGGAGGAAGCCATTGAATTCTACCGTCTCCATGGCGACATGGAGCAAAAGGTAGGTAGTTTGGAAAAAAATCATCCAATGCAAGGATCTCGTCTCCATGGTTGTTTTTTTGCTGCAAATAAGAGTGTTCAGGCAAGAGCATTAAGGTTTTAGATTTAATAATATTTATTAATTTTATGAACCTGCTTGACATTACTCAAGGTCACAAAGTGTTGTTTTCGTAAAATTTCATCAATTTTGGAGGAAAATAATTGACAATTTGATCTTTTTCATTTTCAGAGGTGTTCATACCCACAATTTCTCAAAACATTTCTGATACGAGACAAAAAAATATAAACTGTTTAGTTATTTGTATCTTCTGTGATAATCAGAAATAAACTAAATTTTCCTTTTTTCCCACTTTGTGTCCTTTGTGGGTGAGATCTTGCTGTAATATGACTCATCAAGGTCCTTGGCAAGTCATGGTAAAGTTAAGCATTGATTTTGACATCTTGCAAACTTAAATCTGTCTGCTTGCAATGAGTTGGATCATGAGATGTTCATGTCTGTTATATCCAAGTTTGATATATTATTAAAAGTATTTGTTTATTTTACAGGAAAGGACCAAAACATTTCAGCAGTTTGCACAGTCTTCCAAAAGTGTGTTATTCTGCACAGTGAGTACTACCATGTCATGTTGCGTCCACTCGCAACCCCGTTGGCTTACTGCTGCTTTTATCAAACTGCAGACTTTCGCAACACAATTAGCATGTTTGATTTAACGTGACTATGTCTTAAAATCTGAAGTTGATGCCAATAATTATACTTCTTGTGTGGGCCCCAGTGAACTTTCTGTCCCATCTTTTGAACTGTTTTTCTCCAACTTGCAAGTTATCTCCCTTGGTACTGGTTTGACTTAACGTCTGTTTTCAGGATGTAGCTGCACGTGGCCTTGACCTTCCAAAAGTACAGTGGATTATCCAGTACACTGCGCCTGGCTCTACAGCGGACTACATTCACAGAGTTGGCCGAACAGCCAGAATTGGTAGTCATGGTAACTCCCTGCTCTTTCTTCTGCCGTCGGAAGTTGACTACATAAGGACATTGTCTGACAACAAAATCAGGTACTCAGATTTTGTTATTAAGAATTAATCTGTCAAGACCTTTTCACGAATGTTATACAGTTTCGGAATGTTTTGTAGAAAAGTGCAGCTATGAGATGACACCCGTATTTTTGGAAAACACCGGACATTCTATTCATGTCTTTTTGGTTTAAATTAGTAGTTCTGTAGCACTTCCTGTTCAGGAATACACTTCTGCTAAAATAGTGCAATCGTCAAGGCATTAGTCACAAATTTCATCTTACTTTCTGCAAAATTATTCCTAAAATGTTTAATATTTTTTTATCTTGTTTCAGTAGAAATTCAGGTTTCTGAAAATATACACATAATTGACAGTTGCTCAGATCATTTTTTTATATTATTAAATTCTTTTTCAACTTTCATGTGTTATTGTGAACTGGGTACACCGGTGAAGATTTGTGACTTAAGTCTCTCTTCATGTGTGACCTTCGACATTTCTTAATTACAAATGTTCCTGTTTTAACAACTTATTTGAGAGATGACTAACAGTAATTCCAAAAAAGTTATTTTCTTATTGAGAAAAAATAATGATTTAGGTTCCTATATTGTAAAAAATTAAGCCACCAACTTTGTTATCTCTACTGCGCAAAATGGCCGCTCTGTTCGTTTTACTCCCCAAAATGCTAAAGGTGATTTCCGTTGCAGTTTACAAGAACTAGACATGCAGGATATCCTCAAGACTCTCCTGCTAGAGGCGGGATCTCTCACTATGTCTGACGGCGTATGTATAAAGAGGTTCACAATAATTTTCCTTACACCCTGTTGCGTGTTGTGGATAGTACAGTTACATTTAAATTTCATCAGTGTCTGGAATTTTGCGTAAACTGTGTTTTAAGTATTGGTGTATGCAAGCTGAAGTATACTAATTTATGAAGTTGGTCCGATTGATGTCGTCTTCCTCTTGAAGGGGACCGAGAGCCTTCTGCACTTTTCAAAGAACGAGGCAATTCGGTAATTTGCCCTTTTTGATGAAATTGGTCACATTTGGTAAAAGTTGTGGAGCTAATCAAAAGAAAATCTTTTCCATCTTAGATGGAAATCTTTGCTCTAATGTTTTGTTGAATTTTTGACAATGTCAAGTTTTTTGGAAGTTGTGATACTGAAGGTCTTTCGAAGTATTCTGCCTGTTACCAGTCTCCCTTGAATTGTACCTGTGAAAACTCATTTGACTTTGACCAAGGAAAGTTGAGAATTTCAACAGTTATTTGCCTCATACAGTTGGGTCCTGTAGCTTACTACTTGTTTCATTTGACTCTTGCTTGTGAGTCTGACGCGTTTACCTGTGAATCCACTGTTCAGGTAGATGTCTAAAAAAAATTGAAAAAACGCTTGTTTCATGATTTTGAATTTTTCCAGCTTAAGCACCCTGGATGAGTAGGGTAATGCCTTTGTCAACATTCACACACTTGTGTCACCCTGTAGTTACTTACAAGTGTCTCACCCTGTATTCACAGAAACAGAACCCTCATACTGTGGAGGAATGTGCCACTGCAGTGCAGATGAAGTTAGAAAACTTTATCTACAGCCACCAGGAGGTGCTGCTGTCAGCCCGGAAAGGTGAGTTAGATTTTTGTTACATTGACCTTTTTGCAGGTAGAGCACGATGACACTTGAACAATGAACTGTTCATTTTCAGTGTAGTGGGTTGACTAATCCTTAATTTTCCGTATACCACTTTGTATTCCAATTTTTCACTCGGATTTTTGTCGGAACACCGGAGATGCTTTTATAGCTGCAAGACATTGGCAAGTAAAACTAGACAAGTGTGATTACCTGATTTACTTGTAACATAATGATGATTTCTCACAAAGTCTTGCATAATCTTGGTTTTTGCATATTTTGGAACACATCCCACATTGTGTTTTGTCGTATTATGATGGTCCTATAATAGTTAATAGATGTATCAAAAATGCAGTGTATAGGCTGTTCACCGTGTTGAGAAGGAAACGATATCCCAGAAATCTCTGCTCTGTAAACCACACGCATTAGTTTTTTGCGTTTACTGTGAACTGGCCAATTGCATGATTTCTTTGGAATATTAGCCAGAAAGAAATTCGTTTTTGCACGTTGTCTGTTGAGTCTGTTATATATCAGTATTTTCAAGTTATCGATACAATGACTCTCATTCTTGTGAAGTATAATTTGTTCATTAAATCTAACTTCTGTGTATTCGCATGAGCTCGGATTTTTTTTAAAGACAACTTGCACAGAAGCTTTCATTCCCTAATTGTTGTGGAAATGTAACAGCTACTAAACTGATGGTGGCACAACAGTCTACCGTTCCAAGCCTTTGATTGTCAGCAATGTACGATTTGCAAGTTTTCACATTGCCTTAACTAAATATTCTGCGCAAATACACCCACGATATGGTCATTGTTCTCTTCCTCCATCTAGCGTACCAGTCGTTCCTGCGCGCTTACGCCACCTATCCATCAGAGGTGAAACAAGTGTTCCACGTTAAACATCTTCACTTGGGTCACATGGCTAAAAGTTTTGGTTTGCGGGAGGCACCATCAAAGGTCGGGCATTATCGCGATTTGGCGCAGAGAAAACTTGAGATGAACAAGGAAAAAATGAGGTTGGTTCATTCGTGTTGACTGTGTTGCTAAAGAAAGTTCTTAAAAATACAAAATTAATAATAGCAGTATGATAAATAAATATTGTTTTTATTGTTATCTTCAAAATACAAAACTATATAGTTACTAGATAGATAATTATCCTATTTTTCAAAATTTAGTATATTAAATAATTAATACTTATTTCATTAAGTCCAAAACTGTTTAAAACAATAAAAAACAGAAAACATTCAAAGTGTAGATTAATATCCCACAATTAATTAGATGTATGCATTAATCAATAAATTGATAATATGCCCTTCACTAGTGACTGGTGAATTCTTTGTTGAAATGTTTTGTTTACGAAAATAACCAGAACTAGGACAACACCCCCCCTCCCCC
>NMRA01000403.1:284301-341281 GCA_002633005.1 Phoronis australis | reverse complement strand
TGTAATTTCCAAGTATGTCAATAGGTGGCAGTAGTTTGCACAATTTGGACAGTGTCCACATCATTCATGGTTTCGCTTACTTTATGAATTATGTTCATAATCCGTATAAACAGCTTAAGAGCAAAACATTCATTGTCAATTCTTTGAAAATATATTTCCAAAGTTATTTCACAGTTAAATTTTCCTGGTGTCAGTAAAATGTGCTGCACTTAGAGTTTGTGACGTGCGAAATTTATTTTCAACTTTCGTTTTCAATTAAGCTTTGTTGATGTTGGTCAAACAACCGGCACTTAGTGACCTGTGTTAACTGAGTACAGTCGAGTTATTGTTGTATGCCACGACATCACTTAAAGTAACGCCGCGGCATACCTTGTTGTTTTAACTCATGCTCACTCTGTGCTGTGTTTTCTTTACTAGTGTTTTACCTGTGATGTCTGATTTCTCGTGTTAGATTCGAGGAAAATGCACTCATTGAAGTTCGTGGACTTTAATTTATTTGAAAAGGCAGTGTTTTCGCATTTCACTTATTGTTAGCATTATCAACAAATTGGTGTTTGGAATGTGTTTTACTGTTCTTTCTCATGCTCGATAACTCTCAGCTGGAGGTACACCAGCATTTTCAGTAAGGGGGTTTAGGATTCGCACGAATCTGAGGCGCGTATCACCAAGTGGGGGGAGGTGGGGAGATGGTTTCTGCCTTCCCGTGTAAGAATTTTTTGTTTTGTTTTGTTTTGTTTTTGTAGCTGATTTTGTTTTCCTGGTGCCGTTTCTTTTTTAATTTTTATTTCTGATCCTGTCCCGGTGGGGGGGTTTAAACCCCCTGAACCCCCCGTTGATCCGCCTCTGGGGTATTAATTGCCAGGAATGTGCTGAGCTTTTGTTCTACATTTTGTCTATGGATAAGGATTTATAAGCGACTAGTAAAATAAATGGAGAAAATTCCTGTGAGAAATGATGTTCCATTGGGCTTTCTGGAGACTTAATCTTTTTACTCGAGATCAAACTTGAAATTACTTTTGGCAACAAATAAAATTCTTTTTTGTGGTTTTTGTCCACAAAAATAAAGATCAAGAAATTCTTAGTCTGTAACAAGCATGATTGTATTGTTTAGATGTCATAAAACAACTTTTGGTAAATTTTCCATATTTGTGGTGAGTGCTCAAAATCTGAAAAATTGAAAAATGACAACTTTGGCAATTATTTTTGTACAAAATAAGTGAAAATTACTTTACATTTGTTTTTTACTGTCCAGTTGAATGTTGTTTCAAAATCATTAGTTTGGCACAAACGTATAGAAATTAAGATAGTTAGACATTACAGGGTCTGGAATAAATAAATTTCTTCTTCAGTCGAGGGTTCAGGAACTTTGAAAAATTGATTTTGCAATGTTTGTGCTTATAGGACAACTTTCTTAATTATTACCATTGGCGGATCCAGGATTTTGAGTCAGGGGGGGGCCAGGGCAGAGTATTAGCCAGGATTTTGCCCGTCAGCCATTCGCACCCCCGTACTGCCAAATGGAATCTGGGAGAATTTTAGGGGGTCATGGCCCCCTTGTCCCCCCTCTAAATTCGCCACTGATTACATATAGGTAGTGGACGACATTTTTTATAACTTTGGTGATAATTGTTCTAAAGTTGCTAACCACTCATGTAGTATTATTTTACTTCATAATTATGCCCTATAACCCCCAGTGTTTTGGAAAATAACAAATTTGTGAAATTAAGGGAATTTCAATTACTTAAGCAAAATTTTATTTGGATTGTGATTGTCGCAAACAAGTCCAATGTATTAAAACATTTTATTTTAACAGGAAAAAAGAAAAGGTAGCCAAGAAGAAGAGAGTGAATGTCTCCGAGTTTGGCAGCGGAATAGAGGGCGCTACTAAAGCTATGTTCAAGAAAGATCGAAAACTTTTTAACATGAAAAAGAAGAAAAAGGGCAGTTGATGTGTGCGGTAGACCAAAAATAGGTTTCAGCATCAGTTATGTCTGAAGGGACGGGCTCATGTTCAGCATTTACCAGTCTTCTCAATGCGACTTAAAGTTGCCCTCATTGGTTAATACAATTAAGATTGGATAAAAACACACAAAAATGTCCAGTTTATGACCATGTCTGTACATGCTATAAATATCCCCTTTAAACAAGATAATCGATTTGGAGTAATCTTTTGACTTTCTGCTGTCAGGTGGTCAGCCCGACTGATTTTACTCACACTCTGGTGTCCCTAGTGGGTTCCTCTACAAAGGAGCGACTCTGTTCACATGGTCGTTTTGTGAGGGAAAATACTGTTTCTTATCAGATCATATCAAAATAGAAGGCTTGAAAGTGTCCAGGCTGTACTGTCTTTTCTTTTCGGGACATGAAAACCTTTGGAAACCATAAAATCTGAATAAAGGAGTTACAAATTGACTATGTGGTTTCGTGGTTGTGTGGTGTTATTGAACATTCACTGCTTTACCAGTGTTAATCGTCATTTGACTCATGATCTCAATGCTGTTTACTTGTCAACATTGAATTCCTAAGGGAAGCCATTTGCAGTTTAAAATATAGTCACACCTTACACTCCACTAATTATTGTCCAGTGAGCATACACCTGTCATTTTCGAACTCGCATTTTTGTGGCTGACCAACAGCAATAAACTTTGAACTGTCACTGATGGTTTCGATTTTCTTATTGGTAACAGAACAGAATCCTGTCACTGTAAGGATTATGACAAGATGATGACCTGTACTATCTCTGATTCTGATTTTGACAGCTCACGTTTTTACTCCCGAACACGTGATTGCGTTGTTTAGAATTGGAAAGAACTTCATACTATTCCACACGTGCCTACTCACAACAATCAATAACACAACTTGTGAAAACGCACTGTAGGCCGCCGTACATGAACGCTACCGACTCGGTATTCATGTGATCGGGAAAACGATTCACGCGTCAATGAAAATATGAACTTTTTAAAAACGTAAAAAATAAAGTTTTCAAACTGTAGAAACAATTACGAAAAAAAGAAATCGGCACAACGTGTTCCCTGGTTTGCTGCTTTTCAACAATTGCAGCAACCGAAAGCATTCAGGAACTTATGTACGTCGCCAGTTTGATCTCAATTTTTATTTTAGCATTTCAAAGGACATTATCGGTTTTGCGGCGGTAAAACGCATTTTTGAAATTAACGTTCGGTTAGATATAAATGTAGGCTTGTTGGAGCTATTAGCTTTCTTTGACCAAAACTATAAAACAAAATCGTTGCGTTTTTGTAATTATATTAAAAGTCGTCAATTATCGCCGTTGTCGGTCAGGTGTTCGCTGAAATCAACTCTGATGTCTTGACCATCTAAATGCTAATTAACTCGTGGATTTTGGTTAAGCAGCAGAGCGTTGGGGTCGTTTTTGCGGACGGTTGTTCGATTCCGCACTACCGCCAAGTTCCGTAAAGAAAGTTCCGCCAAGAACGTCTCTTCTACATGTACAGTAGGTTCATCATTTCACATTAATTACATCGATACTGTACATGTCGCTGATAGTGTAAATATGTTGGAAAAAATCGTAACTTTTGTAAACGTATCATTTAGTCATTAGAATTATTTTCAATGCCAATTCCCTTTCTGTGTCGTTTTGCGTTGACAGTTACCACTGGCAACCGAATTATTTTGTTGTTCTCAAAATTAATTCAATGCACCAATAATTCAATTTTAATTATTGCATTCTTTTCCGCACTAAATCACAGCGTGAGAATGCAGCATTCTTGATCAATTAGCAAACACAATAGAAGCTTACCATAGAAAATCTTGTATCGCTTCACAAAATAACATTGCACGCGAGCGCGAGAAAAATACCACATGCTAGGAGGTGTTACAGATCTCCTAACATACGAAAGAGAATTGTTGTCAAAGAGTCGTGTCAAAGATTGTTATGTTTTGTTTAAAACACGATTATTCATCTTTTTATCATTTGCGGACGCATGAGCGATCAAACGACATCAGCGTGGCGTGGATAAATGGAATTCAGGTGACTAAAACATAAACATTGCGCTGATCGATGGACTGTATTGTTCTTATTTACAGTAATTGTTAAGAAATTGCGCACGAAAATAATTGTCAAATAATGTATTTCTCGACCTTTCAAGGGCTGATAAAGCTGGTGAATTTAGCTGAACTAAAAATGGTGTTGTTTTCGTGCCATCGGTGCAGGTATTTTTTAGAAAATTTAATCGTAGAGTATTCTCATAGCTCATTACTGGAGATTGACAAAAATGAAATTTGCGAGCTCCGGTTAAAAAATGACGTACTCGGACTTACACTGAAGGTGATACATTACTACTGTAAGACTTTACTAGACGGATTGTGGCATCTTTCCTAGAAATCGAATTAAATTATGGGTCTTTGAACTGATCGTGTCCGTCACACTGACGTGAGAAGAGGTTGTTCTCACCTCAAAGTCTTTGCACATCTACGAAGTAACCGGGCAAAATGGGCAAAGGAAGCAATACCAAATGATGTAAAACAGTGCCGAGAATCCTACTTTCATTTACCCGCTCGCGACGATACCACAAAGATTACCACAGATGATACCTGAATGGTCAAAATGTCAATCCGAATTGCTGGACGCCTTCACCCACCCTAAATTTTCTGTTTGACAGAAAGTCTCCTTCCGGTGTGGGTTGATTTTACTTTCGCCTCTCTGGCAAAAATCATACTTGGTTCTGGTCCGTGGTTGTTTTGAAATTCTAGTCGGTGTTGCGATACTTTGTCTTTGTTGCTCAATTTTTCAAAAAATGAAACCTATCAGAGACGAGAGAAAAAAAGGATGCGGGGTTTGATTTTTTTCTTATTTGTTATCCATTTGGCAAATTATGAAATTCCATGGCTTGCTTATGCTTCTCAGGGCAGCGTTTAAAAAAACAACCTTGAGGGCCCTCTTGGAAAGCAGTGCTATCACTGAAGAGGCCACCCTCATTTCAAATATCACAATAATAAATAATAAATAAACCTTGGCCGAGTTAGCAACCGCAATTTTTTTATTTAGTTGGTGATCGTAGGTCTTAGAGTTAAGGAAGACCTGAACCAACTAACCTTTGTGACCTTATATCGAAAACTGCAGTTTCCAAGTAAATTGTTGGCGGTTAAAATGTAGCAAATCGCCTTTGCACAAACTGGACTAATTTTAACCTTCCGCCGAGAGCTCGCGCGGTTTCGCTGTAAATTAACGGTACACTTAACTGAAATCCAACGGCGGTATGTAAGTATAATTTGCAGAATATCATACTGTTACCCCCTCTCAATCCGTCATCTAATTAAGCGATACATTAAATGCATTAGGAAAACATAGCCTGTTAATTACCGGCGCTAGAGCCCAGGCTACTTGTCTTAATTGGTGCGGCCGGTTGAACCGTGCTTGTTTAATAACCATTCTCTCTCTGATCGCATTGTAATGCTTTCCGTTTTGTATGTAAGCGAGTAATAAATGATATTAGCATCATAAGTGCGTGACACGAGCCACCGTGTTTGCACGCTCATTTTTTTCTCTTTATTTTCTTGTTTCCGAATTCAATTTGATTGCGTGAGGCTGTACAAAGGGGAACCCGACGCACGGTGTTGCAAAGTAAACTGCCTTGTTTTACAGGAGTAGAAACTAGTCGGGGTATGGTTTGGAATCGTCGATGTGCTTTGGTTGTGTAGTAGACATAGATTTCAGTTTTTATCAACTCTTAACAAAATGATCGGGCAATAGGCGAAGCCACGCAGCTAAGTATTCTGTGAACGGTACATTTTATCTTATCGCGTTTATTGCGGTGTCTTTTGTTCTAGGAAAAAGGGGTTTAAAAGATTCTATTCATATAAATACGGGGCTCGCATGCCTGGTTTCAATTTCTGACAAATTGCAAATTGAATTAGTATGTATTTTAATTATTCACGTGACTGCAACCAAACGAATGACCTCATGCGCTAATTTATAAGACCGAAATATATTGCGGTAAAACACAATGCAATCCATTTTAATTAAATTTTACTGAAAACAAAATAAATGATTATCACTTATCAATTAAGTATAAATATGTCTTCAAGACGAGGCAGGGGCTAGTTTTTTGGACGACGGGGAATTGGGGGTATGACCTTTGCAGACCCCAGTGGCGGACACTTATCGCTATCTTGAAAAATAACTCTTGAGCTTTGATAATTAATCGTTAAAAGATTTTTAATCTTAACAAATTCTTAGAGGCGGAAACACAGCGAGTCGCTTAATGGTATTGATTTTCTATGAAACAATCAGTCTATGTTGCTATCATACACTTTCTTAAAATAAATCACTGTAAGATTTTAATGCGGCAAAGGTATTTTATGAGCTCAGGTTTTGGCCGCGGAGAATGTGGCGTTTACTGACTGAGCTGTACATGTACATGTATGTGAAGTCATGGGCCAGGGCGAAAAAATGTACATGTAGGTCTCGAGAAAGGAGGGGGGTAACACCTTGGAGTTTAATGAGAAATGTGATATTCTGACGCAAATGAGGTACTGGACGACAAGATTCTGGCCATGGGCGAATTTTGACTGAAAGCACAATCCCGTGCATGGTTTACATGTATTTCTTTAACTTTGTATTTATCTGATGGTGCAGCTTATGTTTTTCCACTGTTTGCTCATTTTTTAGTTTAAAAATTCATTATTTTTGCGCAAATTTGGGACCAATTACTGCCCCCCCACACACCCTTTTAACACCTTTCCATTTTGGTTCGTACTAGTAATTCCGTGACCTCTTGTCAGGCTTTTCATCGTGCAAGTGATTTTTCGTGCAAGTTTTCGTTCCAACGGTATGTTGTGGTTCTTACGCTTTGTTGAAAGTCGCAGATCAGAGATTCTACGGCGATGGGATGTAAAATTAGAAGTTTGCGCATATACCATCATGAAGGCCGTCCCGCTACGCTTGATGTGTTGATATTTTTACCACAAGCTTTCGCGACAAAAAAAACCGTAGATGCCATGCAATTGGACATTGGATTTTTTCCTGGTATGAACGCTATTGTAATTGCTAATGTTCTCACAAAGAAATCATCGTTTGGGCGTGCCGCTCAGATGGATGGGTTTTCATGGTGATTAGATTTCCTGCAAACGAGTGTCTTGTCCTTTAATCCCGAGATCCGGACACGCTATACAAGTGTCCTTAGATAAGTAACAAACATGTATTCCGGACATCCCGATGGTACACTGTTTTCGCGACGGTCACCGGAAATGGGCAACGCAGTGACAAGAGACGTCCGCTTGCCAAAGTGTGTTTTGCAGTGGTGGATTTAGGGGGGGGGGGGCAAGAGGACCATACCCCCTTAAAATTCTTCCAGATTCCATTTGGTAGTTTGCATAATCCTGGCTCATACCCTGCCCCTCCCCCCAGCTCAAAATCCTGGATTCTCCCCTATGTTTCGATCTGCTTAACTATATATATAGGCTTAATTATGTTTTTTAGCATTCTATTGATATCGGCCTCGGTATAATAGCAACTATCGTGAGAGGATTTCACTCACAGACAATGCTTATGGTGGGAATTTTAGGGCTGGTCATCTCCAGTAAGGTTTGAAGCGTCGAAAGCCTGTACGTTGGTAACAAAAAACGCATTCCAAAATAATATGAGATTTTCACAAAGTCTCAAAAATTTTTTTCACTCAATTCAATTGAAAGTGGGTGCAATAGATAGCCTTTTTAGTTGTGATGTCATTTCAAAATTTACTTTGGCAAAATGAGCTTTTAATTAGCTGTAATTAACGTTTGAAAACTCACGTTCCATGTGACAAAGGGCATTTCTCACATGGAACATTGCATTCTCACATGTGACATTTGAATGTTCCATGTGAGATTTTTTTTTCTGGGAGCAACAAAATATCGAAGTGGTGACCTTCACTCAAGGAAAATAAGTATACACATTTATTAATTATATAATTAGAAAACGTAAACATTACTGTTAGCTTGTGGTTACTTGATTTTTGTAATAAATCGAATCCTGGCCATCTATAATTACTGAGGTATATTATGAGATCGACGGTTTAATTTTATTTCCGTTGTTAGCCTGTAGAGCGAAATGCCGCAGCTTTATAACGACACGAATATGTCTACCACCTTAATAATAAGGGTAGGGTAATGAAATTGACCCATATGTGTCAAACTGTTCTTTTTTTCCCGCCGGAATGATTTTGAAACCATACATGGATATAGGCTAAAAATTCTTATACCACTAAATCATGAACAACTTATTATTTTAAGTGCACGTCTTATGTAGTGAGAACGGTACCCGTGCTGTACTTGACCCTCCCTCGTTAAAATTAGCCTTCCGGCATTGTGGCAACTGAAAACCTTCTCTCACTTGCTAGAAGTACATAATCTGATTCCCAGCAACCCGTGCCCTGGTCGAGACTGAGGACCGTTTCGCCGAACCGGCACCAGTCAGTGGCAGTGAACACCATCCCGATTACTCTCTTCTGTTTACGTACCGATATCCCAAAAGGCAAAACTATCCGAAATGGTACGAGACAGATAAAATGACGGATAGGTCGCAAGTCCCTACCAAAAACTCTTTGGGAAGTACCCCCGCACCCGTAGCGATTAACCGCAGCCATTCACCTTAGACAACAAAAGAACATCTCGATTAGGCTCACGCGACTCCGCGAGAGTTGTTTCAGGAAGTCACGTGGTCCTGTCGCCTGGACGACAAAGCTTGGCATTGTAAGCACAAGCAATCACAAAACATCGCGAACAAGAACGTGTGGATCAGTTGTGATAGATTTCTTTTCGTTTGCCGAACCTAATTTACAACCATGGCTGCGTCAACGAGTACATACCAGTTTCAGAACACTGCTACAGGAATATTGGGAGATAAACGCGATACGATGCTGATAAACCAACTACATTTAAGGGTAAGGCGATTTTTGCGGGAAAACGAGTAAATCACGCCTCTGACTGTTTTGTTTTTAATCACACCGGGCCGTCGTCTGGCAATCTTGAAATCGGCCTGTTTTTGTAGTCATAAACGTTACTTTAGCTTTTTGAAATGTGAAACATCATGTTATAGTAAATCTAAATGTACGTCTGTCCAGGTCCGTAATTTTGTGTAATTGATGTGATTTTGAAGTTTGATATTTTGTTTTGAATTGAGCTGCATACAATAGTCAATACTCAGGAAATGTTTGCTTCGAAATTGCTCTGATTTTAGAAGAGCGAAAATTGTGTGTATAGTAACAGTCATTTTTGCTGTTAACCCTGTGAATACCTATTTCATGTCAAACACCTTCCTGGCTAACTTATTTGGATATGTTTTTATGCCATGGCAAGACCAAGAGACAATTGTGAAATCATTTCGATGCACAATATCTAACTGTATAGCTCTTATTACTTACATATTTCAGGCCAGTTCAAATGATTACCACAGTCAGTTTTTCAAATCTGGGTGAATGGTAGTAACTGTTTCGTATGTGTTTTCAGAGTGAGCTTGGACGCCCCATGCGGAGAGGATATAGTATTCCACAAGACTTTGTCTTCGGACAACCTCAAGCAGAACGCGAGTTTGGCGTGGCTGAATGTAAGTCATGTGACACTCTCTGTAAAAAGATACAGTAGGGATCGACATAAGCGCAAGTACATGCTCGAATATATGATTGGAAATGCAACATACACGTGGGCTTCACTTGTACGGACGCAGGATGTTGTTTTTTATTTTATTTGGGAATTGCCTCTTCGACTGCACACCTGGCGATTGTGTCTCCACAAAAAAATCACGCATCCTCTTCATTATCATGCGCGCACCCAGCCTTCAATGTGCGGGGGCTCGAATTCCTGATGTGGACCTTTTGGTAACAAAAAAGCGGTGCGCGCATGATTATGATGTGTAAACACATTATGGCATTTTTCCGTTGCTCCCAACTTGTTCGATTCTATAGCCCAACAACAAGTTGGGAAGCCTGCAGCCAATATCCTACATGACTGATTAACTCCATTCTGGCATTTAGGGATGAACGGCCAGCTCTTTTATGTTCGGTAATTGCTCTAATCTCCAATAAGATAGTGGTGTGCACTATATCACTGATGACTGTTTTTGCAGTGCTGAGTGGATACACACCGACAGTCTCGTTGCCATTCCATCATAAAAAGAAAGAAAAGACCGTAAGAGACTTTGCTAAACTCAACAAGGCGGCGCTAGAGGCAGGGCTTACTAATGCCATTGACCAATCACAGTTCAGGGCCACCCATGATATTCGTAAAACAACAGAGGATAGGTTGCCAGGGACAAGACGAACACGACGACTCCCTCCCACTATGGTATTTGGGGTCTCTACCAGGTAATTATTAACATTTATATTTTTAGTACATATTCCCAGTTCTTGTCTAAAGTTTATGTTCCCATCATGGTACGTTAGAGTATTCTATCAAGCTCTGTTCCCATTTGTGAATTTCAGTGTAAAGTGCCCCAGCAATGTACGTACTCAGTAGCTTAAATGTTTACGTAGTAATTTTCATGTCTTCTCGTTTATCATCTCTCTATGAAAACTAAGTTTGCATAGTTTGCAGATAATATCCAGATATTATGCACCCACTCTAATCATCTGAAGCACATCTGCATTCACATTGCTCTGTTAAACCAAATTGTGTTATTCGCAGACCTTCAACACCCATCTTTGAACTGCTTGAACACAAATACCAAGACAAATGGTTGTCAGAGCAAAGGCAGCAGGACCTGGAAGCTAGAGCTCAGCAGGTGCAGGTATGTCAGATTGTCTCATGTAAAGGCGCATTGGGGAGGCCAGGGCACACAGCTCTCGCCCCTCCCTTTGGGCACGACGAAACAATAAATCGGGCAAAAATGGTGGCCAAATGTTGGTTGCAGGTTATTACAGCAGTCTGCTGAATTGAATCGCATCTCTCTTGTGTATTCCTAGATCCATGAGTGTTACAATTTATGTGCAAATTCTGAAATGATTATGGCAATTCATCACCAATTAAGAGAGCAGTATGACGAAAAAGTAGAATTTTTCTTTTTTATTTTTTGAAAGTATAAAACAAGAAATAAATAATTATTTTTCATTTCCATGCTGTATCTACCAATAGACCACCGGAATGTTGTGCGCTTTCACAACGTAATTAAAAGTCTTTGAAAATTGAAAACTGGTCATTCTGGCAATTATGTTAATACGCTGCAGCTTCTGATTTCAGTACAACTACGTTGAAATTGTGGAAAGCCCGCTGTCAATCCAATTGGATAAAGCAGTTGGATTCATTGTTCTATTTCTTTGCATTGAAATTCTGTTTTAAATCTATTGCAGAAGAAAAAGAATCAAAAAATTTACGAGACCAGAGCTTCTCTACTTCGAGTCTATCAGAATCCTGTGGAAGATCGACCACTGTGGCAAATGCCTAAATTTTCGCGACGGGTAAGTTTTAAAAAATTTACTTAGCACTTTTTGTGATTTCACCCGAAACGGGGCTTCGTATTGTAGATTTTAATTTGAAAATAAACAAAGTAACTCAAAATGAGGCGCAGTGTTTTGTAAGTATACTGTGGATCTAATCTGGTTGAACTAACAAAGTAGTTGCCATGATGATGATTTGTGGTTGAGCTTGAAATGTTGAAAGATTGATGCTGATTGAATTCACTATTTCCTTTCCATTAGCAAAAATTTTCACCACAAGTGCTTTGCGATTGTTTGCATCCACAGAATGTATTTTGGGCCCTTTCATGCGTAGTTGTGGGCGTTAAAAGCATAGTTATTCTAAACTTTTACCGTCTTTGTTGGAAGTTGTTGAAGTTGGACTCACATTCTGCCTAAAACATTAACTCACTCAAAACCTTAAAGTTATGTTTTCTAATTTAAAAGACTTCGTACGGATTAGTCATTTTCTTCCAAAGTTTTGAGGCTTGACGAGGGTTACAGATTGTCAATGTGTTTTGAGGGTTTAAGTCATTTAGTTGTGAGAGATATTTGTTCATGGGCTAAAACAACATGGTTTTGCATCTTTTTAATGGAAGTAAAACAGCCACACTGCTCATGAATAGACGAAAATGAACAGGGATGTTTGCAAGGTGGAGAAGCCATTTTGTAATCAAAATTTTGCCCCACTAATAGCTCTAACCAGTCATTTTTGCAGTTAACGTAATTAGATGTCGTAATGGGAAATGGTATTTTGTCTGACTTCTTTTGCCGTGTACCGTGACTTATGCATATTTCTGCTCATGTTGCAGGCCAAGCCTCACTTGGAGTCATTTAGAAGTGAGAACGCCAAGTCTGCTGCCTTCCAGTCCCATGAGTTTGACAGAGTCGGCCGACAGGGCTTACACGGGCATGGCATCTATGAACCAGCCAAGAACTAACAAGAATACTCGTATACCTAAAATTATTTATTGCTACGGAGATTTTGTGTTCAGTTGCTCTCAGATCATGTCAGTTATTCGTAACGGATTTCTAAAAGCTCTCAAAAACGATGGCATAACTGTTTCTTATTCAAATACAAGGTGCGTCATTCCAAAAGTTTATTTATTTTTCAATAGATGCAATATATTTTTTCAATTATATGTTAAAAAAGGGGCGTCTCATTATAATCCATGTCTCTCTGTTCCTGTTGTACAGTATATATGCCAATTTTTTTATTTCAATTGCTCAATTATATTTATAAATATGTACAAACTATTAGCTGTAGATTTACTAGATAATAGGTCCACTGAAAGTTTACTAAAGCAATTTGAATGTTTTGTTTTGTTTGGTACAAAGAGTTCGTTTTTCATTGGAGTAAGGTCCACTTTGATGAACATATAGACTGAAGGTCCTTACCAGTGTTACACAGTCGTTGTATCCAAGTGGTATTGATTGCATCAAATGCCTTCTGCCTGTGTGGCCATATTAATTAATTAATTAATAAAAACTTCATTGTGGCACTTATTGATAAACAGTGGAGTTAAAGAGACAGATGTACCTATTGATTAGGCGGTATCACGAACTGGTTGAATTGTATTGATTACAACATTGTGTGGATAGGTAATTTCGATTGTTGGGGGTTGCCAAGGGCGACCATGAATTGTACAGTTGTAAATACTTGTAAATAGACACATCTTCCAGCAATGCTTGTAATTTTTGGTGACTTACGGGTGGGAGGACCGTGTATCATCGTATATATTAAAACTGAAATAACAGGAAAAATATTTCTAGGAATTGTGACTTGCAACAGGAATGTGGACCACTTTGGTGGACGTATAAGAAACATCATGTCCTCGATTTTATAATTAGCCAAAAGGGTATATTTTAGGCTCTGGTCTGTTGTTTTGAAAATTGGTGGGTAGATACGGTATTTTTTTTCAAAAACAAAAATGTCAGCCATGGAGTGTCCACCCACTGAAGTATTGTGGAAATAACTTTTTCTTTTTTACAAAAAAATTCTTAACATATCTTGTAAGTAGTTGTTGCAAAAATTATGTGGGCGTTGACCAGATTGACGAATTATGCCGTTTGGCCTCGTCGTGTAGTAGAAAAAGAAAAACTAAAGCTAGGAAATTTTGTGCAAAAAATCTCGTGATGTATCAAAACAGAGTGCATGTCCGACTCTTGTCACCATAGACTCGGCTTCCACTCCGGAGTAAAGTACAGGGTGTATGATTGAAAAAAGTTAAAAAACACTAGAATACCAATTGCACCAGTGTGGTACAGTATACTTAGACAAAAATTCAAATATTTATGAAACATCTTTGTAAAAGGATTGCTTTGTGTGTTCGCATAGAGTATTAGTTGTAAAGGTCATTTTAGACGATTACCAGGAATTTCCGAAAACAGGATTATTAAACAGGGCCCATGGTTTAAATCCCAAATGATGTTTCCGAAATTGCACAGTGGGCCTAAATGAACGGAGTCAACAATAAGGTTGTTTATGATTTGTGGGTTTTCTAAAAGTTAAACAGTGTCAATCAGAATCTTTAAGGGGACATAATTCAGCACGCATGGTACACACCATAGGCGGATTTAGGGGGGNAATGCTTGTAATTTTGGTGACTTAGGGTTGGGAGGGCCGTGTATCATCGTATATATTAAAACTGAAATAACAGGAAAAATATTTCTAGGAATTGTGACTTGCAACAGGGATCTTGACCACTTTTTTGGTGGACGTATAAGAAACATCATGTCCTCGATTTTATAATTAGCCAAAAGGGTATATTTTAGGCTCTGGTCTGTTGTTTTGAAAATTGGTGGGTAGATACGGTATTTTTTTTTCAAAAACAAAAATGCCCTGGCTGTCAGCCATGGAGTGTGGCCATACCTTTTCGTTTTTTAAAAATATCTGAAGTCCACCCACTGAAGTATTGTGGAAATAACTTTTTCTTTTTAACGAAAAAAATTCTTAACATAACTTGTAGTTTTTGCAAAAATTGTGTGTGCGTTGACCAGATTGACGAATTATGCCGTTTGGCCTCGTCGTTTAATAGAAAAAGAAAAACTAAAGCTAAGGAAATTTCGTGCAAAAAATCTCGTGACGTATAAAAACGCAGTGCACGTCCGACTCTTGTCACCGTAGACTCAGCTTCCACTCCGGAGTAAAGTATGATTGAAAAAAATTGAAAAACACTAGAATACCAATTGCACCAGTGTTGTATACTGTTCTTGTATTGCGCTCATCTCGTCCGGGGGCTAACTCCCAAACGATGGAGAAACGTGGAGCTCCTTAACATTAAGACTACATTCTGAAAAAATACAATAAGCTTCAGTGCTCAAAAATAGTGCGCAATGATTTATATATCTCTGGGATAATTTTTTTATAACGAAATCTACAAAACGAAAAACCCGATAGTGTGCTGAAGTAATTCATGTCTACGTTGCTCAAGAAACGCTTTCTACTAGGACGAAGAATTTCCGAAGAGACGTTGCCAAAAATCCCCATGCGAAACTCTTTGAAAAACAAGCTTAGACAAAAATTCAAATATTTATAAAACATCGTAACGGGGATGCTTTGTGTGTTCGCATAGGGTATTAGTTGTAAAGGTCACTTTAGATGATTACCAGGAATTTCCGAAAACAGGATTATTAAACAGGGCCCATGGTTTGAAATCTCAAACGATGTTTCCGAAATAGCATCGTGGTGGGCCTAAATGAACGGAGTCAACAATAAGGTTGTTGATGATTTGTGGGTTTTCTAAAAGTTAAACAGTGTCAATCAGAACATTTAAGGGGACATATTTCAGCACGCGTGGTACACACCATAGGCGAATTTAGGGGAGCCCATGGCCCCCCTCTTGCCTGACGCAAGCAAAAATGGAACACATAACAGCAACGCGGGCATATCGAGTAAGCCACTGGGACGCGGAGGGGGGGGGGGGGGGGGCCCCAGATNGAACTAAGGGCAATAAATTATCCACGTAAGTTATTGTGTACTCGAGCATAGAATAATAGACACTTATCTTGAGTTCGCCCAAAAGTAGAGTACAAAATGCCAAACCTAATTTCGAGTTCCATTTCGAGTAAAAAGATTGGAGACCGGGCCCTGGATGACTCCACAACAATGACTGTTTTATTTCCATCATTTGAAAATTCGGAGATTAAGTTAATAAACGATATTATTAAACGGCCATTTGTATTTACTTTTAACTTGAAACACAGACTACATGAAGTACTCTCACTGACTAATCAACTCAAAACAAAAAAGTGTATTCGCCAAGGCAACAAAAAGATCAGAAAAAATTGAGACCGAATCAGGAATGCCGGGAAGTTTGCGATCAACCTCACGTCGTTAAATCTGACCGAGGCCCGAGCCCTGCTTGAGGTTACCAGAGCTCAATTCTCGTCGTTGTGTTGTGTATGAAAAGGTGTGGGACGGACGAGTTGAATTAAGCTTTGCAGCTTTCTTTATAATTTACACGCACTTCACGTTGCAGAGGCGGATCTACAGGGGGGTTCAGGGGGTTTAAACCCCCCCCCTCGGGACAGGATCAAAAATAAAAACTGGAAAAAAATCGCCAGAAAAACTAAATTAATTTCTAAAAATCCCAAAAAATCTTACACGGGAGGAGGGAAACCCTCTCGCGACCTTCCTTCTCCTCGGCGCTACACGCCTCGGATTCTTTCGAATCCTAAACCCCCCCTTACTGAAATCGTAGATCTGCCACTGCGTTGTAGGTCGTTAGTAAAAAGTGATTGCAACACACCTTCAGAATAAAGTGTCTAAATGGGTTAAACTCTAGTGAACATTTTCACCGAGTTAAAGCCGCCGTTAACTGTCTTATCTCGCTGTGTACTCGTTCGTTGCCCATCACTGTCGAACTGAAGGCTCCAAACAAAGTGTCAATCATTTGGAGCCATTTCTAACACTCACGACCGAATCCAGGATTCTTATCAATATACGTTTAGGATTTCACATCAATTATTCTAACATTGCACAAAATGAGAGCAGCCCAATGCTTTAGGAGAAATCTAATTTCAATTCTTAGCCGTCTCTAGGCCATTGAATTTTAATGTCCACTACTGTATCAGATGTGGACGACCATTTCACTTGAATGGGATACAGAAGTGCCAAAACGTTGCCCCACTCCAAAAATACACGCTGTGCTGTGATAAAAAAACTGAACAAGACAAGACAAAGATATAGTTGTTATAAAAATAGATTTTCGTTTTTTTAATATCTATTTGGCAGTTTAGTCGAACCTTTGACATTTTTGTCGAAGTTAAAGCAAGAGTTTAATGTGACATTATTGCGCATTTTTGCATATTGTTTTTTGTGAAAGAACTTGTTTGCACGATTTTGAAAACGTGCATACAGTGACACCTGTCGAAGTTTGGTAGAGATTTAGCCGGACTTGAAACGGGTTTGTCGAAAAGAAATTGAATTAGTTGTGATTTTATGCGTCGAAACTCCCGTGAAATTTCGACGTTTTCCAGATTACTTCGAAAACAACTGGGTTAATAAGATATACAACAATAAATTTAAAGGATAACACAAGACAACATAACCATAATTCAAAATTGGTTAATGAGATTTGCCAAGCTGGAAAAAAAAAGACTCTGACACACTAAAACAAAACGTTGACAGAAAGATGAGACTTCATGTCCACTTAATAATATTGTCATCATGAGCAAGCATTTACAATATTAATAAAAAGCAATATGACTCTTTCTCGACGGTGAGCCACGCATCGGGCGGATGATTGCAAGCCCATTTAATGCGCATTTTGAGGTAATCGTGCGTAATCAAAATGCGCCTCATGTCACCATATGCTCGAAAAGACGGAGACGAAGATAATAGTAGAATTAATTGGTTTATGTCGCCACAAGAGGCCCTCCGCTCATCTTCGCACTAGGACTCACTTTCTTAAAGTGGATAATGGTGTAATTGGTAAGTTTCTTTCATAACTTCGTTTATTTGATGTTCTGTTTGCAGTTCACAGTAAGAGTGCGGTAATCACGCTATTGTTGATTCATGTCAAGTCATTAAGCGCTTGTTACCCCAACACCGTCATCGTCATCTGTTGAGCTCTTCTCTACGTCTTTATCACGACAAGGTTGGGCCGTAAGATATCTTGAACCTCTTTTTTCCAAAATATAATTTTCTCTAATGTCTGGTGAGAATAAAATAGATAAATAGAAATAACGACAACAACAGATCATCTGTAAATTTTGTCGCGTGTTTTCGAATGTTTTTTTTTTTCATTAAAACTACATTACGTGTGCCTTAAAACACAATTTTACTTGTTTTCTTTTTTCTCGTGTTATTTATAATTCATTGATAATAGTTAGCAACAGTACGAGGAGTTGCGTCAGACACTGTGGTCAGCCGTGTGTAGCGCGTCTCACTTTTTCGGCATTTGTCTCATACAAATTGAACTTCAAGGTATGGATATTTAACTGCTTACCATTGCATTACCAGTCTGTTAAAATCTTGATCATATTGCAAAATGAAGTCCTACCTGACATAAATATTCTAGTATCCCTTTGTTCTTTCTGTGAGAGTTTAATTTTGATGATGACATGCCTGAGCCCCCCGGCGCAATAAAAAGAGACATAAACAAACGCAAAAGCGATACAACTGACATCTAGCGTTATTAAACACTTTGTCTTGTGAAAGGATACGGAAAGAAATTCTTTCTCCTGTCATGCTTATGTGAACATTAATACGTCTTCCTGCGGCTTGCTGACTTCGACACTCGACAGGAAATTTATTGTCGTAAATGACCGTGTTAATTTATCTTTAATTATCATGTAATCGCCGCCGATGGATAGTCTATGGTAATCTAACTAGGCGTTGCACGTGAGCCGCTCTACACGTTCGGTCTTGATCGATTTTCTCCGCAATCTTAATCGAATGTCATTATTTAGTGACGTAAGAAAAGATTGGATATAATAGGACATTTTGATTTCGTGATCACGCTAACGACATGTATTATTAAGAATGAAGAGCAAGTTAGGGACAAGTTAGCGCTTCTATAACGGACAGGTTCGTGTCACTACACGAACCTGAATGATGAAAGGGTGTACAGTCTTGGTGAGCGGTCATGTCGGCAAAGCACCACTTTAAGCGCGCGTGTCGGAAGACGATTAAGTACAATTCTGTTTCCGATTTTCCACGGCAAATGAGCGTTTTATATTTCACACTACATTGAGTACACCAATACAATGACGCTTGGGGGCGACGAAAGTTGTGCTTCAAATCTAAAAAATCTAAATGTAAGAACCGGGATGCATGTACAGTAGACACAGCTAGAACATCGTTACACTGAACCTTAGTGGAATCCCCAAATCCGACGCTTAAAATTTAGAGATGTTAGATAGTACAGAACATCAAAACCAGGGCCCATTTGCATAAAAGCTATACGCCGTATAGCAACAATGACGTAGCATAATCACGCGTCACGTTGTTATTGTTGAACAATGCACCTGACGTCAAACTTATCCAGCGGATAATTTTGAAGCTTTATGCAACCCAGCCCTGTTGTGCTACGCTTTTCTTCTACGGATTGTTTAAATAGGAAAATCTTGAAATAGACCAAATAACTGTTAACATATCGGTCGTAAAAGTTTTCTTGCTATGACAGACACTGGTTTCACCCAAAATTTTGGGAGGTTTCACCAATCCGGAAAAAATACAGCTTTAGCTGACATTCTTGTTCGCGTTAGCGCAGTGTATGTCCTATTTAGGGATGGAAGTCACATTTTTCTATCACTTTTTATTTTACGATCTCACGTGCTATTTCCTGCCAGTTTCCCATAAAAAAGGAATGCTGTCAGTTGTGTGAATTTTGGCGGACACGGGGATTCTTATTTTCTAACGTTTAATGACGTCTATGACTTTAAACCTGCCCGTATGCGCCTCACTTACACGTGCCATTATCTCATATCCAGCTACATGGGAACGTCAACATACGCGCACGAGAACAAAGTGATTTCGATGTTTTATGTTAAAAAAGACTGCGCGCATCCAGCTTAAAAATGGGGAGCTTGAACATTTGAGAATGTGGACCTTTCACTAATATTCACAGGATACGTTCAGAGCTATGTATTGTGTATTCGACAATCTTCGAAGGACTCTTGTCTCATTTTCTTCTTTTTTCAGAGTTCTTGTTTCTCTTATTCAGACCTTTTTGCCTACTTCGCCAAATGGGGGATCGTTCGAGCTCCCCGAGGCCCTCCCGTTGGGTGAACGCATGGAAACTTGGCCACCCGACCGATGGTTTCCTGGTGTTGTGTTTGACTTCAGGTTGGGGAATTCGGTTTTAGTAGATAAACTACATAAGCTGTGATTTTGCAATAAACACAAAACTGAGAAGTGTAAGGTAAGGTATACATGTACTGTATTGACGTCGACTCGTTTACGCCTTGTCGGCTTCGAGAGCTTTGTAATTAACATCTTACGATCATAGCGTTTTAGTAATTAAAATCAGGTTATTGTTTCGTTTTTCGAATATTGGAATTCATACAGCTAAACGAGCAAATCTCGCTAAGGCTGATGGCTTTTGCAACGGCATGATCGACAAATGTCGATTTATAAAGCAGGGTATTGATATCACAGCGCTTTTAAGAATTTCCCCGCGTATTTAGTGAGTAAACGCTTGTACATTGGTGAAAACGTCCAGCAGTCTAGTTTCTCTACTTATGGCAATACAAGATGAATTGTTCGTGTAAAGGTAACCGTGTTCTTTCAAAAACAAAGAAGTCATAAACGTATATTCGCGACCCGATAGTGGGAAAGAAAATAATTATGAAATATTTTATTTGACGTATAAGATTACATATATACATATTCATATCAAAGAAAATCTGAAAATAAATACACATTTCACAAGCACAGTGTTGACATACAAAGGTGAGACTCGCCGCTACCAGTGCTACCGCCCTACAAGTTAATTAATTGATTAACTACACGTAAATACCCCTACCATAAGTCATTATCTTGTAACAACTCATCAATACCTAAAAGTACAGCTGCTCTCTACCTTTTCTTCTACGTTTCAACCGGATGCAGCCATGACAATGACAAATCCAGGAGACAAATATACGTCAAATCTTTAGTATCGTCATTGATGAGCGTTTTCAGGCGTTTATATTTAAATGTGGACGCATTATACCGTCATCCTCTTCCAGCCGTCCGTCCAGCCGCCCGTCCGTCCGGCGTCCGCAGCTCTATCTCCAAAACCCTTTGACGTATGTTTATGAACTTTTTCACACATGTTCCTTTTATACATGCGACGGCATGAGCGAACTTTTGGACAGATCCGGCTACCGGTGTGCCCCGTAGTGATAATTTTAGTTTTTACGCTTAGGCCTACCTCTGTATCCTAGGAGGTCCTCAACAGATTTTCATAAAATTTGGTAGTTAAGCATCTGTTAGTGAGATGATGACATCCTCATGTTTTCGGACGGATTCGAGGTACTTTGAGCCACCTAGTGGCTATTTTTACTGTTTTCGAATCTGTTTTTAGCGTCCTATCTTCTATCAACTCTATAGGGATGATTTTGAAAATTGCTGCATAATATGTTCGTACTCTGAAGAGAGCAGCTGAAGATGATTTTCCGACGACTTCGACTACTGTGGCGCCTCTTAATGGCGGTTTTTGTTGTCTTTGCGCCCATGGCTGTATCTCCTAAACCCCTCATAGCATCTTGATGAGATTTGGCAGATGTGTTTCTAAGAAGCTAACAATGGCAGACAACGAATTTTGGACCTCTCTGACTACCGGTGTGTCCCCTAGTGGCAATATTAGTTTTTTACGCTTACTTCTGTATCTTCGAAGGTCCTCAGCGAATTTTCATAAATTTTGGCGGTTAGGCATCTATTATTGAAATGATACCATCTTCCCGTTTTCGAACGAATTCGTGGTACTTTGCGCCACCTGGTGGCCATTTTTACTGCTTTCAAGTCCGTTTTTTGGCGTCCGCCCTTCTATCACCAAACCGCTCTAGGTATGATTTTGAAAATTGGCGTATATTTTCCTACTGTAAAGAAGGCGACTGACGATGATTTTGCGAGGGTTTTGAAAACTGTGGCGAATCCTAGATGCTGAATCCTCTACACCCTCCACAGGATCTTTATTCAATTTTGCTGGTGTTTTTGTATGAAGTTGACAACAGAGGACAGCGACTTTCGAACAGATCGGACTACCGACGTGTCCCCTAGTGGCAATTTTAGTCTTTTTACGTTTACCTCTGTATCTTTCAAGTCCTCAGCGGATTTTTATAAAATTTGGTAGACAGGTACATGTGTATCTATTAGTGAATTGACGGTATCCTCCGGATTTCGGTTTGATTCGTGGTATTTTGCGCCACCTAGTGGCCATTTTTATTGTTTTCAAATCTTGATATTTGGCGTATGCTCTCTGTCAACCAAACCACTCTAAGGATGGTTTTGGAGTTTGGTATGTACGTTCCTAATGTGAAGAGGATGTCTGACGATGTTTTTCCGACGACTTTATCTACTTTGGCGCCTCTTAGTTGCAGTTATATTTTTTGCGCCTACAGCCTCTTTGTGGCAATTTCATTTTTTCGTTTTCCTCGGTTTCTCAGAAGTTCCTTGACGGATTTTTATAAAATATGTTATATAGCTTTGATGACACATATCAGTTTTTGGATGGATTCGACGTATTTTGCGACATCTAGTAGGCGATTTTATGTTCCAAATAAACACCCCTAAAAGCACGCCGTTTGCGGTGCATTCGTGGGCGCATTTAAACGCTCCGCGTTGCTCTTGTTGATTATACAATGTCCCACCACGTCTTGCTCATTCCATCAAAAGTTTTCGTTTTATTTACGTCAGGTGACTACCGAGTGGTGTTAACCAAGATCAATTTTCAGTTTAAAAAGGGACCCTCTCGGTGGGTAAATGAAGTGTGGAATCACGCCCACAAACTGCGCAGTGGCAGCCGAACATTCAAGCACTGAGCCAACGAAGTACGCTAAGCTCACACGTAGTGAGAAGCGGGGAAGCGGCTGCACACACTGCAATTGGTGACGAAAAGGTGTGCGCAAATTGGAAAAGATGGGCGTAGCTGGGGTTAGGAATCAATGACAACCGCCAGAGGGCGTAGGTCTTCTAAATTTCGTGGAGTATTAACATGGCATTATTGCGTGGGTTAATCATCACAGTATGCCAATGTATTCCTCTGCACCTATGAAGCGTGGTTCACTCCTAAAATAATCTCTGCAAAGTACAAACCGTCCAGAATGTGAAACATACATAATCTTTACAATTGTCATAAAACAACATTTCTCTGACTTTTCTGACACGTAGTGCACTAATTTGTGGAAGCCCTATCGTGAACAGTCGCCAGACGTAACGTTAACTAATAGCATTTTGGTGTGACATTGATGAAAAAGAATACAAAATTGGTGGTGGTGATGATGATGATGATGATGATAGTGATGGCCACGGTGGCAATGACAAAGATGGTAACGATGATGGCGATAATGACGATGATAACGATGATGATGACGGTGATGGTGATGACAGTCATGACAACACTGAAAAAATCGGTATCCACACCGTTTCACGTGAAATAACTGTAATAAAAACTGATAAATATCCGAGAGAGGTCTGTTAAAATCCACACGTTTCAATTTTTATCGAAACAGTTACGCCGACACTAATACCACAAACAGGCGCAAAATATTGTTATGGTGTTTTATTATTTTAATGAAAGATTTCGCTTCTGCTTGACCTGTTAACAAAATTGAAATTATGTACAATGTTGTTGCCGCTTATTTTTTTTAAAGTGATATATATTTATTGAAGAATACACAGAACATACAAAGAAATAATGACAAAAACCCAGAAACCGCGAGTTGTAAACAATTCATAAATGAAACTAATATACATAGAGGTATATAAAATTAAGTAGTATCTAATATAAGTATTCCAATATTTAGATATGCTATTACAAAAGTATAAAAATAAAAATATGTACAGATTCATGTATGGAAATCAGATGCAACAATATTGATAAACGGTACATAAAAATTTACTAACGCTGCTTAGGAGGAATTCGTTGAGAACGAGGTCAAGGTTGGGACTACCATTGCCGCTTATTTAGAGGGTACATCTCTCCTACGACTCCCTCTCTGTCCCCGGCTCTCCCTCCACCACTCCCTCACCCTCCAGATCCCCCTCTCTCTCACCTCTTTCTCTCCCCTTCCTCTTTGCGTCTCCCTCTATTTTCTCGTTATGCCCCCCCTCCACTCTCCAGCTCCCCCGCCCCATTTCCTTTTCCTATACCAACAAGAAACAGCTCTCTACAATACTTTACGCGTACAAAGTGAGCGGTTAAAGGTAATACAATACGTCTGTGTGCAGGAGATGTGTAATACGGCGGACAAATTGGATATTAAAATAACCTGATCGTTCCATACAGATGAAGCAATCCTGTAACTCGATATTCAAAGAATTTGACTCGGGGTCTGCACCTCGTTTTGATCTATATAGGAATAAAGAGCGACAAAAAACAACACCCAGATCTCCGTCTGTAATTGAATGATCAGATTCCGCTTGACTGGGCTAAATCGCTGGCATGGCAGATTTTTGACAACCAATACAAATCGGCCTCGATACAAATACAGAAATTTAGAAAATAATCAGGTTGGAATTGATTGGAAGCAAGGACTGGCTTTTCAAGGCTTAAATTTGTATACAGTTGTCCTGTCACTGGTTATTATTTATTTATTCAGGACAAAAGTCCGTAGACGGACTAACAAAGTATTAGTTTCTAACAAAGTCAAGATCAAATCACCTAAGTTTGAAAGAATAATTTGTGAATGTACAGTGCATGGACTTTGTGGTACATGTATTTTCCGTTTAAATTTCAATAATATAATTTAATAAAAAATATATTTTTCTACTCTTATGTCACAAATTTGGCTAAAGATTAACTCCGCATTCTATCACCCAAAAACCTTTTTTGATGTTGACGTCATACGGTTATGGAATTGATCACAAATTGCTTTTAAGGCAAATTGGAGATAGTTTTAGGGCTTCGAAATAGTCTAAAGGTGATTACTGTTTGAGATCGGGCTCTACAAGTTGATGTGCCACGGTGTGTTAGTTTGGTCATACCAGAGACCGCACTACCAGTTTCCAGGAGTCATTTCTTATCTAAATGAGCAAAACATGAGTCAAATTTTACAGCGGTAAGCGGTCTAGATCAAAAATTTGTTTCATGGACCCCCGGAACGCAGGTTCATGACCGCTTTAACATCCGGGCACTAATGTGGTGATGTCTAGAGAAAGTGAGATGTGTGGTACGTAAGAGAGCGTTGTCTCAAGGCTGTATCAAATACGTTGGCGCCGGCCGCGATCACGCACAACAGTAGAAGGTTATACTCTGAAAAGAATGCCATTCTTCGCTGATGCCACATAAAAGTTGGACAGAAAAAAACATTCGTTTTTATAGTTTCTCTGAAAGCCCGCTATCCTTGTTACAGCAAGCTGTACGTTAGTACAAAAGCCATACCTACATGTACAACGAAACCAGCGTGCGTATAATGTTTTGGAATTCCACACAGGCACGAGTATTATTTAATGAATTGAATTTCAAAGGAAATAAACAGTTAAAAAAGAAAAGAAGTTTCTTGCTGTTTGTTTTTCTTGTAATTGCTGACAAAATATCTTTCATCTGCTCGGCATGCAATGTTCTAAATCCCTGTATTAATTCATGTGAACACCTCCGTGGACAAGACTTTCCTCGTAACACCAGACTTAAGTCCAGTAACAATATCTCAGCGACTATTTAACGGTTGCCTACCCACGTACAAAGCTTGCTTAAGCCGTACAACAACGCGACTATATGGTACACTGAGCGTTATAGCAATGTCCTCGAAAATTAATTTACACAAGAACGTTGCGGCTGGCGAGTTATTTGTGCAAACGCTGAATACCATTTCACACCTCTAACAAAAGAGAGCGTCGATGTGAGAAATGATTATGTAAATGTTTCTCGTAACCTGATGTTGACAACTTTCTTAGTTGAACAGATTAGGAACCGTTCGTTTATGATCGCAATAACTCTCAAGTGTTTGGCAGCTGAAAGCGACTGCTCCACTGTTCTAGCTAAATGCAAGCATATAAAAATTCTATACCGTACCCTGAAGACTCCAATTCATCTTTTTATACCGTTTCAAATAGGAAGCTTGTCAACGATCCAAGAGGGTCGTCGTCATCTTCAACACAACAATTTCATTCAAATTACCGACCGGTATTCTTTCGACCATAACCCCCCCCCCCTTTGCACCGTGGCAGCCCTGCGTCCGCACATCAGACCTCTACCTCCTCACCTCAAATACATGTCTTTATTCTTACGCGCTTATATCCGAAGCAAAGCGTTTTTTCACAGATTTTTTTACTAAAGTATTCCACACATGTGCTCAGGCTTTCCATAAAGTCGCAGGCACTTATCTCTTGGTGCACAGTATCGACGTGTGTAGCCATGTTTGCCCGTTCGTAGAAATTTTCATACGTGTGCTAAGTTACATTTTGAATATACGTCACCTTATTGCTGTATGTACCGTGTATATCAGGTTCCATTTGCACTGATTCAAAAAATCCTGTGTTATTTCAGCGCTTCACTCACAGGCATATGCGCCTCATTGCAGATATAGGCGCAGCTTCACAAATAGACGCATGAAACTAAATATGCGCATATACGGTACTTTGTTCTTCCCACTTACAATCGATAGCCTTACCTTTGGCCATGTTCACAAATTTCAGTCATTTTCACACTTGGCTGGATTTCTTTGGTCAGTTCAGTCGGCGATAGAAGCTAGAGGCTCGATAAGTCAGAAATTTTGGGTATGAATTACACACCAACGGATTAGTGTCTGACAGGATCAAATTATCGTTAGTCGACATAAATGTTGAACATTCTTTTCGTATTTCTTATTAAACGATTTCTGGTTCGGGTGAGCAGACAGTTGATTGGCGGGGGACGAATCTTCACGTGTAAAACATTTAAATCGTCGGACTTTTTGGTGAGTACACGAAGATGGAAATCCTTCCTTTAACAACTGGCATATTAGCCAAAAACGTTAAACTTTTTAATTGTCATTTCCAACTACAGTATTTTATAAGTTCCGAAATCGTGTACTGGTTTTGAATGCTTGTTAGCCCCTAATTTCCCTAAATGTTTTCTGAAAGATGTACTGTGTTGTCTCCTTCACGCAGACTTCAATTCACTTGGCAAATTTGTCAATCAAATGATTATTGTCTGCCATTATGGACATTGATAAACCAACAAAGATGTCACGGTGAGCGCAGCGACTAAGCAGACGAGACGGGACGAAACATGAATGGTCTCTTGTCACATGATGTCCCAAAAGTCAAAAGTAATTGTTGTTACTGCCGTGTTGTTGGGCGCAGTTTCAAACAGTTTCTGAAAGCATTTTGAACACCTATTACATTACGTGTTACGACTAACCCTGAGTTTTGGTTAGAAACTCGCTAAACCTGGAAACGGACAAAAATTGACCAAAACGCTAAATGATGAACGCTCTTATTTTGAAAACTGTTCTTATTTTGAAAACTTCTCCGTGTTTAGTGCCAAAAACCATTCCAGTTGTACCCACACTTAACACATGAACAATTAACAAGCGAATGATAGTAATTATTGTGCATAGAACAATTTTACCTCACCAGAACTCATTTATTCATAATCGAAGGACGGTTTCGTCTGCTGGGTTTCTCACTGTTTTAGAATAGCAGATCATGCCTTTGTTTGCGCGTAATTACTTGTAAATAGCTAATGACATCGTTCGAGGTGGTGCTTGAGGAAGGTCACGCGAGCGCGCACGGCCCTATTACTTTTCACGAGCACATGATCACAGAACAGAAAAAAAGTTGCCCAACGTTCTTTGCTTTTGTTCAGAAGCTATAAATTACAACAAATACAGTCTTGAAAAGTAAAATTCTAATACAATGAATATAACTGGTTGTTTTATACCGCGTCAATATTAACCCAGTTTCAACAGGCACGTGTTAGGAGTGACTATCGCATTCAAATCAAAATAATGGGACATCGTTTCGCCAAAGAAACCAACTCACGACCATAAAATAGGAATCTACTTCACAACATGTAGTTTATCGAGAAATAATATACAACTTCCGGTTTCTACCCTAGAATAAATCCCTGTCGCGAGAATTTGTTATTCCGGTAAGTGTTTTTAACCTTTTTACCTGTCTAGTTATAGTTGATCAGTGAGTCAGTTTGCAATGCTTTTTGCCGTCAATTTTCGATTTTAAGCAAATAAACAACGATTTGCAATGTTCGGAATGTTGTGAACTTTACCGTAAACCGCGGAATCAGTAATTTTCCAGACCGATTTTATTATCTTCTAGGCTCCGTACACAAGACTTTATGAAATTAACATGAGTAAGCAATTAATTCAACAATACGCTAGAATTGGAGATATTCTATGGGGGCGGAGCTTAATTGTGGCAGCCATCCAATCAGGCAGCTTGTTAAATAAACGATTAATGTTCCACTCGCACGGGTTTTTACTGGGGCGTGATGCCATGAATAGTTTGCTGCTTATAAACGCTGCTTGTCGGCAAGAAACACAGATCACAGTCGATTGAAAAGCCATAGAGGTAAGAGAATTTTGTATTTATACAAGTGAATATTTTTCTTATAAAGGCAACTGACTCACGATTAAGCCTTGAGAAATGTCATTGTGTTTGAAACGTTAAGCGGAAAGTTTGGTACCATAATTTAAACGCTGAGATTTGTCTGACGGGAACAGGTAAATATCTCCCATCTATTTTTTTCCTGTTTTAAGAAGACATCACGTTTTGATGATTGACATGTTTTAACATTGAAGCATTAAAATACGAGAAAATGATCTCATTCTAAATTTACTAGACCTGAGAACTTAGTTACAATATACTCACTACAACATGGGAGTGAATTTATATTGTAATGACGTCAGCTATTAACTTGAGATTTTGCAACTATTTTAAAACCGAATAGATTATTAAAAAACAAATGAATGCATTTACATGAAATTCTGTTATATTGAAAATTAATTTTGCTATATTTGATGATCTAATGATATGATAAGCCGGGGTCAAACCTGTAAGAATATGTCTGAAAACACAATTTCATAGGTTTTAGTGACAATGATACAGTCGGCGTCCATTTTACTTTAACTTTTCACGATCAAAACAATCCATTTATAGTAAACTATATTTGCGTCTCCGATAACTCATTTAAGTACCAAAACATTTTTTACTCTGCACACTCAGCGTTTTTGCAGGAACCCGTATGATTGAGCCAACTCTTCCTAAACGGTAGCCGATTCATTATGCACTACTTCCGATAGAAGAAAATTTGCAATAAATATTTCTTCTTACCAGAAATAGCAACGATAATGTCTCAAATCAGCGAAGGCAATTTTACACGTAATTGCTGCGCCCCGCCTTACGATTACTTCCTCGAATCGCTAAGCGTCAATTTAATTCAAAGCGATAGCAGCCCTATTACCCAACGTAATGGCCAGTACCGCAGATAGATACGAAACTAATTTGTATACTTCTAATAAATGGAAAATTATAAACACAATTGATCGGTAATCATTTGAGACGTATTGCACGGCATCAATTCAGGGGCATTGTATTTTACTTTGATACGTGTTTTTCAATGATGATGGTCCCCTTGGGGTCAATTTGATTTCAAAATCTTTTTTGGAAGTCTAGGACTGTTGTTTAACAGAAATGAAACTTTATAGCAAACTTGGAAATAATTTTCAAACGGCAATCAATTCAAGAGTCTACGAACTACAATATATGTCTTTGCCGTACGATTAGTAATCCAGCGATGCGTGACGGATGGTGCCTAGTATACAGTGTACATGTACTCTTTAACCAATGACTGAGGTTTGATTTGAATACACATTTGGTGAGGTTGCTGGGTGAAAGACATATAAACAACGCAGTTAAAAGCAGTAAGGAAGTATATTGTTTTGCTGTGTTTTGTAGCACGGTTTACTGTAAAAAACATTGAAAATGTGAAAAGACTTGGTAGATGCATTTCTTTTTCTAAATTCTTTCCATAAACATGTTCCAAGGCGACATCTTTGCCGGTTATCTGTTGAAGCCGAACGTTAATTACACATATCTAGAATGCATGAGTGCTTTGTTAGCACGTATACAGTTTTATATCATAGAAAAATGTCAGTTGTCTCTCAAATGGCAATTGGAGAAACCACTGTCTTTAAATACTGTGTGTTACAGAGGCAGTTGATACCTTCTCATCGGTTATCATGACGGCACACGGCGAGTTGTTGAAAACGGCTCGCGAAGACGACAAGAAAAACGAAGCCAATACGTTAGAACGGTTGAACATTAAATTGGACACGGACACGGATAGTGAAAAACATGAAGACAATAGTAAAGGGTACGCGAAATTGGAAAAAGGAGCCCACGACATCATCAGGCCTAATCCCATCCAGGTTCCAAGACCAACTTTCTTGATAACAGACATTTTGAGTGATAAGCGAAGGGCCTCGAGTCCAAGGCGTCATGACAGTTTGAACGATAGACGACAAGGGTTCAGCCCAACGCGTTCTGCGTTTGATCCCACGATGGCTTACAAAGTGCAGACGATCATAAGGCACAATTTGACGACAGATCCATCACAGTGGTTTGCCGCGGGCCTGGGTACAAATCTCTCCGGAACTGGATTTAAGAGGAGAATATGCGATAGTGAAGACGAGGACGAAGGTAGGATTTTCGTTTCGTGCATGTGTAAATGCATGTATCACTTGGCTCAGCGAAAACGTAACCACGGTAACTTTTAGCCCCTCTACATTCAAATCAGCACACCATAGACTATCGAGAGAGTTGAAAGGCAAAGAATCGTAAAATACTTATATGTTCCAGTTGACATTTTGCAACATTCTGCTAGCACAATAAATTAACGATTTAAATTTTGTCTTTCAAATATCGTCTTTCGTTGACTCCATTCTCTTCAAATTTAGATCTATTCCAATTTTATTAATGCACTTGTATGATTCGAAGCTCTATTTGTCGCTTCCCCTGGTTATTAAAACGTCGTATCCTACATTTATAGCGATGACATACAAATCAACGCCGATAAACGAAATATCGTTTACCGCGTTTAACTTTTACATTTAATTATCGTTCCCCGTAGTTCAAAGGCTTCATTCAATAGAATGTGTTTTTTATCAACATTTTTCAGGTTTCCCAGTACACTCTGGCTATCACATGTCATTTAAAACTAATCCTTTCCACGTATCGCACTCAAAAGCTTAATAATTTTGTATGTGTTGATCACAAGATTGTATTTCTGTGTAAACACATCGAATAAGTTTAATGGAACTCGATGCCTTGTCCTGCCGTTTCAGTACTGGCATCCGGGTACTCACGCAATGCTTTGACATCGATTTGGGTTCCTCTTTAATTAAAATATATTTTCAAAAAACGAAAAAAAAGCATAACAAACTAAAGACGGAATAAAACCCAATTTCCTTCACAAAATCAGTTTTGGTTGAAACCACTTACTGTTATGAAAATGGTCCTTTTCTTTTTTGAACAAGGCGTTGTTTATTTCAGTGCTTGGAAAAACTAACATTTGATCGAGACCAGGGACCTGTTCCAAGAAACTGACTTAAGTTCATTTTTGACTTATAAGTTTCAGATTTGTCTTAACTTCCAAACTTCCACTTTCGGTAAGGTAGTCAAAATTACGACAAAATTTATGTCAAAACCTTAAGTCAAACTTAAGATCTCTTTCTTGAATTGGTTTTGAGACAAATTTAACTTTTATTTTAAAATTTACTAAAATTTAAGATTTGCCTTAGCTAAGTTAGTTTTGTTGGAACGGGCTCCAGCTCTATAAGTTGGCTTGTCACGGTGTGACGAATGATGCGATAAACACCACCTCAGTTCTTTTTTGCAAGCCTTGTTGTTTTTTATCTTAGTAAGAAACAAGTTGAGACCTATTTTATATCAGATATGGACTGAAACAAAAGTTCGATACTTGAACGGGACACAAGTTAACAGCCACTTTAAATAAGAATGCTTAACATGACGTCATTTTGACGTTTTGGATTTAGTGTGACGGTATGTCTATTCATATTTCTGGGTCCAAATTGTGTCACGTTTTGCCGAGACACGCCTTCACTAAAAATCCGAATAGAAAATGTCTACATAAGAATGGTATTTGACTGAGACTGAACAATCTCCACCAGTTACAGAAAGTTTACATTCTTGTTTCAGGTTTTTATTAAATTGCCATATTTACGCGGTTGCGGACATGGTACTTTTGTATACTTATATATACCTGATACAATTATTTCTAAAATAAATTGGTTAAGGTCGAAATTTATCCCAAGTTCTCGACACAGGTGAATGCACACGTAACTCAACGAGATTTGGCAGTTATTTGAATTCCTAAAGTCTTCCGGCTATAAGACTCATTCATTGCAATGCAATGTACTGTACCTATAACGATAATTGTTAACCTTTCAAATGAATAATTACACGAGTGCTCCCGTTTCCTACTTGTAGTTGCATTTTCGATGGCTCGCGTTTGGAGATCACGTGCTTTATCAAGGTTATCCCATAGCCAACCAGGGTGCTGGATTGAAGTAATGTCATTTCAGGAAACAATTTTTCTTAGGGTTTTGAAGTTTGAACAAATCCTTTAATTTCTTGACCTCGTCGCATAATACATTGAAGTGAAGTGTCATGTCATTTTAACTTCCCGGATGTATAGTCTTTAGTTACAAATAGATGAGCAGCTACAACAAGCTGTTCAAATAGACACAGTAAGAAAGAACAGATATTAATAGTCCAAATAATAAATGTGCTGTTATAAACCAACACGTTTATATGGCAAGAATTGTTACTCTTTTTAGCTAACGGATTAGAGCGTCTGCACGGTGAGAAGAAAGTCTCGTGTTAGAGCTCTTTTCAGACTTGGTCACGTGATGTGACTAGCATATGGCCTGTAAGAGACTAACAATTCTAACTTATAATAGTCCAAATTCGTGTCTTAAATACTATCCGTAAAATCTCCTAGTGTGATTATTATTAGACAATTAGAATAACTGTAATTTCTGTTTAATTCAGTGACTGCTAATCCATTGAACACAATTACGGTAATGTTTATGTCACAACTAATCACGTGTAGCGAGGTTACGTTGCGCTTTGTTGTGGAATTTTTAAGATCTCCAATAATCATGAATTCAAGTGCGCAGTATTGGTTTTCACGCTGTGACAACCAATACCTTTCACGGGAAATTAAATCTTAGCTGGTCTGCATGCACGTGAGTTTTTTTAGCATTCAGAATATAACTCAGGCTCTCGATTTAAAATCAAAAAGCATCATTGTCTCCCCTAGTGACAAATACTCTAATGTACTTTCTCTACTGAGTGTCAAGATTTTAATTTACAGCATCTTAATTTTGAATAACTTAAACAAAATACGAGTCGTTAAGGGTCTAATGAAACCACGCTATGCTTCTTTTTTGGTACTCATTCGTTAATAAATCGTTTTTCTAACTAAGATTCGAAATATTTTTAGACTTAGGACGAACTACCGGGTAGTTAGTAATCAAAACAAAACCCATTAAGTTTTTTTATAGCGGCTTGTTCGTCAAGACAAAGTTAAGCCTACACGGGATTTGAAGACGATCTATTGTCACCAATTACAATTTAAAAAAACAGACAACAACGCACTCAAACTGGCGTTGGTTTGGAAGAACAGAACGCGTCTGTAAAGACCGTTGACGTTTTGATCAAGGAAACATGGTCTATAATGACTTTGATTCAACAAATATCACCACACGATAGGCCACGAAGTAAGTGGACATGAGAATAATGTGCGCTTCATTGTATGGGGCGACATCTTGTGGAAGAAGATGTGCATCGCTTTTCAAAGATTCATGTCCCGCAGTCAGGTTTGGCACTGAGTTTTACAATCGCAGTATCGAGGTCAATTTCTGCTAGGAGAAATATACCCTACGGCATAAACTAAGTCGTCACAAAATTGTAGGATTTCTAAAGAACCATTTGTGAGTAGACGATGCGGAAGTGAAACCTTCTACCAAAATGTAACTATGCAATGTTGTAGAAACAGCCACAGATAATGTTTTCTGCTTCAAGTCAACCTGGATTGATTTCCGTAGACACAAAGAATCACGCAAGTAAAGCTCTAGATAGGAATTACGTCCCTTGCTTACCATGCATGGCGATATCTAGCGAAGAGTTGCAAGACTGCGTTTTCGCGATTGTACTCTGTTTACGGTATAGGCACCTACTGCACTACATAGATTCGATCATCTGACGATATTTACAAGCTTTAGCCTTGTTCATTTTTATTACCGCTGGAGGTCATTTCCTCGAAATGGCCTCTGAGTGTGAGCTTGAATTCATACGGCACCCAATGGTATAACACACTTTTGCCGGGCAATTTATCTTGTTGAGCCATGCACAGAACAGCTGACTTGTTGCAATTCCAATTTTCTGGCGGAAACAATAAAACCACAAAATAAAAACATTCAGTATCCTTGTATTGTGTTCAACAGAACACGCGACCAGCATCGCTGCTAAAAAGCGAGTCTTTTAATTATTCGGAGCAATGAATTTGAATGATCTTAAAACAATTGTTTAGATTAGCAGCTTGCGCGGCAGGGCGCTGTAACGTCCATGCTACAAGAACCACGTGACCGTTTGGAGACGGGTGCAGTCACTTGCGAAACATCCGTGAAATTGGGGTTTTGTTTCCTAACTGAAAGGCTACACGTTTAACGTGAAAAAACAACAGAATGATACTGTAACGAAGATTGTCTTAGCGAATACAAAAACAGGCGCTAACCTTTGGTTCCATTCATACTAGTATCCATTCCATGATGAATATTAACTTTATTTGTTTGTTTAACGACAAAGAGGTCATTTCTTCGGTCTCCTTTGACGTTGCGAAGCTGGCGTAGTGTGACTTCATAAGCGATATCGTTTAATTTAATAGAAAGTTAAGCGCCACTGTACAGTTGAATAAATATTTTAACAAATAGCCGAACTTTGTTATCGAAACCAGGTGTTGTCTGGCGGGGCGGCCACGGTAGGAACGAAGTTCTTGTGAAGCTTTTGCTAGTAGAATACCCTTGTGATTTTTATGAATTACAAAAGAATGCTAACTAAGTGTTGACTACTATTGAAAATTATAAAACAAAAACTCAAAGAGTGATTTAAGCCGACAAAATAAATAAATATATCAAAATAGTTTTAAAAAGCTAAAATCCCGCAAAGAGGTAAGCAGACAAAGCAATCAGACAAACAGGTGCCCAAAGTTCAAATGCGAAACATAACAAGATAGAAAAAATAAAATATAATTTAAGAGCAAAGCAATTTTATTTTATTACGAATCAACATCTATGACCAATACTCATTATACAATTGTTGATTACAACATTAGAATCATTATTGATAATGCTGCTATTATTATTGTTATTATTATTATTATTATTGTTATTATTATTATTATTATTAGTATTATTATTATTATTATTACCATTATTGTTGTTGTTGTTGTGATCATTATATAGTTGGGGTGGTAATAGTTATTATATAATAATAATTATTATTATTATCCAGTTTGGGTGGTAATACTTACAGTATAATAATAATGATTATTATTTTGTTGGGGTGGTAATATATACAATATAAGAATAATAAAAACAATAATAACAACAGCAATAATAATAATAAATAATAATAATATTAATAATAATTACAAAGATAATAATAATGATAATAATATTTTGTTACCACCACAACCACCATTAATAAATAATGATTGACAATGGTAATGATTATGGTAATGTCAATATAATAACAATTATAATGATAACAATCAGTGCTGTAGTGGTAAAATTAGAGGTAAGTAGGCACCCAAAGCCCACCGTGCATTGAATTTGCAAAAAAATTCGCAAACATGTCGGCACTTTTGACTCACGAGTGGGTCTGTACTTCGAGTCTGCAATGGCGAATCTAGGATGTCGCAGAAAGGGGCCGAACCACACATATAGGAAGGGGGCCCAAAACAATATTATATAGGAAAATAGGCGCTTAACGCCCAGAAACGATATGCTGGCAGCGTTGTAGTCGTCCGTGTGGTGTGTCCTCGGGTCCTTCGATCTTCTGTTGACTATTCGATTCATTTCGCTAAATCCTCGTTCACATTCCGCTGTACTGCAATGAAGAGTCTCTAATTACATAATGCAAAAAGATGATTGGCTGCGCCGAACGAGCTATATACATAGTTATATTTACCTCATTGGCTGCGCTTACGTGCGCCTACTCCCAACTACAGCACTGGTAACAATAATAATTACAACGAATAACAATAACAATTATAATAACAATAATATAATTAATGCTATTTATCAAAAACATCAGTCGTCATTTCCAACAACCGATAACAATAAATTTAAAAGCGCATCGAATACCAGTTTCATTTCCAATTTATTCGTTAAAAATATTTTCCGTTCAGACCGCCTACACTGCACCATAAAAAAATTGGTTTCAGCTTGTTCAAACAACAGCCTCACCCCTAAGCTTCAAGAAAGCGATCAGCGCCACCATAAAGGCTTAGGCACGAGGCTGGTTCAAACAAGAGGTGATTCATGGCAGTTGAAGGGAACTGACAGTTTATCAGCTGCGCTTGAAACCAGAGGCTCAGAAAGTTGGCTTGTCACGAAGGTTCATATATAAAGTACCGAGCATGATGTAGTCGAGCAACTACGAGTGAAGTAATCACTTCTCATCCAAGTCAAGACCAGTTGATACCATTTCCATAGAAGCTCAAAAAAGGATAGCAAACCAAATGTTGGCCCATCAACAGACCCAATCATGTAATGCGAAAGTTTGCCAGTGTAAACATGGAGAACTTGAAGAAGATTTGTTTTAAACAAATTAAAATCGAGAAACAATTACAAATTTTAACCGAACAAACATTCGTGTAGCTTGCCGCATGGGTCGAGTGATTTAGTAGTTATTGTCCAACCTTTGGATTGAAGTATATCTTGATGACTGAATTTTAAACCTTGAAAAATAACAGTTAATTTAACCATTTTTGACGGTCTACAGGTGGTGACTGCGACGACAGGCGGCGACACTCGTCCAGTCCAACAATACATCTGAAGCCGAAGAAACCCCGTAAAGCGAGGACGGCGTTTACGGACCACCAACTGAATAGTCTCGAGAGAAGCTTTGAGCGACAGAAGTACCTCAGCGTTCAGGATCGCATGGAACTCGCCTCTCAGCTCAGCCTCACAGACACGCAGGTGAAGACGTGGTATCAAAATCGCAGGTCAGTGCCATTAAAGATCAAATGATACTTTTCATCAGGGCAGCATTCTCATGCACAGTAAGCCCATAGAGCGTAGCGCGCAGAGGCGAGAATCTCGCGAAAACGCAAGAACTGGCGATCAATCGCAATGTACTCCAATCGAAGCACGTAATCCCACTAGCTTCCAGTGCGAGATTCTTGCCCCGGTGAAATTCTGTACGAGTCTGTTTTGTGAGACACAAACTTTTCGCATCCACTTCACAATTGGTGAATAAATGTTCAGCCAAGCAGTTCCATGTGACAGCGCATTGCATCTCAGTAACTAGCAGTTGTGATTTCTCAGAAACTTTGCACGTTTGCTCAGGTAGTATTTAAGTATTTTCTCTGAAATACTTGTGTAGAGGGTGGGCTAAATCGATTCTTATGAGACAGCGGATCCCTCATTTCTAACGAGTTTGATAACGTCACGTGATCACTGGCGAGATATCGCCATGCATCACTAACACGTGATCTCACAAGCTTTACGGCCAATCTTCTGCCACACACAAGTGTTTATTGATTTCCGACGACCGCCAAACTCGAGTTCTATTAGAGACATGTATTTAGAGAGACCCTGAGTAATCGAGCAAGACGAAAAGCACAGCGATTTTTTGCCTATTTTCATCACCCATTCACTGGGAGATTGGGCGTTCCATTACACATGCGTGAAGCTAATTTCAAGGCTTTTAATAGAGAGCGCCCTCTACAGGAACTCTATTTCGATT
This sequence comes from Phoronis australis, assembly GCA_002633005.1. Classification (NCBI taxonomy): domain Eukaryota; kingdom Metazoa; phylum Phoronida; family Phoronidae; genus Phoronis; species Phoronis australis. Next base: position 303,730 of record NMRA01000403.1, on the reverse strand, counting down.
TGTATGGAAACCCTCTTATGATATATTGCGGTCACATTTTTGCCGGAAAAACTGTCATTTTTCTGATCATGCAATGGAGTGTTTGCGAAAAAAAATAGATACGGGATTCCAGTTGATTTCAGAAATTCAAAATTAAAGTTAAAATTCTGTTTATTTTGAAAAATGGTTCAGTGTCGCAAAAGCATCGTTTGGCAAAGTATTTTTCAATTCAATTTTTTGTAACTGATTTCGTTTCAGGAAAGAATATCTTTTATATGTTCATGTCATTGTGCCAGTATAACTGAAACAGTTGTAGACCGGTGGATAGCAATAGCAATAGCAGTACAGACTGTGTGACGTTTTACGTTCAAATTATGATATTCCGAAACTGAATTTGTCAAGAAAATAAAAAAGACTATCATGTCGTCAACGATTCCTTCCTATTTCGGCTACTTTTGTGCCTTTATTTCCATTTCGAATGAGCTGCGTAATTTCGACGACATATTTTGTGTTATAACGAAATTATTGCCAGATTCCCTTTTGGGCCAAAGCAGATGCTTTTAAGACAGTGTTTCGTTGTAATATAATCAGCCGTAAGATCATCTGACTTGCCGAGTTGTGACAAATCACCCAGGCGTAAATAGTCGATAAGTGATAATCGTCAATCTTTACCGTGGCATTGATAAACTCGTCAAATCTTGTTATCTCGCGCAGCGCAGTTGACTAATTGCGCAGTCATTGTTAAACAAATGACGCTAAACTAACTTCTTAACGTATATAATTTGAGCGTTTTAGTCACAGTTCGTTATTTATTGCTAAGGACTCGCGGGAATCACGTGTCACGTGCTTGCTAACGTCATTAGGCTAAAGCCTAAGATGGAGCTGAGATAACTTAATTACAGCACTTTTTCATGAGATAGTAAACGGAGAAAGTTACTTACTAAGTCATTAATGAGATACAATGTTTTAGTGTACTTTTTGATGCACTTCACGCGGAGCCGGGCACGCCTAAACTCCATTAAAACGTGATTAGCTTACAGATGGGGTAGCAACACAAAGACAATACAATCCTGAAGTATTCGTAAAAGAACGGGATTTTTACCAAATTGTTGTGTGCGACTGAGAAGGATTGAATGAAGGGAAAATTGTTCTTCTATGGTGGGACAGCAACGACCGGCAACGAATTAAAAAGAAAACACGGGTCGTAGAAATGAATGGTACTAATATTCTAAGAAAATAGCACGTGTTGATAAAGAATAACAAAAACAACAACAACGACAACAACAGCAGTAACAGCAAAAACAACGACAACGTTAAAAACACGCCTTGTGAACGACGTAAAGTAACAACAATACCAGGGACCCTATCATCAACAACACAAGTCGGAAAGAAAAATATACCAAATATAGATTGTATGTCATTGAAACAATACAGCGACGAAGAAATACTAACAAAAATGTTTCGTAATTTTTGCGTTCTCGTAATTTTCAGGACCAAATGGAAACGCCAGACTGCCGTGGGCTTGGAACTGCTGGCAGAGGCTGGCAACTATGCGGCGGTGCAGAGAATGTTTCAGAACAACCCCTACTGGATGTCTTACCATCCTCATGCGGCCACACTGCTCAGTTCGCTCGACGCCATGTACCTAAGGGCGACCGCCGCCACCGCAGCAGTTGCCCCGTCCCCGTCGACTTCACGGTCACTTATTCCGCCGACATACCTGCCGACGATGGGCCTACCGTCAACAACGTCGGCACCGTCCAGTACCTACACGACGGAAACATAGACGTACGAATAACAACGGTTTTGTTTAAACGCAGTTTAAATGTGATAACGTTGTGGACAACAAGTTTTCACGGCAACCCCGTAGTGGCATTTTGATACTTGTATCTTACGATGCAACTCCGATAAACCCACCGAGAAAAAACCTCTCGATCACTGCGCCCTCTATGTGAAAATTGTTAACATCTGTCTCTGGCGCAAAGGCTATAATCAACCACATTCCGTGGGAAAGTGTAGGCATTAAGTTTCCTGGCATAGAAGCTATTGCCTGTATTGAATGCACAGTCACGCCTGGTTTGTGTTCACATTTTCATCTTCCCACCAGATGTGTCCACGTGCTGGATACATCAGTCGATTTGTAAGTAGGCTGACAACACAGCAACTTTAAGTAAATTAAGTAAATTATTTAATGGAACCGCTGTGCATCTATTGAGGAATTGTAAATAATGGCAAATAAAACGTGCAATAGTATGATGATAACCTTTTATGTTTCTCATGCAATATATCTGCTCGGACTTAAAGTACTAGACATGGGTGTACTGAGAAACTCACATGACGGCGTTCTGTCGTTCAGCAACTTTTCCAGACGTGAGGGGTCCTGAACATGCGATAACATCTGGCTCCTTCAAGTTTGTTAACTTCCCAACACAGTCCCGTATGACAATAAGCAGGTCAATTATCTCCCAGGGCTTCAAAGGGTTACCGAAACTTGGCAGAATGGATTGTCTTAACTTCTGTTGTACAGTGTAGTTGGGCGATTTTGATGATTCAAAAACTAAAAGCATTTGACAAAGAGTTCAGAAACGCAATTGATTTATGTTGAAATATATTATACCTTAACTTTCATTTTTAGCAGCACAGCCCAGTCAGGCTAGATACGATCTGATCGGAGATTAGAGCAATTATCGAACAACAGAGAGCCGGTCCTCCAACCATAAATGCCAGAATGGAGATAATCAGACGTGTAATATATTTGCTACAGGGGTGATCTTCCCAACTTGTCGGTTGGGCTATAGAATCGAACAAGTTGGGATTAACGGGAAAACGCCGTAATGCAAGGCGTTTTCAAAAGTACTTGTTTATACCTAGTCAGTACCTGACTGAGCTCAAGACGACAACATTTAGAAACCCGGAATGCGCTCAGTAGATACAAGACATTTACGAGAAAAGGTAAACGTTCTTTGCTTGCAATTATGGACCACTAGGCCTATCCAGGCGCGAAATTTTCTTTTTTCTAGGCCTTGAATTTCTTGAGTCTAAGTTAGGAACATACCTACCCCAGCTACATGTAGGGCTAGGCTCTCATCTATGACACCCACGAGGAAAGTGAGTGTCACCCAATCCATTTGTAAATTTGTAAAGCGCGAAGATGTCTCGCGAAGGTTTGAGAGACCTCGCGTTTTTCACCCGTTCCAGGTGCTCGTCCTTTAACGTCTACATACTCGCGAGTGGCGGAGATGACGTGATTGTATACATGTATCGAATTTGCCAGACTCACAAGAAACCGGGCGTGCGTTCAGTAGACGCTAGGACCTACACTAGGACCTAGCTAAAACCTAGTCAAAGTCACGTGCTCTCATTTAAAATGCACGGCAATATCTCACGTAATCTCGCGAAGTCTTGCTCTTTAACGAGGTCCTAGCGTTAATGAACGGGAGGCCGGTTTAGCTTTACGGAATGCACCGTGGTTTAATCCTCATTACAACCTTGGAAATCATCGATGTCAAACAAACTCAGTAACTTCGCCCTCTCGCGGAGCTTATAAAGAACATATCTAGTTGAGCCAATGTGTACACACAACAGTCAAGGAATGTGGCCCTCCGCGACGGTACTTATGACGCTTGGAGAAAATACGTCACACGGTTTTAGAGTGGCAGGGGGAGTACAAAAGGAACGCTGCATCACACAGATACGCCTGTCAGTTTGAAGAGTCAAACTTCATTTCTAATTCAATTGAAACAGTTCGTACCGTAAGCAAAGATTTTATGGTTATTGTATAGTATATCTTTGCCGTAAGCATGCTCGTTCGGTAAAACTTGGTCCATTTCCGTGTGAGGTTGTCAAATGCATGCGTGTACGTGCACTAAGCTGTCGTCATAGGCGGATTTAGGGGCGGGGGGCAGGAAGGCCGCCCCTCCCCACCCCCACCTTGGCTGCCTCAAAAAAGTAAAACAGCAACAGCTTAGAAAAATGTTTAGTTCATTAATTAACACCGGTAATTAAAATTATACGGCGGGGGGGGGTCAAATACAATATCCAGTGCCAAAATCGGAACACGGCGCAATCGTAACTATGGCTAAGTATAGGCTCTCCCGCGATATCCCAGGCGACCGGCAGTGGCGCTGGGCACTACGATTCCGTTTCCGTCGTCTGCTTCACTGTGCATTGAAGAAAATTACTTCATTTTTTAAAGAAAATGGAATATGAGTGATGATGGAAAACAGAAGCTGCTGGTAAGATGTCAATTTTAATCGAAGTCTTAGTGAATCACTCAGAAACTCATAATTCTCTCTTCGTCAAACCTTAACTTAAGACGATTTCCAAAGCAACACGTCATTATTGCCAAGACAAAAAACGGATTTGGTCTTTCGGGCAATTGAAGACTATTTTAAATACAACAAATTTGTTACGAATTGATTACACAAGATATAAAACGTGTAATAAGCATCAAAAAAGAAGGCTTCGCGCGCAAACGCTATGGACAACAAACAAGTAGGTGGTGCAGTGGTAAAACACGCGCGCTCTGTCCACCAGGTGGTTTTTTTTTGCCTTTTTTCTTAGATAATAGACTCCGGTGACCTAAAGTCGTGAATATAAGCATGAAAAGCAGCTGATTGTCATACTACTTAATGTCCGTTAGCAACTGCTCTTGTGATGTCATGGACATGTATCAGCCTTCACAAATATACGTGTTTTCCAGTCTTAACCCGTGTTTGTCTCCGTATGCAGAGTTTTGAAAGGGCCGCTCATATCACCGGCCATTTTGAATGAGGCCCTAAAGTCGTGACCGTTTCGTTTAGCACAAAATGCACGAAGTAAGGCCACACAAATCAACTACAGTGCTTACAGTTACTCTAGACGACATAAAAACGCATTGTATTGTTTTTTAATTCAGTTTCAATTGAAATAAATTGTTATATGTTTTGCACCCAATTCCGATGTGCACAGAGGTTTTCAAAGAGTATGTTTAAGTAAAACGTTAAGAACTCAGCTTCAATTATCTGTATTTCATGGCTTTGGCTTTACAAAACTTGTTTACCATGGGACATTTTGATACTTTGTTCAAGCTACCCCTGGAGAGCGTGTTTGAGCAAATCTGAACGATGTATATTTTCGAAAATTTATTCTGAACATGCGCAAAAAAAGTGGATTTGTGAAATATGCTGTTTTTAAGATACATTTGAAAATAGAAGCCACTCACTCACTGTTTATTATCATAATTGCGAATATCAACATGTCCCAGTATTCGTTTGACGTTCGTAAGCAGACATACGCTGGAAACTTCAACTCAACGCTAGATGTCGCGGGACCGCGCAGAAGAGGAAATAAGATCGTTCACGACTTTAGGGGACTCACGACCGTACTTCGGGAATCAAGGAAAATGCTTGATTTTTAGAGGAAGAAACAAGAAAAATTTCCCCCTCCCCACCTCCCCCTGTTCGGTGCTATGCACATCTACTCTCGTGCTTTGAGCATATGTTTACAGACAAAATGTTGCCCCCCCATGTGATATCCTAGATCCGCCACTGGTCGTACACGAGAAAATGACGATGTACGTGTCGAATGAGCGCGACCGTAAGAGCAAGAACCATATTTTCCAAGAGATAAACGTCAGTACTTATGTCAAAGTTGGGAAATGGTCCGTTTGTGATACTTTGGGAACTAACAGTTCCCTGCCAGAGACACCAATATAACTATATTACTTTTGTTATTAGGTGTTCAAATAAAAGCAGAGTAACAGGCCAGCCATTTTGAATTAATGAACCAACGCATTCACAAATTCGAAGACTTTTCTATCAGTTTGTACGGCAGAGTCCCAACTCCAGATCGAGGTCCGTTTCAAGAAAACGACTTAACGCAGACGAGATTTGATCTTACACTTCCGCTTCACCGTCACTGAAAGAGGTTAAGCAATATAACTATTACCATGCCGCAATCTACAAATAATTTATAACTAGTTGTTATTTGTATTTTTTAGAGCCTTTGTTTTTTTGCTCATGTGAAATTTAATTCTGAAAATTTGTGTGGAACGTAATACCATATATCTGCTTTTCATGTAAATCTATGTCACAGATCCCAGACCAAAGTTTTATTAGAACAAGTCTCTTAAAGTTGTTGGACCAGATTGTTGTGTTTAAAACGACTGTAAACACGTGTCTTTCAATCAACCACGGGAATTTTAATAATCAGTGTGTGTCCCCAGAAAAGTGAAACACTGACAATGAAATGCTAATGACCCCAATGTGCATTTAGACGAAATTAAAAAAATGTGAAAACTTGTAACATCTTGTCTAGTTTCCATTTCAAACAATTCAAAACCAATCACAATTAACAAAAACCCAGATTTTTAAACAATCGGCGAATCACCCTGAACTCACTTGATCACAAGTCAAGTGAGAGTCACTGAGTATAGCTGCTACATGTAGTTACTGAGTATGCGCGCACCCAGCCTTCGAAATCGGGGGGCTGGAATTTCTGTCGATGTGAACCTTTTGCTGACAAAAAAATCGGGAGGACTAAAAAAAAAACGGTGAATCTATGTCTTTTTAGTGGACTTTTGTCTCGTTTTCTCGGACTTTTTGTTTCTTTGTCTGGGTGCGCGCATGTTGAGATAGTTTCTGTAAATCATTCCTAGATTGTGAAGCGGTAATGTTTACTTGGTTATACGTTTTTCGCCAATGATAAGGTCGTTTTAAGTCTTCACTTTCACCAAGCAGACTCCATGTACACAGACGAGTCAAATTCGACCTCGTCAAAGTTTGCCCCGCACCTTCCTGTCATTACGATGCACTTTCAACAACCCGGGCTGTTAGCAGTTTTGCACTCCCCCATCGTTGTCAATGTCTCGTACCCGGCGTAGTCCCAAACTTCAAATTATCCAGAGAAAAACGACCCGAACCGTCCTTCTCTTTTTACGCCATTGGAGTCCTAGTGTACCGTAGTGGAACACAGGATATGATGTCACACCAGGGTGCTCTGTGACCCAACATCAAGTCATCTGCCATCAGGCTACCTCTTTTTCGTAGTGTGTAAAATGTTCAAGAACGCGCGGAAAAAGGATATGTCTTGAAAGCGGTCGGGGGAGACTTCTGAGTGTCGCAGTGTCCACGCCTGTGATATTTTTACTATGAGGAGTGATTTTGAAAACACAAGTATAGTTTTCAGGGCTGCAAACATGCAATGAATGTTATTCAAGCGAAAACGGCCTTCGTTTGCAGTGTCTAGTCAATGCTGGTTCCGATTTGCAAAATTCTGTATCATAACACATAACCTAAAAACGCCTGACGGACGTGACTTCAGCTAAGTGCATCAGATGGCGTTGCATTAGCATTGCGCTGACCATTGTAGCGTAACGCGATAATAACAAAACACTCTAAAGTACCATTAGTGACACTTAGATCGACACGCAACGCTGGAGGTTTTAATTCCTCAATTAGAAAATAATTAAGAGAACGTGTAGTTAATGGGACTAATAAAAACTCATCTGCAATTAAATTATTTTTTGCGTCTTTTAAACCAAGAAAAACTTCCGCTCTGCTGCAAAGCATTAGCATTGGCTGTCTCATACACTGATCGATTAAGCGACTTTTGCATTGTTTTTGTTAGCACTGTCTTTGATGATTTCAATTTCCCCGAAAATTAATGTAACACTCCGCCCATTGCAGTAGTAGAAGGATTTCCGGCATGGTGATCGATCGTCGTTTATCTTCGATCTGTGAGTGGTTGTTTGTAAAGTCAATCAAAGGCACTTTAGAGTTAGCTTAGTTTATTCAGGTAGATTGACTGACTGTTGACAGCAGTCTCGTATCTAAAACGTTAGCCAGCGCCATCTATTGATTGGCAGCCGCGATATCTTCGAAGGTCAACCCAGTTCTTCCATTATTTTCTACAGGGTACTATGGAGAAACGGAACTTGAAATGTAAAGATTGTGCTGGGAATGGCATCAACCCTGAGTTCGGGTGCGACGTTAATGAGCTAAATACTGAGCCAGGCAAAGCGTTCAAGTTCAATGCCAAGAAATTCTGTAGACTAAAGAAAACTCACCAAAAGATGAAATAAGTTACAGTACACTTAATCTAATGTACATGCTATATGTTCCTCTTACAGTAATTTGCGATTTGAAACGACGAGATACACATCACGCTGACGTCTTAAAGACTTTAATAGCAGCAGGAACAAGGCGGCACTACAACGTCGGGACAATAATTTTGCAGAGGGTTCCAAAGGATTTATAACTTTTCCATCTAGTTCTTCAAATGGATGTGTTCTCGGTAACCTCCGCCGTGTGACACGTTCCCATCTTTGCCAGGCTAATTTAATCAGTGATAATGCTAACGTTTAAGGTTCCATAAACTGTGTGCGTATTTGTGTCATTCATAACTCATATGTGTGATCCCTTTCTTTCACCTTATCTTTATGATGAGCTCCTTTTGACTGAAGACAAAATCTCTAGTAATATAACTGAAAACAGAGCCTTTAGTTCAGTGAAAATAATCAGGGACTTAGTCCCAAAATTAAAGGCGTTTGTATGTTCAATAATATTAATTCAACGTGGTGTTAACTCTGGACTTGACTTTGTAATAAAATTATCAAATTAAAAATCACTAAAATAAAATTGCCGCACCCCCCCCTAAAGAACTCACAAAAAGTATTTAACAGCAGCCCTTCAAAACTCGGCCCACTGCGAATAAGCGACTTTCAATACCGACTGAATTGATTCTGAATGGACACTCCGGCAAAGAAATTCAAAACCACCGCGGTAAGTTTCTCCCTGAATGAAAGAACTTTTTCAATGGCATGATCCAAATGGCAGCATCCAAACATGTTCTGATAAACAGCTTCAGGTTGCAACAAAGCCGCACCTGAGTACAACAAGGAGCGTTCATAAATTGGCAAATATCAAAAAAAAAAAACGGGAGTGCATGCAATCAGGAAGAGATAACAATGAATGCATATGATCAGTTCGAGTATTGTGTAAGCCAGTCGTGCTTCTCACTAGTTTGTATGAGCGTGTCTTTTATTTCATTGCATTATTAAAATGTCACACTGCAGTCCAGCTTAGAGATCTTATGGGTTTCATTCTTTAAATCCATGAATGGATGCTGGCAGATGGTACAACCTCATAGTATGGACTAAGGTTGATATGTATGGATAGAAAATTCACTTTGTGAGTGCAGAAAAATTCCATGTGAGTTCACAGCTCATGTCAGTGAGTCAACCCGATTTTCAAAGACACCTGTGAGCAATACTTTAGAAAGTCACTAGGTGTGTCTGTCCACCAGCTGTGTGTAATTTCAATGAGATTTTTCAACTTCATGAATCTACAAATCCACTGGAAGTGTTTCCACGAATGCTACTGGGCTGCTGAATACTGCAACCTATCTCACTTTTCATACATTTTATTAAAAAATTCGTCAGATTACTTAGATGTGTTAACACCAGTTTAGTGTCACAATAATTTTCATTCTAATACCAGCATGTAGTTATTATTCATTTGCCAATGACTTGAGTAATGCCTGGGTGCGCGCGTCATGACTAAGGTAGGCCTTACGTGAGAACTGCAATATCCGGGGCACAAAGATGTTAGATTCAAGGGCAAAATAAAAATTTTCACAACACAGAAAGCATAGACGACATATTAAGTATTTAGGCCTTGGTTTTCCGTGATTCAGGCGTATGATAATGATTGTTCATGATCTGCCTTCACTGCATATGAGTGTCAACTGACCCAGATAAAAATGACACACAGCACAACAACGTACGACTTATTCCAGCAATTCTACCATATTCACAAATCGGCGGAGCAGTGCCATCAAACAGAAAATCGTGGAGTAAAAAAGGAAAGGAAAATAATGGAATGTCTCGTCCAATGAGATAAATATAACTCATTGGTCTCGTCTCTCAGCCGCGTGCATATCGTTTTATTACGAGCATACACGCCCGCTAGACGTCTCTACGGTGCTTGAAACAATGATGTCCGCTAGGAGTACCCATTGAACCGATGAACTCTGAACTCTCACCTCTTGCGGCGAGACAATCACAGCGCCATAGACTGTTTCATCAGACACTGCGCGCGGTATTGTTCGGAGGCATTTCATCATCTTTAGGCATGTGAGTTCTTTTTAAATATTTTAGCAATGACATAGTTTTTGGGATTCAACTGTTTCGATTATACTTTGCCACTAGTGTGAGTTCGAGATGTGAGCATGCGTGTTTTCTTTTGAACAGATAGTACTCTGACTCTCACTCCGGGACGCATTCTCAAGTATCTCATGCTGTAGCCTGTTGGCAACACGTGTAGTGCCAGCGGCGTCCATTGGACACACGATGTTATTTATGGCGTCTGGTACATTTTCATTTTGGTTCGGCAAATGTGTAGGGCATGGGACTAGGTGTACTGACTACTCCCCTAGGCGTGTGTGGAAATTTGAGTCTCATTTGATGCATTCGTGAGGCCTCGAAAAACAGTTTTTGATGTACTAACTATTTGTCCTGCAGCCACCAGACTGGTTCCTGTGAGTGTGATATGCTTTCAATAAAGCTAGTACAAATTGAGTGACAACTTAATAATCGTGTTTATTCCATTTGGTGTGGCGACATACTACTGCACTTACTAATACAAATGTGCACACGTAATAACAATACTGTCACAGTTGCGATGTCCATGAAATAGCTTTACATAGTGTCATGACATAATGAGTGGCTGATGAAGGTGCCTATGGTCTAAGTCATCTTGGCTAACACCTAGGGCCCATCCGCTCAGTGAGACCATAGATTATAGTCTATGGTGAGACTTACTTGTATACGCGCTTACTTGTATAAGCCTAATTGGCACAAAGCTTTACACTAAATATGCTGTGCGCCGATGTGGGTGAAAAAATGACCAGATAAAATATGATAAAATTAGTGTCATTAAAAACTACACTGTTATTTGAGTGAAAAAAATCATTTTCTGGTTTTGGAAAAACTAGCGGTCTACCTTTTTTGCTGCTTATAGTTGTGGAGTACGTGATCTGCGTCGGCTTTCACTGACATGAAATATTGCATCACCTATTGGCCAATTTCTTTTGCCGATTCTTCATGGGATTGTATCAAAATTTTTGAAAACCAACCCCCAGTCATTGCTACCAGTTTGCAACAAAGAGTGCAAGATTCCAATTGGAAAAAGTGTTTACTTGTAAATGGTTTGGTATGAACAAAGTAAACTAAAAATGTCCTTGACAAATGCATATAATCTCATTATACGCCCACTTATTGAAACCAGAACGTGTATCTAGTCAATTGGATACAGCATTTAACAAAATTGTTTTCAGTCAAACTTACTAGGACTAAAGCAAAACCAAAAATACACTACAAAGCAATCATAACAGTGGCGGATCTAGGATATCACAAGGGGGGGGGCCAACATTTTGTCCGGCTGTAAACATTTGCGCAAACTGAACCACGATTGTAGATGCGCATAGCACCGAATGGGGGGAGGTCGGGAGGGGGGTTCGCCCAGGAAATTTTTCTATTTTTACATCTAAAAATCAAGTATTTTCCTTGATTCCTGAAGTATTATCCAAGAAAAAAAGGCAAACAAAAAACACGGAGAACGTGTCAAACAGGAAAAACTAAAAATATCAAAGACTCGAACTCACGACCTTGGCTTAGAGCGCGCGTGCGTTACCACTACACCACCACGACTTCACTACTAATCGCATACTAAGAGACCTACTTGTTTATGGTCCACAGCGTTTGCGCGCGAAATCTACTTCTTTTTGTAATGCTTATTACACGTTTTGTGCCATCGATTCTTAACCAATTTGTCGTATTTAAAATAGTCTTCAAATGCCCAAAAGACCAAATCCGTTTTTCGTGTTGGCAATAATGACGGGATTGCTTTGGAAATCGTCTTAACATAAGGTTTGACAAAGAGAGTATTGCGAATTTCTGAGTGATTCACTCAGGCTTCGATTAAAATTCCCATCTTACCAGCAGCTTCTGTTTTTTCATCGTCACTCAGGTTCCATTTTCTTTAAAAAATGAAGTAAATTTTCTTCATTGCACAGTGGAGCAGACGACGGAAACTGAGTCGTAGTGCGCAGCGCCACTGCAGGGTCGCCTGGGATATCGCGGGAGAGCCTATACTTAACCATAGTTCCGTTACGAATGCGCCGTGTTCCGAATTTGACACTTGAAATTGGATTTGAGCCCCCCCCCNCTGCACGTCACATCGTGTGACTTATTACGAAAAGATTTCTGCCCCGGACCAGAACTCGAACCAAGGAACTTTTGCTAACTGTTGTGGCCACTGAGCCATTGGGACCACCGGTCAAACACAGAACTCCAATGAGAGTTTGCGCCCCATTCGTGTGGAGAAATCTTTTCGGACATGATGTGGCCAACAGGTGGCGTGTAGACCTGGAGACTTAAAATATGTTGGTAATCCTATATTAATCCACGCTTGTTCAAGATTTACATACCATAATACAAAACAGTGAATAAGTGAAATTAAAAAGTGTCCACAGTGATATCAATATTAGGTGTTCAATCAAAATTGTGTCAAAATAAAACAATAAGTAACTCCAGAAGATGTTTCTCCTGATATCAGTGAATTCATGACTGATGAATCTACAGGTCTTAGTAAACTCACAGGGGCGGTTCCAGGATTTTGAGTTGGGGGAGGGGGACAGGGCAGACAATTAGCCAGGATTTTTCCCCTCAGACATTTGCACTTGCGAACTGCTGCATGGAACCTGGGAAAAACTTTAGGGGGGGGAGCCATGCCCCCCCTAAATCTGCCAATGACTCACTTACATGAAACTGAAAGCCATTTATTAAGTTAGTTAAAAGATACCAGAAACAATTATCAAAATAATACCGCTGATATGATAATTTATTAAAATGTGCCATGACTTTTATGATGCCTATTTCCAACGGATCAGAACACAGTGTAAACCAAAAGTATTATGAAAAAAAATAATTGCAGGCGGTCTAATACACGTTGTACCCTGAGACGTGCGCAGGCCTTACATGTGGGCCCATTGCACTGATCACCTGGAAGTATTTTTATACTTTATTAATATATGGTTAAAACCTGGCACAAGGGTTTAGCAGTGTGACATGGTGGGACTCGAACCCACGTCCTCGAGTAAAGAAAGCGGGCACTTCAACCAGGCCAAACTGCCTCTAAAGTATTCAAACAACATGACCTGAAATTCCGCGTCATGATGGTTGTGCGGAAGCCAAACTCATCGTTAGGGTTGTCTTTTTCATACATGACTGAGAATGATGGTGAAAGTTTGCAAGGTGGTTGAGCCATTTCACAATTAGAGTTACTACTATTACAGTTATTACTAGAGTTACTACTATTACAGTTATTACCTGCCGTTCTCGTTGTTTACTGAATTAACCACCTTGACAGTATTTTGTGTGACGTTACTTTTGTGTTGAATCTGTTGAAGGCTCTGAGAAGTTAAAAGCACACTTGTTAAGTCTAAGGGTAAAACTATATTACATGGATCAAAATAAGACTGCCATCTTGAAGCACATCTTTGGAACTACTTTATCAGAACTACTTGCATGTAAACTACAATGCCAGTACACGACCGTCTACTAAAGACACAACTAAGTATGTCTATATAACAAACCACTGACGTCAATGAAGAATGACGGGATAACATTGAGATCGTAGTTAAATAAAAACATGAGTCTAGCTGTACAATTGCTATTCAATACTCAGAGTTATTGCAAGTCAACTATTGACTGAGAGTATTCACCTAGGTTTGTGCAGCCGAGCTAAGGTGTACGTGTGTGGGGAAGGTGGACAGTTGAAAGTCTCGGTTTTGAAAATAGTGAAAAGTTGGGCAAATCACGAAAATTATCATTTGCCGTCGCTATTACCGTGTCCAAATTCGCTTGAGCTGAACAGCCTGCTAATTTGTATCCATATCCGTATTTTTGCATGCATGCATATCTAATGCTCCAATCTGCCAAATAGAAATCATATGAAGAAGTAATCACTGCTTGGCTTATATAATTGTAATAGACATTAAACGTTGGTATAATATTGTGACTGGCAATCCCTAAAACCAGCAACAGTCTGCATTGTTGCTCTGGGTATTACAAATAAAGTGACAGTCTGTCCTACACGTAGCTTGCGGCAGTTTTCAACTTGGTGATGTGTGTCATTATAGAAATAAAATGTTGTTTACATCGGTCTTCAATGAGGTTCTCTTACTACAGCATTATGTCTCCAGCAAATGAACTTATTCTGCTCATATGAAGCGGAGGGCCATGCCTCTGTGCAATTTGGAGCTTTAAAATTCTTGACATTGCCCCAGTGGCAACATTCCCTGCCTGCCTGCGCTGAATAGCAAAGTATAACTATGACTTAGCCTTGGTCCTTAGTTATAATTTATCCACCACTGTTCACAAACATGTTTTTGTTTTGGAATTTTGAAACTTTAAACCTGTGGAAAGCTTTTAAAAATGTTTTAGCTCATTAAATATTGGAAAGGCACAAGTTTCAGAACTGCATGCATGACTGCTTCTTAATCGATTTCTTGTTTCAAAAACAGAAAGCAAAAGACAAAATCAAAGTTGAATATGTTTTCAATTTCTGTTTTAGATGGAAAAGGTATCATTTTTGGTTTCTGGGAAAACTGCAGGAGTGGTAGCCGGTGCACCCCGGGTCTGTTCCATCAGTGTCTTTCTCAAACATTTGAGTCTTGAGTCACTGTAACTCATGTGTTGAGGATAAATGTCTGGGTTGGCTAAGCTTCAGTTTGTGCCCTAATTAATTGAACTTTTTATGCTTGTTTTTGTTGATGTAGACCTACTGGGAAATCATGTCAATGGGACTCATACAATATGGCAGACAAGTGAACTGTTATTTCCTGTAGAAGATATTTTGCACTATGTTAATGTCATTCCATGTTCCAAGTTCTGTGCCATAGCTGCTGGCCATCAAATAATATTCTGTAAATCTGTGTGCTGTATTTACTTTAAGAATCCCTTGAAAAATGAAATTGGAACAATTTTGGCAGTTTTTTTATTAAAAACGGGTGACAAACAAGGTACTCTTTTCTACATGTACATCTTGCTGGCAACATTGAATTATAGTACGCTGAAAATTCTTCAACTAGGAAGTTCTACACAAATAATTGCTAAAATTGACATATTGCTGTTTTCAGAGACATTATTGCATGTGCACAGTATTACCAAATGTTTGATTATATCTATATACTGCACACAAACCATGCTAAAAGCAAATTAAGTAAATTTTCTTAAAACGTTATTTTTGTTGAGAAATGTGACTAAATGAAAATTCCCTCGTCTGCCACATTGTGTACCAACTGCTGATAATTTTTATCAGAATTCATCTAACCCTACCAAATTGCACACTAGAATTCTCACTCATTATAACTCTCCTCCTTCAAAGTAACCGTTGACATTTAAAACCAAAATAGCTCACATGTAGCAGCGTGCAGAGGTTTGGTGATGCCAGGGACGATTTTCATTGGATGCCCCTCTCTCTATTCAAATGGATGCTTAAGTACTAGGAAAAGTGAACAAGATTAAATATAAAATAGAAAATTTATTCAATTTAACCTCAAATCAGTCACAATTTCATAGTTTATTCGTAATTATGGTGATTTGATGTCCTCCTCCTTCCCCTGATGTGGATGCCTGGGGCCCTCGCTCCATNTGTGTTCATACAATTACATGTATATTGTGTTAGCTCTGTTTACATTTTTCTGGGCAACTGAGTGAGGTCAATCCCCATGTTATATCATTACATTTTTTCACCTAGTTCATACTATATGTAGACTTTTTGGTGTTTGCAGCTTTTTTAAACCATCTTTTCACCGTGTTTACACAGAGGTTATACCAGGCTATACACATATTGTTTAGTGTTGGGTTATACTGTCTTAACACTTTTTTCACACTATGTTCACACTGTTTTCATATTGTTGAGTGTTGGGTTATACTGTCTTAACACTTTTTTCACACTATGTTAACACTGTTTTATATTGATTAGTGTTGGGTTATACTGTCTTAACACTTTTTTCACACTATGTTAACACTGTTTTATATTGATTAGTGTTGGATTATACTGTCTTAACACTTTTTTCACACTATGTTAATACTGTTTTATATTGATTAGTGTTACATTATACTGTCTTAACCCTTTGTTCACACAATGCTCACACTGTTTTATATTGTTTAGTACTGCAGAGCATGAGTGGTGAAGGGAACAAGACAGTAGTGCTGGCCTACAGTGGTGGCCTCGACACTTCATGCATACTGGTCTGGCTTAAGGAACAAGGCTACACTGTTGTTGCTTGTCTGGTGAGTACGTGAGATGACGAGTCCTTGAGGGATTGTGACTGAAATGTTACTCAGATGTTCTAACCAGTCCCAGCTAGGATGAATCCTGGAGGGATTATGACCCATATATTTATGTATATTACTCAGTTGTCCTAGTGAGGCCCATTGGGTGATGAGTCCCTGAAGGATTATATCACGAATCTTCCATTTGTTTTTTTTCTATGCCTTTCTGATAACTACTCTACAATCGAGTTTTTATCCATGCATATCTTCGGCGTTCCTTGACAGGCGTGTCTGAAATTTGGATGTGATTATTCATCTTTTTTAAGTGCAATCAGCATTGTGGAACATATTTCTGTTTACAGCTTACCTTTCTCATGACTGTTCATATGTTTGGTGGACATGAACTTTACAATAGTTTATATCTAGTCGATAGCACGAGGATTGGTTTTTGAGCGAAGTCAAACTCAAGGTGGCGCTGTGATGGCTGTTTTTTTAAATTATGCTTGCAAAGTTCTAGCTCCACGATCGTTTGACCGAACCACTTTACATTTGGACTGTAAATAAATCTCCTTGCAGGGTATTTAAAATACCAAATTCATTTCTTGCTATGACTTTACTGTTTTAAAGTTATTTGAGGTTTTCGGACTGCATGATTCTTAAAATTGCAATTTTAATGGTTTGTCATAATAGTTGTTGGGGGTCACGATTTTAGACGTTCCGGGTTTTCGCCATCAACCTCACTTCTTGATTTTATGTGTCGTCTGAGCATATTCATTGATTTGTTTGTATTTCATGACCCGGTGAGGAATGAAATAACGTGTGCCTCACCTATTTTCATTTCAAGGCTAATATTGGACAAGATGAAGACTTTGAAGCAGCCAGGGAGAAAGCCATCAAACTGGGAGCTATTAAGGTATAGACATCTACATTGTTATGATTTTCTAATGATACTGTTGCTGTGATCCTGACAGTATGGTCCCGTTGCCGTGATCCTGACAGTATGCTGCTGTTGCCGTGATCATGGCAGTATGGTCCTGTTGCCATGATCCTGACAGTATGGTGCTGTTACCATGATCATGGCAGTATGGTTCTGTTGCCATGATCCTGACAGTATGGTGCTGTTGCCGTGATCTTGGCAGTATGGTCCTGTTGCCATGATCCTGACAGTATGGTGCTGTTACCATGATCATGGCAGTATGGTTCTGTTGCCATGATCCTGACAGTATGGTGCTGTTGCCGTGATCTTGGCAGTATGGTCGTGATGCCGTTATCCTTACAATATGGCCCTGTTGCAACGATCCTGAAAATATTGTGCTCTTGCTACGATCCTGGCAATATGATACTGGTGCACTTTGTTCACCTATGTTCATTGATAAAACAGAATTTTTGCAGTGCATGTCTGTTATGATAATGCAAAATGTGCACAACTGATTTAGTTTCACCATTAGGCAGCGTGTGAATGTAGGCTTTATTGTGCCATAAATGAACGTGAAAATCGGGGATTTTCACTTCCGTGAACCATGATTTGAAGGTCATCACAAACCTGGTTTTGTGTGTTTAGGGTGCCATGAAGCACGAAATTAGTCAGTATTCACGGTAGAC
This sequence comes from Phoronis australis, assembly GCA_002633005.1. Classification (NCBI taxonomy): domain Eukaryota; kingdom Metazoa; phylum Phoronida; family Phoronidae; genus Phoronis; species Phoronis australis. Next base: position 285,828 of record NMRA01000403.1, on the reverse strand, counting down.
ATTGTAATGATGCTGTCGGGCAGCGCCATCTGTTGTGTTAATGATATGTTACAGCAGCGGGATTTGTGTGCAATTCTTTCAGAGATTGTCTCCGTTACTTTATTTTACAGATGAACTTACTACAGACATAGCTCTGCATCCTTGTCAGTGTAGGAAGGACTGTTTGCAGATGTATCTGTTCTTTCTTTAATAGATGGAAATCATAGACGTAAGGAAACAGTTTGTGGAGGACTTCATCTGGCCGGCTATACAGGCTAATGCACTATATGAGGACCGTTACCTTCTGGGCACTTCTCTTGCTAGACCGTGTATTGCCAAGTAAGTGTACGTCAGATAAAGCCAGGGTACTTCTCTTGGTAGACCTGTATAGTGCCAAGTTAGTGTACATCAGATGAAGCTAGGTTATTGTCTACTGACCAGAATAATTCTCTTCCTAGGCCTGTGTAGTGCCAAGTAAGTCTACGTTGGGTGAAGTTAGGTCAATTATCTACTGGTCACTTCTGTTACATTGCCAAGTAAGTCTATGTCAGGTGAACGCCATAATTTATGGGGCCATTCTTTTGCCAGGTTGTTTAATGCCAAGTACGAGTCTCGGATTTTATGTAACATGAAAATCATTACCTACAGCACACATCACGAATTTTTGTCCGACCGGTCGGAAATTGGTCGATGACCGGTCAACAACCGGCCGTCTAGCCGACCAGCAGTCGACCAACAATGGTCTGCTAGGAGCCGTCTGCTGAGTCGCCTCTGTGGTCGGCACTTGGGTCGGCAAAGTGGTCGCCTAGAATAGACGACCAATTTGGATTATGCGTGTCCTCGGTCGGCAATTACCGTTTTATGATTTAGCGAGTGAACTTTAGCCAAGCAAACATTTTACTGTTTGCTGTTCGTTCACCAGTGGCCACTCCGGTCTTGACATCGGTTTATCAACTTTTGTTCACCTATAGAAAGTTGGTAAAATCGAATCAACCTACAAATATGAATTGCATGAAATTGCACCAACGTAAACTTTATGTTGAATTGCTGACGGCGTGGTACAATTAAACGTGAAATGATGTCGTGGAAATATAATTTTGCACTCTAGATGTGAAACTTTTCATACATTATGCATAAAAAAGTATCAACAACCAGGGAATTTGAAATGTGTCAGTAAATTTGCATACAGTTCCAGGGCCGTAGGAAGCGGGGGAAGGGGGGGGGGAAGCGAGGGGGCACGGGCCCCCGCAAAATTTTCAGGCATCTGGGTTAAACCGTGGCAACCCACATAGGCGCGGTGCCGGGGACAGTCGAGAAAATAAAGACTGCGAAAAATGGATAAAAGAGAAACGAGAGCGCTCGGAGGAGCGACACTTGGCGGAATTAATCGAAAAGACGACGAACACGATATCATTCATATGACTAGCGAAGAAATCAAATTGAGAGCATACAATCAACTACAATAAAGAACAATAGATGGCGCAACATGACGGTCCAGTCTGCAGTAGGACAGTGCTGGCTGGGTCAGTCTGGGTCAACTAGGCATAA
>NMRA01000403.1:272308-284206 GCA_002633005.1 Phoronis australis | reverse complement strand
AAAGTCAAATAACTCGAAAACGGTAAGTCTGAGAAATACGCTCTCGCAGACTTTTTGAAAGGCCATATTTCAAGGAATCCACATGCAAAAATTCACGTCATTTGCTCTTCCCATAAAAAATGCGACACCAGAGCGATTGAAACCGTGTGAACATGCCCCACAGCCGCCATCTTGAAGGTGACTTCCGGTTCAATAATTTTTTATAAAAGCTTATTAAACTCAACAAACACGTGACCAGTTTGAAAGTGATTGGTTTGCAATTGCGCCCTCTACAGGAGAAAACGTTTTTAGCCATATTTCGGGGTGCGCATGCGCCACGTCCAATATTTCCGCCATCTTTAACCGGAAGTCAACGATTTTCTGCACAATTGTAGCACATGCGTTCTAGTATATTCGTACCGATTTTCAGCCATGTAGGTCGAAAAATGCGGCCTCTACAAGTATTTGACTATGAAATCGCATACAAAATGGCCGCCATATCCGCCATTTTGTATCCGATCATGACCAAAAACAATAGCATTCCAGTGATTTCCGATCTACATGTTGTGTGCAAATTTCGTGAAAATCGGACCAGAATTGCGACCTGTAGAGAGCGAACAAACAAAAAAAAAAAAACTTGCTGTCAGAGCAACATACTTGGCGGAAGAATTCCGCCAAGTAAAAAAAAAAAACTTGCTGTCAGAGCAACATTCTTCCGCCAAGTAACAAAATTATCTGCATCAGTGCATGGTTTACCTTTTGAGGACCCTGGCCAGGACACTGTCATTAGGGTCTTAACTTTTGCAGCACAGATTGTCTAAAGGCAAGAGAGAATTTGTAAAGCGAAGCTTTTGCAGAGCGTACTAATTTAATGGATGTTTAAATTCAATCTGTTAATTTTGGGAATGCAAAACCGTATTTTTCTAGAAGCCCCTTTCTGGCAAGGGATAACGGAGACAACTTTTGCTTTATTTTTTTCTCTAAACTGTATATCACTTGAGAAAAATTGATGACCTGACAGATAACATTAATTGCTGCGCATTTCCTGATATTTGAAAATATAGATATTTTCATATTTAGGGGCTTCTCGTTTGAAGGAGGTCATTGACGACATGCAAGTGGCCATCTTTTTGTGTGTTTATTAAGAAATTCTTACGGGGCCGCTCACGGTGAAAAGGCCCAATGTTGGAATCGTTTACCTCTATTTTCCTTTTTTTGTGAAATCGTGCTTTCATGGTGGAGGAGGTCACTCCCTACATTGTTTTGGGACCACACGAGGGTGGAATGAACTGTCACGTTTTTCCAAGCTTAATGGTGTTTACCCTTTCATCTTAAGGTGTCCCATTTCAGACGGTACCCTCTCTCGGTGGAGCAGTTCGGGGGAAATGTCCCTTTGTCCCTCTATATACATGTATATCTGCCCGTGCAGGACAAGTGTACACAGGCACTTTGTCTGGTCGTGCACGACAGGTGTACACAATCAATTATGGTTCATGAAATTTATTACAAATGATTCTTTATAATAGAATAATTTCGACTATTTCTAAGAATGGTATGACATGTTATAACACGTTGATAAGAATTAATATTAACGAAAGGTGTAATATAAGATCTAAGTTTTTTCATCAGCCCTAATAATTTATACGAACTTTTCACGATGATCAGACTGATATGTGAATGATGATCAGTTTCATCAAAATTCATATCAACCAAAATGGAGGTGCAAGATTTTAACACAAGCATTACTTACATGTATTCTAAGGAAAATATGATTAAGACAGTGAAGAAGACGAACTTTTACGTACAAGTTCATTAAGATTGACGGTAAATATAAGGGGCAAAACTAAGCCTTTGAACTAGCAAGGAGCAATGTATAATGCATACAGAAGTATGCGACAGTCAGGGCACGGACTTCTGTGAACATCCTGAAGGGCGTACGTGTAGCTAGGATGGAGGGAGATTTGTCTCGTGCGAAACCCTCTCCGGAGAAGAGGAGGGAGAGGCGACACAATTCGTGATGATTGGCACTAAACATTTTAGCATCAGAAATATTACATAGATTCATTCAAGTAAGTCAGGCAAACGCATTTTAATTAATAATCTACTGGTGCCACCTGCTGCCCCGAAGTGTTGTACCAGAGGGTTCCAGTTTAATCGCGTTCTGCAGCCATGTTTCTATTACTACTTATAAATTTCTGTAATTACATCACGTTTCGTCTGTTATAATTGATAAACTTACTAAATTGAAACATCAGAACGTTCTAGAAACCATGTGTAGTTAGTTGTTGCAACAAGAGGAGGGTTAAATATATCGAACTTGACAAATATCCGTTGGGTTGGCGCTGTTGGATTTAGGAATTAAATGCTGAATGACGACAATATGAACATGCGTCTTAAAACGCTACGCAATGTTGCCACAAGTCAATCTTTAATAATTCTGCTAAAACTAATGATTGCCTAAAGGTATTTCAATAAACACAATATACATTCATTGACGGGCCGTAGTTTGGCGGGAAATGACGTGGTACGACGGTGATAAGTTGTATGGAACCGGTAACTCTCACCTACATTTGACGCACAACGTGGCACTGACTGAATGCATCAACCAAACATGTTAATTTTTTAAAATGCCCTCAAAAATGGACTTTTTTAAAACACCGTGTTCGCCATATTCGTGTAGAAATGCGAAATGAACCGTTCTACATGCTGCTCAAAGCACTTCTGTTTACATAAAGAAACGAAAACGTCTCTGTCTTACAACGCTGCATGTGCTTGGCATTTCTGACAAAGCGCTCTCATGCTGGAAGTTCTTTTAAGCACCGTTCCAAAAAAATTGCAGGTCTCGTTGCAGCTGACCACAGAAGAATNGTCGCCCTGTACATCCATGCTGTCAAAATGAATCATAATAATTACTTAGATGATGTTTGACAACATACAATAAATTAAATATAAATTTATTGCACTGCTCTAAATCATCTTTGTGGTAACAGAAATAAAGTTTCGCCTTTGTAAGGACAATGTATGAGATCGAATTGTCAAAATGAGAGGTCCAGCTTTCCTATAGTTTCACCGCTCATCAGAAAGAAATCGCTACAATTTTCACCCTACAAGGCATACCACATTTGCCTGAGCAACCCACAAAGCGACCTCAAATGTAAGCATCCCACAAGGCCACAGTGATGCACGTTCTTACCTGACAAGCTCTTGGCTGTACAAGGAGTTGGGTGACTCCCTGCTGTTGATGTACACTTGACCTTTAAACACAGACAAGGTCACTTTCCCATCTACGCTCTCCTGACTCATGTCGATACATCGTCTAGTGTACTCACACTCAGGGCTGTACCAGAAACCTAACATGCAGAGGGTAAATATTTATCAATTTAGGGCAATTGCTAATTAAAATTGTCATTCTCCATTTCCCAAATATTCATATATAAATTATAACATACTGTACACTGAACACCCAACCAGGAGTTGTAAAAACAGCTCCTTAAAATAATGAACCTATTTGACCTTTTACAGACAACGAGAGATGTCATTTTAACAAAGGGCTGTGGGATAGCGATCATACAGCACACAATTTCTCTAGACGACATCATTTTAGTAATATTTTAACCTGCTAGATGTTCATTTTATCATAGATATATGTGTAGCGTCTATTCAAAATCAACTGGCAGCTAAGTAAGCAGGTAATCAATCGTCTAGTACGTAACACTTTCTAGATTAGAGGACTAGTATCTCACACATGTATACAGTATGCATTGATTTTCATTATCAATAACAAGAGCAACGTGAAGCATTTGCTAATGGTATGCTTCTGTATCATAAAAATGGCCACTAGATAATGCAAAATACATCAAAGCCATCTGTCAAACTTCAGAGAAGCAAACTGGAAAATAGAAAAAAAAAACAATTGCCACTAAGGGGCACAGCGTTTGCCGGATTTGAGTGAAAGTCATCCTCGACCGTTGTCACTCTCATATAAATACACGTGCTAAATTTCATAAAGATCCTGCAGTAGGTTTAAGAAGCGTAGAAATGAACAAAACTGCCACCAAGAGGTGCCACAGCAAAGTCGTCTGAAAATCATTGTCAACCATCCTCTTCTTACTATAAAGAACATGTCTGCCAGTTTTCACAATCATCCTTTAGAATGGTTGGCTTGACAGAGGGGTGGACTCAAAAACGGCAAAAATGGACATTAGGTGGTGCAAAATACATCGATTCAATCCGAAGACAGAAGGATAGCGTCATCTCGCCAATAGATGCCTATATTCCAAATTTTATGAAAATCCATTAAGGACCCTTAAAGATATAGAGGTACACGGAAAAAAATAAAATTGCCACCAGGGGGCACAGCGGTATTTGGGATCTTGCGAAACTCGTCACCCTCTGTCATCAACCCCACAAGAACACACCTGCCAAATTTCAGTAAGATCCTGCGAGGGGTTTAGGAGATACAATCTGGGCGCCCAGACAGATATGTCAGCAATATGCACCCTCATATACATGTAAATATGNAACTCGTCACCCTCTGTCATCAACCCCACAAGAACACACCTGCCAAATTTCAGTAAGATCCTGCGAGGGGTTTAGGAGATACAATCTGGGCGCCCAGACAGATATGTCAGCAATATGCACCCTCATATACATGTAAATATGTGGGTGCATAAAATGGTTACAAACGTTTTTTTATTGAACATAAGGTGCATAGTTGTTAAATCAAAATATTACACAAGGTTATGAAATATTAAATGACGTTACAACTGCAGAATACAATAAAACAGCATCAACTGGAAGCCCATCACCATGAATTTAAAAATTAATTAAATCAGTTTTTGGCCACAATAAGATTATAAACCGGACGATCGCCACACAAATAAAAAAGTTCATGTTCAATTCAACGTTTCGTCTTTTCATTAGACATCATCAGGATCATATTTACAACAATTTAGGACAAGTGCCAAGATACAGTTCCGGTAACATCTATAAAGTTATGTGAGAGATACAGGGAATATAGCCAGAAGCTGGTCATCACCATAGTCGCAGGGTCACTGAGCTCTGCGTGTTATTCAGAGTATCAGTGGCATGCTGGTTCTGAATGGCCAATGACTCTTTAATGTACAGTAACTCCTTATTAGGTTCTCTGCAGATAATACTAACTGAATTAGCTTGGTGATTGTTGGCACTTGGTGTCCTATATTGTTGTAAATATGATTTTGATGATGTCTAATGATAAAGATGAAACGTTGAATTGAACATGAACTTTTTTATCTGTGCGGCTATTGTCTGGTTTTTAATTTAAAAATGAAATGAAGCTCACAGTAAAATTAGCCCAACAATTCGTTATCAATTGCTAGCAAGTCACAGAGAAGAGTGTATTACTAGCAGTAAGGATAACGTGCAGTCATGAAAATTTTCAATGTAGTCTCCAATAGGTTTAGTAACCTTTAGAAAAAACGTCCACAATCTTGACTTCAGCAAAGCCAAGCTTTCCAATGGGACAGCGAGATCGGCTTCAGCACTTCAGTCATACAACCCAGTCTCCCACTGGGATAGTTTGGGAGTTGCTGTCTAGACTGTAACTTTGCTGGAGCAATTCAACATCCCAAATGTTTACTTTGCATAATAGAGCAATGTACAAGATCATGACCCAGACATGTTGCATAACTCAAACAGGCTCCTCTGACCTTGTGAGATATCCTGAGTTTAAACAGGATAATTCCAACCTGCAAGAAAGCAATTACCTTGGTACACCTGCTCCGAAAACCTTGTGCCCAGGTACTGTTTTAGTCGGCGCACCTCTTTATCCAGGCAGAATGCCTCTATGTCCAGGTGAGCCTGGTACAGGATGGTACCACCAGGGGTCTCATAGACACCTGCATCAGTAATGGGGTACTGAGTTACTTATAATTAATTAAGCACAGAAAAAGCAGCATTCTACAAATAACCAATAATCTCATTAAAAGGCTATAAATATGTAAATCTTCAACCGTAATGGAAATATAGATCACAAACATTTTGAAGTCTGGTCTGCACACCACCTCTTGGCCACTGGCTAAAGCGTCTGCATGGTTAGCAGAGGGTCCTGGGTTCGAGTCCTGGTCAGGGACTGAAATCTTTTCAGACTAATGTTCATTTGGTCACGCGATGTGGCGTGCAGACCAGACATAAAATTAATGTAATATTAAAAATTACTAAATTTCAGTTTCCATTCCCTAGTTAGTCATAATTGATTATTGACTTACAAACAAGGAACAATACATAGCTTTTGTATAATACGAACAGATGTAAACTTGGCAACAGCTTAGTTTTCAAAATAAACAGCACGTTGATATTTGACAAAGGTTCAACACACNAAATTCAAGGTTCACATAATTGTAAAGTTACTTATTAATTAAGCACAGAAAAAGCAGCATTCTACAAATAACTAATAATCACAGTAAAAGGCTATGAATATGTAAATCTTCAGCCGTAACGGAAATATAGATCACAAACATTTTGAAGTCTGGTCTGCACACCACCTATTGGCCACTGGCTAAAGCGTATGCATGGTTAGCAGACTCTGCCAGAGGGTCCTGGGTTCGAGTCCCGGTCGGGGACTGAAATCTTTTCAGACTAATGTTCATTTGGTCACGCGATGTGGTGTGCAGACCAGACTTAAAAATTAATGTAATATTAAAAATTACTAAATTTCAGTTTCCATTCTCTAGTTAATCATAACTGATTATTGACTTACTAACAAGGAACAATACATAGCTTTTGTATAATATGAACAGATGTAAACTTGGCAACAGCTTAGTTTTCAAAATAAACAGCACGTTTATATTTGACAAAGGTTCAACACACAAAGCCATGCGAAAATATCAGTCTTTTTGACTGTACCATGTTTCTTCAATTCAGGCTATATTGCGACGAGTGTTGATCAACGCAAATTTCTAATTTCTTTTGAAAACTTCAGAATCTGTATATTACATTAAGACCCAAGAAGCAGTGAGCAACACAGCTTATAAAGGTCATCCTGTCACCGACTGAAGCACAGAGTTTACAAACAAGACGAAAAATTTGACGAGAGTCACCAAACTTACAGCGGAATCCAAAAAAATTGAAGGCATTTGACAAGAAATGAAGACCATTAGTTATAAGAAACAAAAAAACTGTGAGCTGAGATGTTCCTCAAGTTTTGGAAAATTGCGATACTTAGGACTTTCAGAAGCGTGTTACAAATTGAAATAATTAATAGTTGCATGCACGCCAAATGAAGCAAAATGTAAATCTGACCACCAGGTGGATGCGACTTTAATTTACCTCGTGACTTCATGCCAATGAATCTGTTCTCAACAATATCAATGCGCCCAACACCATGCTTTCCACTGCAAACAAAATCAGAACAGCGACGGCTTAAGAATTAGAATTTTAAGGAAATTTAGAGCAGTTATTTTAGCTTCTGAACAAACTGATCCATGAAATACATCAAATATTGATGCGCAAATGAATATTAAGCCAATTTGGTGACCATGTACTATTTAATATAAAATGAAGGGTTGACAGATGATGTCTTTTTTGAAAGATCGTAGCATGTACCACTGTTAAATTTCATTTGAGTTTCGACTCAAAAAGTGACCGATTGTGAATCACGTTCCAAATTAGTAAACTTTCAAACTCCACACAATGTGATTGGTCAACTTGTGAGTCAACTCCCAAGGCAGTGAACAAGTTNAATTGGTGATTTAGTGAAAATCTAACTGGAATCTAACTGGAATCCAGTGAGATTCTCACTTTCTTTTTCGTAAGGGCATAGAAAGAGACCTCAAAACTCTGTTTAATGCGTTATTTTCCAACTATTTCAATATCAAAAAAAATGAACTGCCAAAATTATAATTTTATTAATTTTTCAAAGATTGATCTCCTTTCTGAAAATATTGTCAACGAGTGTCCTTTTTATAATAACAGTAGAATGTAGACCATACTCAGAGAGATTTAAACAGGATTTGACTTTATTCCCATCCATGCATCCTTTGTCACAAATATGTGACGCAACAAAATTCGTCTTGTCCAACACATTGTGTGTGCTAAAATAAGTGAACAGTACCATTACACAGAAACGAAAAATACGATACAATTAGGGAAACTCAAAACATTACCCAATGGTATTTAAGTACAGGAAAAGATCAAGCGCATCGTTCACGACACAACCGTCGTTAAGGTTCTTGACCGACACTGCTACACCTGGGAAGAAATGTCAATGACTTGTCAATCAATAACCACAATTACCTGCACCAACCATGAATAACACAGGCTACACATACCAAACTACACAGCTGGACAGACTGCAGGTTACCTTTTCAATGTTCAAACTCTATACCACAGCTATCACCAAACAATATTTTGAAAATTTATGGGCATTTTTGCAACTGTTTCAAACCCCTTCTAAAAATTTAAAAAGGGCCAATTTGACAGCAGTACTATTTTTGTCCGAAATTGGAGTGATTTTGAGGCAGCAAATTCCTACAGATTTAGTAGATCATTAATGTCATGGCAACAATTTCAAGGCTTGGAATGACAAATGACTAAAAAGAGAAAAGTTTTCTAGGTGGTGTACATGTAGAGGCTTGTGCCATAGAAATATTTTTTGTGTTGTGAAATTTAACTGAAAAAACGATTTTACGTGAATGAAGTCAAAATAAGGATAAAAAAGAGAAGAAGAAAGAGGAAATCAGAAATCAAATAAGAGGAAATCAAAACCAAAAAAGATTTCAATCCTCTTAAAAGAGGAAATTTCCAAGCCCTGAATTTGCAGGGCGCCAAATTTCTTTTTCTTTATTAGTTGCCCAATGTCAGATTGTGACATAAAATTTGCCAAAAAGCATTCGCTGGAAGCTTTTGATTCGCAACACAAAGTAGTACAGTATAGATTCTCTAGTTTGGTAGTCTCTAGAACTTGTGACACTGAAATTCCAGCCAAAATGGATTCTGAAGAATGGGACTCTATTATACATGATTGTAAAGTCTGAACCGTAAAATTGTCAAAAACAGCTGCCAACAAAACTAACATCTTTTTTGTAAGTTAGGGATGGCTAATATTAGTATTTCTAAAGTTGATACAGATCCAATCTTGAATAAAATAATTAATTTTTCACTGTGTTCTAACTTGGAGACTTGTTACCATAATTGGTGACATTTTACCCCCTGCAAAGTATGAGTAACAAAAACTATGTTGAACTGAATGAAAAACTTAAGATTGCTAGAAATAAAATATTCCAAACATTCCAATGACCAATTCAAAAAGGCATCAGTGCAGTGTAAGTTAAGTTTTGGCCAGATGAATATAGACTTGCTATTCACTTACCAAACAAACCTATATCAGGGCTCAACATTATCTTTTTAAGCCACTTGCCCCTCGGGCAAGTAGTTGAAATTTTTACCTGCCCGAACAACAAATTCACTTGCCCCAAGTACAATCCCAAAATAGCACCGTGCATGTGCACACCTAGGTAATGTGTTACCGTAGGGCTGCCTGTGCTGAGCCTCCTCTTGTGTTGTGCACGCTATATACATGAGTTGCTATTTTTTAACGATTCTTCTTATAGAACATTTATCTATAAGGTGTGTCAAAACACTAGAGAGACAAATTAGAAGAGTAACTATGGTATCTGAACCATTGTCACGAAATGAGCTAGGGCATGAACTCTGGACACTTCTGTGTATTCATTAGTTTATACGCCTTCCTGCATTCAACTTGAGTAGTTGCTAACTGAATTTCATTTTTTGCTATCCGTAAAATCTTGCACAGTTTTGGTCATCGGTAGCTTGTGCTTGTTGGTCAAGATTTAGAAAGGTTTGCCTTTTGACTTCAGCCATTCAAGTACCATCGCGTAAAAAGCAGGAATTCTCCAGATTGGGAAAAAACTTTGAAAAATCAATTATTTTGCTCAAGGCTGGATATTGTCTAAAGTCAAGAATCACAGTCGGCAACAAGTGCCATTCACTTTTGCACACAAAGGGGATGGATGAAGACGTTGCGTAGCGACCAGTTTCCAGAATTTTGTAAACATCCGAGTCTAATGACTTTCAGATTCAATGAGGAGACAGTGTGACTCAATGGTTAGAGCACCGGGTTCCCACGTGGGAGACCTGGGTTAAAATGCTGGCTTCACTGGCTGAGATTTGAGCTTTGCACAAAGGTGTATCCTATTCCTCTGAGCTCGGTCTCACTTGTGAACGTGTGCAAGGGAGTGAATGAGAACCTGGATGCCGGCAACACAAAAGCGATTTATGGGCTGTGCTCATATTTTTTTAAAGCTTTCAGATTCAATGCAAAACCCAGTGTCCCAAAACTAAAAACAAAATATGAAAGGTGAAATCACCCATGTCCCTATTTTCAGACTCAAGAAAATGTCACTTCAGCTTGAAAATCCATGTCCCAAATTTCTGCGAGAGTTCTGAACTGGAGAATATTTACTGTAGCTGAAATTGGTGGTAATTACTCGTTGCAATGCTTAATATAATACAACCTAACAACAGTGTTGAAGTACAGCAGTCTTCAGAAGTAAAGATTTGATCATACTAACAAAAACGAAATATTTTCTCTCAATCGTTTTGTTGATTTTCAAATAGAAAATATTAATTTGTCAATTTTTTTCATATTACTGTAAAAAATCACACCAGCATTGTTTTACTTTTTGTACCAAGTTATAATCAGCCGACATCCCACACCTACCTCACAGTTAGGGTACAAGGCGTAACAGCAGAGTTCAAAGCGTATTTGATCGTTCCCCTTACCCGTGGCTCCATGAGAGATGTACTGGGCATTGTGGTCTTGATCCACCTGCACTAAAGCTCTGGAACCAACACAAAGTTAATGTCACACACTGACTAGTACACTCTAGGCTTAGTCTCAGTTAGTGATATTGTATGCAAGGGGCCCAATGAGAACCTGGATATAATGCGACAAGTATCTTCTATTTATTATTTTTATGATCCATTTTGTTTCATCAGTTTTCCATGTTATTCGTCACTGATTATTTAAATTTTGTATAATTTGTAATTCTGTTAGTTTGTCTTTAATTGTCTTTGTATGTTTTTACTGAGGGCCCCCATGGAAAGCAGTGTTAACTGATGGGGCTACCCTCATAGTAAATATTACATTAATAATAAATAAATGTGAAAGCGATTTCTGAGATGCAATGTTACAAAGTTAGCTGGATACAATCTGAGAACATTTTGATCAATTGTGAAACAAATATTCATCCTAGCGAATTAATTGATAGTACCTCAATTGCCAGGTCTCATGGTACAGTGTAAATATCATACCTTCATGAATAGGCACCTGACATTGAATTTTTGGCCAAGGTCATTTCACTAAGAATAAGTCATTTAAAATCATAACCTGTTAATGTTGTAGTAACGTGCCAATAGAGGGAGCTAACAGACCAGACACCATTAAATTGATGGCAGCTAATGTGTCATGTCTCCTGGCACAACTAGTAAATAATAATAATAGTACAAAGTCAAGAAAACTAATTTTAAAAAGCATGAAAAACAGAAAAACTTACTGCTTGGCTGCCTTCTGACTTTGATGACAACGAGTCTGGAATTTATGCAGGTGCAAAGTAAACAAAAAAGTCATAAAGTAGACCACTGAGATAGAAAACGGCCTCTAGGTGGCAAAGCACAGTTACCGTATTCGCCGTAATAACCGCCCAGGGCGCTTAGAAAAGTTCGGTTTAAGGGGGGCCCTTATTATAACCCAAGGCGGTTGAAACCCGGTCTCCGAAACGGGTGAAATCGGAAGCTAAGATTCATCTAATTTACGTTCTTTGACGTATCTGTAATCTATGAAAGACTTCCAACAAAACTGTGGTGCATTGCTATCAAACTTAGCTGCTAAATTACGATCATTTTACAGAAAATCGTGCT
>NMRA01000403.1:234714-253929 GCA_002633005.1 Phoronis australis | reverse complement strand
GTCTCCAGCATCCACAGGTGATGTATTGCTTAACCAACACGATGCAATGAATGTTTTTGCCGCAATGCCTCAAATGAAAACGAGACTCGTTTCCTCTACTGATGGTATACTTGCCAGAAGCGGTTAATATACAAGATCATGAATTTATACAATGCCATAACGTTAACCTTTGGCATCCTGCCGTAGGGTTATCTTCACAAAAATCGAACTGACGTCACGGCACGCCTTCCCATAAATACGCTTATGGATGATCCATTGGACCTAGCTACAGGCACAAACATGTACATGTACATGTAGATAACTATGCGTAAACTGACAAGCGGATATTGGACGTCGTAAGGGGGTTGCACCAGTAGCTTTTGAAGTAATACGCCTGTGTAGATCCTAAAGTCAGAATGCGGTGGCGTTTTCTTTTTTTTCGGTCGTGTTCGTGCAATAAGGGGTTTACAGTCGGGCTCGATATAGAGACGGTGTGCCTCATTGGTTTGAGCTCTGGAGTCCAGTTTGGGATACCCGATTTCGAATTCTGGCTTTATTAGGAGACAATCGAGCGTTGTACAAAGGTAACTCCTTCTCCTCCGAGCTCAGTGTATGCACGGGAATGGATGCATGAGAACCTGGATATCATGCGAAAGCGATTTCTGGAGCTGTGCTTATACATACATGTAAATATGTCCCCTTCAATTCTCGCCTGAGCTTAATTGCTACTCTCAGTCTTGACGTAGGCAATTCAGTTACAAAAAGACACCATTCAGTAACGGTATGCACTGTGCATCTCTGATCGGGCCCCCATGATACACACAGATGAGTTCTGTACAGTGTTAAGATGATTAGCAGATACATGTATTAACAACGATTACATCTGTTTGCGTCACTAACAACACCTTTTCTACAGCGGGAAATCGGTGGTACTCACTGGAATTGTCCATTAAATTACAAACACAGTACCTGTTAATAACTGATGGGTTTGAATGAATGGTTAGTACATTTGTATGTAGGTTACAGCTGCAAGGTGAAGGCGACAGGCGACAGTAAAAAGATCGCTTAAGCCTCGCATGAAATACCTTGGTCACATATCCACCTGTGTCACTTGACTGGAATGTTGGGAACTTTTGTCTTCTGTCTTGAGAATGGTTCAGAAACGATAAACCGAAACGTCGATCAATATTTCGTTATTTACATGCGCTGGTTTTAATGTTTGTACTCTTGTCCACAACACTATGACTGATGCCTGGGCCGATCCTTTATCCCTATACGATCGAGCGACTTTTGAGAGGAAGCAATAATTTATTGCGGTCTGCTGTCGCCTTAGAAAATCACCCAATAATCGCTCGACTGTCGACCGATCCTTCTGTCGAAAACTTATAAGTTCGACATCTCGCGGAAGTGTTATGTGATCGAGGCATAAGCCTAGGTAAAGTTCAGTAACGCTAGCAACTCCCTAAAACGCAGTGCGTTGCGTGATATTGCGGCGTATCTTAAATGAATAACACATGATCTTGGCTAGAACTCAGGGAGGTCCTAACGTGGATCTGTACGGTCACAGGGAGGGTAAACCGCGTCGCCTTTAGGAGGGCTAACGCTTTTTAGGTCGGTGTCAACGACGTCCATCTTAATTTCCCGGCCACCTGAGTCACTGTGTGTCGTGCCCTGTAGCTCCACCTACAGTGCATTGTTTTTTATGGTAGTTGTTATCCAGTCATGGAATTGACTCACTTTAGTGTAAACACCAGGTTTGTTTGGTCGACCGCAGCCGAGTCCCCAGGAAGTTATGCCGATTAAGGCGTATCTACCTGAAAAGAGAGGTTTACCCAATAATTTTTCAAACTCCTTAAAACCAAATACAAACTGAAGTAGAATGACTTTGATGCGGAGTTGACCACCGCAGAAGCCCAACCAGTCACGAGACTGCTTGTCAGACGGCAGATCTGCCTTCTTGGCGTTGTTGAGAAGCCTGCATTACTGTAATTTCCAATGACGTGATTTTCCCCATGGTGGTTGCTCCTGATAGGCTAGAATTTTTGCATTTTGCCTAGTGTTTTGGTAATTAATCACCTTCTAACAAACATCTTAGCACTTCGCTAGTTCACAAAGCAATGAAACTAAGAACAAAGGGGCAAAATTGCAAGGCTAAAATCTAAAACTGGCTCCATCTGGTGTTAATCTACATCACTATAATGTTTATGAAACACTTTTTCTTCCTTACGCATTATTCTAACGCTTATGCACACAGCTCATAGAAATAAAGAGTTACAACTATGTAAGTAAAACAAATAAGACGCAGCAAGTCTAGGTCTGCAAAAGTTAACATGGGTAACTCGTCATTTGAAAGTGACCACAATCGAAAATAATTTATACCATTGTACAACGTTAAACGAAATGTTGAAACATGTGCCTCAATGACACAACAAGTATCAGATATAGAGAGAATTGAAGGACGTTTTCGGCCGTCGGAGGAAATGGTCACTTTCATTGAATTTTAATAGCAATATTAAACTGGTTTCTTAATCATTTAAATTCAAGTACACTACGTCACATATCCAGTGTTATTTCGTTCGAAGTGTTAACTTGTAAAAGTCTTAAAGTTACCACCAACTCTGCAAACTAGCGGTCCTCCACTGTCTGCGTAGCAAGCATCCACGCCGCCTTCAACGAACCCCGCGCAAAACATTCTTTCGGTTACCAACCGTCCACCGTGTAGTTTAACGCATGCGTCATGGTCTATCACTGGTACAGTGGCCGAATGTAACACGTTAGGAAGTACTAAAACAAAACAATCAGTCTGTGCTAACCAAGTTTATTAACGTAGTTTGCAGGGATTAATCCCCACTAAATTGGCGAGGGTTTGAAACACAAAAGCTGTGTACTGGGCTGTCTGAAGGTACTGGTGAACGATATGGGAAGAGCAAAATCAACAAATGTGCTTATTTGGCGATAGAGAGTGGAACCTTTATCCTTTACCGTTAATTTGAACCTTACGATTTAAAATTAATGAGAAATCCAGAGGGATTAGAGGAAGCAGCTTTGGGAAGCCGGTGGATAATGAGAGAGCATGATTCAACTGTGAGATGATAACCAGATTGTCCTGAGCGGCCTCTGCATTTGCGCAGTTTTGACTTCCGCGATGTTTAACTTCCGACGTGTCTGTGATCCCGACGACGATGATATTGACAATATCGGTGATAACATTCAGTGGGTACCTAACTTTTGTAGGGCTTGGTCACTGAGTTGTACATGTAAGGCTCTTTGATACCAACGGCGAGGCCTCAAGTAGTACTCACCTCGTATTCCCGAAGATGAACAGCATTTTAGCCAGGGGAATCCTTGAAAATTGCCCGAAAATGGTTGTGTATCCCAACACTCTCAGTGCACGCTTGCTGGTGTGCTTATAAAAGTAAAATATACCGCCGGTTCCTCCCATTTTAATTGAACGTGCACTAGAACTATTGGGACTAACTAAACACATACATATCGCATGATGTCACCCAAAAGAAATGTCGACATCGAGCAATCAACAAATTAGGCCTGTATTGAAATAATCCAAAGAGTTCCTCCTCATATACAGATCGGATTAAAGCGGATTCGAATGCAAAGTTTGATTCCGGTCGGACACCAAAGTTTTTTCAAGCGATCCATGGAATGGAAAAGCTGAGGACTTATAACAGGTAATTTGACTGGGGGTTGACAAAATTATACAAAGCGGTCACAGTTTGTTTTCGTACATCGCCTTGGGTATTTCGCGCTCTTTATCTTGTTAAAAGTAAAATGGAGTCCAGTGAGTCTCAGATGTTCTTTGCTAGGTCTACAGTTTTGCAGATCATCCCAGGCCATTTCTTTGCAGGTATAAAATGGCCGCGAGACGAGAGATCTCTGTGAGTGGTCTGCTTTGGAAAGTTGTACTTCTGTTGAACACAAGCAGAATAAACCGGAAAGGCAGATGGATAAATGTCTGGCAGATACATGTAATTTTGTATATATTTTTGTTAAATTCCCTTGAACCCGGTATTTGAAAAGGCTTTTTATTCCAAAACGAAATGTGTCAAGTCGTGTTATCACAATACGATGTATACATGTACAATAGCTGAAGTTGTCGAAAGGCTCAGCTATACAGCATATCGTGGAAGCTATACGACAATATACCTGTGGCTTGTTCCCCTCTCCCTTGTAAATTGTTTTGACAACATTTCCTACTCTGAGGAGAATGCCACCCAAAAACAACCTACACGTATTTTGTATCAATTTAGATCGAGTAGATCCGCTCGATAAGACCAAGTTCAGTTTTTTTACCTGACACCTAACGGCAGACGGAGGTGTTGAAATTAACCAATGACGTAATCGGTTCCAATGCAGTCTGTACAGCCGTTCATAACACGCTTACTACTGTCAACTTATCGCTTGAATTCGTCGTTTTACACCAAAAAATCATCACAATTCGATGTTAATTCCCTAAAAATACAACGAGTTCTTGAACAAACGTGTTGTTTTATTTCACTGTTAAGAATTTTTAGATATTTGAACGTACCGTAGAGCAGAGTTCGGTTAGGAATTTACCATGGTCGATCGCGGGAGTTTGGGTCTGTTTGGTAATAAATTCGAATCATTCTTCCGTGGAATACAGACAGGAGAACATAGCTGTGTGTTGTTGTTTTAGACTTTCGATTTTTTTCTGTTCTAAACACACAAAACGCTTGTTACTCCCAGGCAATGGCTGGGAACCTGACCAGGCCCGTCGCAGCGGCCGGGACTGGACAACACGAACCGCTGGTTTATGTTCCAACTTAAAAGTTGGAAAGTAAGACTTAAGTCACGAAAAGAATATAACAGTGAGCCAAAGAAATAATGTGCACGTAATTATTTAGGTGAATTATACACGAAACTGAAAATCTACTTAGTTGTTGGGGCCTTGAAGTCAGGTTCCCCATCCACAGAACCTTCAGGGCAAAGGTTATACAGTTACAATGATTTGAATAATGTATTTGTATATCTAAAGAAAGATTTCCCTAACATGTGACCATACCATATGAAATCGCGTTATTGTTTCACAACAGCTTTCTTTCAGCAAACACAGAATTAGCATGCGCTCACACGGCCTCGGTGCCCGGTCAATCACCTGTATTGCATCTAAAGCCGGTAACGCAGTGGTTTATTCATTGCTGGCTTCTCAAAGAATTTGCACTCACAAATAACCCAAAGGCATTACAAATTGTTTCTAATGAGACAGACTAATTGTTTCAGTTTTATATAAGCATTAGTTAGGGTGAGAATAATTCATTTTGAAACAGAACGCAGAATATTAAACGTCTACATGGCACTTCGCCCGGCGCATATCCCGACTTAGTCGAGATGTCATCCGACGAAGAATTCACGGGTCGGTTCGTTTGGTTTCACAGACTATCAGTTCTAACCAGAATACGTACACTGATCAAAAAATACTCAGAGATGCGTGGTGAACATGCACAAACAACAGAACGTATGCAAGGGTAAGCCGAAATTCGTCAGAGAAATCACTGGCGACAAAATGCCGGCCAAAGACACTTCGGAGCTCACGGCCCCATGTACTTGATATTAAAAGCGTACTTTTCATTCTTCACTACTGCGAGCCACTTCTTAAGCATTTTGGGCTCTCGAACAAGTCAAAAAAACATAATTCGGGCAAGCGGGAACGATGCACCGCAATATAGCGGCATTCACGCATTCTGCAGACGAACCACTAACGTCGCTGTGTCGTTTCTCACCTTCCTCACAGTTTATAGTAACGCGAGACCTCTCGGCAAGGTAAGGTCGACCGTATAAGAGGCGCCGATAAAGGATATAGACCGATTAAGACAGTAAAAAGACCAATTAAATCGGGTGGTATTCTCCTTCAAACCTAATCTACCCTATAGCCTTAACGTGGGCGTTGTTTCAAGATGGAAATATTTATACCCTTTAAATAAGTTCTTGTTACTTTGCCGAACTTTTGTGAGCGGACTCACGAAATGTCGTCGATTTCCAAGACATGTTGTTTGGCTGTTGTTAGTGAGCTGACAGATAGACTAAACCGGGTCGGCGAGTTCAATAACTGCCTCGCCGCTACAGAAATCTAGCCAAAATTAAGAGCTCTCATTAAAATTACGTGGCGACATCTCGCGGAGTCTCGCAAGATCTTTACTTTTAAATTTCAAGCGAACCACTTGCATTACGCGATCCTGATAATTGCACAAGTGATAGGTTACAACAAAGCAGATTGTCTTAATCCACGTCATATTACCTCGAGAATCGAATCCCCAGCCAGACACAATGCAACCCTGCCTCCTACGGCGGACGTTTTCAAAGACAGACGGCGTTGCTAGGCAGGCCGGCTGAACAATTTGACTAAAAACGATGCCCAAGCCATTGACCGATTTGACCCTGACCATAGCGATGTCGTTGTCAAGACTACTCTCGCCTGCAATGGACGGAAGAGTGGGTGCAAGGAACGTTAATTGAAAACAGTTTCCTGTAGGAAAAACAAATGTTCAAAGAGAGGCTTCCGTCAGGAAAATGAAAGCAGATAACACCGGTGCTAATTATTAGATAAACTTCGCGTTTATTAAAAGTGTACCAAATGGGGCTTTGGCCTAGTAACGGATACTAAAAACGACTTCTCCATACAGTTCTTTGAATAGAAATAGTGCTATGCTACCATATACAACCCTCATAAGTTTGGAGCAAAATTTGAAAACGCCTTTCAAAATGTACTAAACAGGCAATTAAGCGTGACCTACGATAGGCGAGTTACAGCGGTGCAACTGTGGTGAAAGACTGCCCATCAACTGAAGAACCATAATATCCAACGCGTGACATAGGAAGCATGAGTTTTTATTTCAGTCTTGCTTTAATCACTCAAGTCTTACGCCAATGATGTATTAGCAGATGAAAGAACAACGGTTGGTTGAAATAACCAAAACAGGGCTCAATGTTATTTTAACTTTGATAACAACACATCAAAGCGACTACAAACCTGCATTTCGTTCTAGAAGCTGACTTTTGATTTCGATCACTCAGACGACCGTAACATTGCTTTCAACTTTTCCAATCAGATGTAAGGTGATTTTCTCGAAAGAACTGAAAGTTCGCTAGTCCTCGAGACCATGTTCCTCGCATGAAATGACACTTCGTGACAAATCAACCTTTAGAGCTTGGTTTCTAACAATAATTGCCTGTTCTTTCTGCGAAGTCCTTTAATCACCTCCAATTTGACTGAGGGAATTTTGAGACCAACTTGATAACGGAACGTGTCCTCAAAACTTTGTTGTGAAAGGGTGAATTTATGCCAATTACATGTAAATTGAAGGAACTCTTTTCTGCTGTGAAGCTTTAACGTAAGGTCAACAATGTTTAATTCAGGTGCTATTAAAATGGCTGTCATAATCAAGCTGAAGAGACACTCTGGACTTGGAAAAATAACTCGCATAAAGGTTGTTATTTTACATTACTTTGGAATTTTCACCAGCTATTCGAAGTAACGCGCTCAATATATCTTTAAAAATGTACAAGCCCACCTTTAAAATGTTCGTGAACGATGAGGACGTCTATGGAGAAAGACTGTTCATACGCGTCTGGTCGTCTGTTGTCCAAGGCACCGACTCTTATCACAAAATCCTCGGTTCCTCCCTTCCTGAAAGATTAGGAAAGTTTTGCTTCACTAACTTACTTTGCCATCTCGAAAAAGTCTCCCGATGGCGCTTAAGGCCTCTAGAATAGAGCACCACCGCTGTAGAACTGTATGTGTGCGTTAGTAAACTATATTTGCATGTGATGCCATGGTGACGTATATTGTCCGACCACTTAAACCTCCTTATTCTGCTTTAGGGTGTCATGGTCTAAGCACACTTCAGGGAAGTTCAAGTCCACTCCAAAACATTTAATCAGCCAGTTTCATTTATCAGGGAACGGAACACTCTAGTGAGCTTCCTTGTCAACAAACGAAATGCTGCCGATACATGTACATGTACGGAGAATGGTAAATGACTCACTGTCTTTTTATAATTGCGCAGTCCGTGTCTCATGATTAAAAGGTAAGCTTGTTCTTTACCTCATCAATGAATTATGAAAAATCCCATCAGCTGAACATTGTTAACGTTAGATTGTGACTTACAGAAAACAATGTGCGGCTGTGACAATCCACCATTCATCAACGATGGTTCCGCCACAGACAACGAAGAGCCAGTTGCCGAACTGACTTCTCTTCATAATCATCACTTGCCACGGTATCTCCCCCTGTTGGACGTCGTTCCCGCCAATGATCCTCAGTCTTGGATAAACGTAACGAATTCCACAGTTGCGATCTACGAAACACGTGACGTACATGAATCGTGTGAATTGTAAATCAAATAACACGGGGGGAGTAACTTACGGTCAAAAAGACCTATAGCAGGGAGGCAAGTTTGCCGGCGGTGGGGCCGGGCCTCCAAACTTCAAAAATCTTTGAAACTATTTATAGATTTATAAAAAGATCGACGTTCGGCATGCTCAAATGAACTTTAAATTCAGTGCATAAAGTATGTAAACAACGACATTGTCTTAATTGACGTTTCAGACCATTCTCAAGACAAATGTTCACAATATTCCAATCAGGTAACGTGTACATGTACCTGTGCAGATTTTTTCCACCTGTATTAACTGACCGGAATAGTGTGAACATCTGTCTTGAGAATAAAGTGACAATAAACCAAAACGTCGATTAATACGATGTCGTTGTTTACATATGCTCTGATTTTAATTGTCGTACTCATCTTTTGGCCAAAACAAAGGAGACCTTTCTTAAATGCATCCCTGATTCTCAATTAAAATAAATTATAAGCAATTTGTGGTTAGTTACCACACTGAGGAATATCACAGTAATCCCATGCGGTGCTGTTCTCTGCAGTGTAACACCAGGGTCCTCTCGGATCGCCGTCAGGGGCGCGGCAGAAGTTTCTTGCATGACGTAGGGAACCATCACATGGGAAGTTGCTGTCCACGGTTCCAATGCATTTCGAAGGATACATTTGTGAACTCCACGATTTACACCTCTGACCACTTCTTGTGACTGACCATCTGCCACTATATGACGGCCCAGATGCACATGTCAGGAAACAAAGCGGAGGAGGTTCTAAAATGTATAGTCGTTTCACTCAGTCCACTAAACTTTTTCCGTGTGAAAGGCAACAAGACTGGACATAGGCCATTGAAACGTTAATGTGACATTCCACAAACATATTAACTATACATAGAGAACCACAATCTCTCGCCAATATATAGCGCGAAGTTGGGCAGTAGCAGGTAGTTTTAGTTCTTTCCTTTGCATTAGCACATAAGGTAACTGAGCGATGTTTATGTAATACAAGTATTACCTTATAGGGGCATCACGTTTATGTAATACAAGTATTACCTTATAGGGGCATCACGTTTCAAACAGTGGCAGTGGTCGTATGTCTGAATTTTTTGCGACGAACACAAAATCGAGTCTTGTGCTTTCTGACAGTTTATAATAGTGGTCAGCTATTATTTTTCGCTTAATGAAACGCCAAAATTTCCCCTGACGACCGGACGCCTAAGTAAAAGTCACATTCATCGTCAGATAATTGCCTCGTGACTCAGATTGAAAAGGCAGTAACAGGGATGTGGTTAAAGCATTCTAGATTGACCAAATTACAGTAGTTGATACTGTATTAGTGACATGCAGTTAACCAAATTAGCCGTCGTGACGGGGAAACGGTACATGTATTTTGCCTGATTACTTTTGCCTTTTACAATAATTGTAGTATATATGAAAATAAACAAAATGACAAACTTTATACTGGAATGAATGAATTTACACTGAAGGAATCCATAACCTTCATTCAGTGCATGGTATTACGGTGCGTTATTAGGTGTGCTAACCATCCCGTCGTGTAAACAAAGAGGGTACATGTAATTCCCTAAAACGTACGTGTAAATTAAAACAAACATGGTATGGCTTCACTAACACATCGTTTTACCTACCACACCTGGGTACGAAACAAAATGAACGGCGCATGTATCCAAACTCGGTGTAGCACCAAGGTATATCCGACTTGATGGCTCTACAGTAGTTCTTGGCGGATACTCTGGAGTAGTTGTCGCAGGGGAAATCGGCGTCGTCTGTCCCAAGAACAGTCACCGCGGGGTCAAGTTCAGCCCAGTGACGGCACGTGAAGTTCATGTAGTCGGTGTTCACGAATCCGGCATAGTTATTTCCGTTCCAATTCGTGCACGCTCTGCGACATTCTCTCAAAAAAACGTCACAATATGCAGTGAATACCCTAATTATACAGATCATGAGTGCACAAGTACTGCACATGTCCACCTAGACAAGATCTGAGATGCTTATTAACTAAGTCAATAAAAATCTTGTAAAATTAACACTCTAACGTTTTGTATAGCAAATACAATTACGAGCAGACTCTGAGAAACATTTTGGGGTTCATTATTTTGGTATTAACTCAGGCCATCTAAGTCAACAAAAAGTGCATCCCGACACTGAAAAATAGAAAGTGAAATAGTTTAATCTCCCGACCTACCTAGCCCAAAGGAGTACAAGACTAGTCGTATGAGTCTCTATTTACGCTAAGTCCCCAGACTGAATTGAGACGTTTGGATGGAGTACCACTGAGCAGCCCCGGGACAATGAGTCGTACTGAATTCCTAGCACGAAAAATATTTTTCATTATCGATGAACGATTTGCTAACTGTTTTCCTCTTCACTCGAGGCGGTGGTGATAAGCAACAGCACTGTAAAGTACACCAGGAATGACATCATACTGGAAAGAAAAACAAACAGTCACCTGCATTATTACAACTAAAGACGCAGGATATATTATTCATTCCCGGCAAATTTACTTCCTGTTTAACCTCGTTTACTAGCGTGATCTGTTGGGAGGTAAGTGTCGCCCCTAATTACCAGCGTTATTACGACCGAAACTTTGCTCGTCTTTTACAATGTTACGCGTTAGCACGACTTATAAAGTGCACGTCGTCCGGAGCACCTCGGGTAATTGCGTAGCCTTTAAACAAATCTGATGGCTACAGAAACACCCCAGGCTGTTCTTATTGCATGCGTGCATGCAAGTTTTTTCCCGTTTGGAGAAAGTCAATTGTTGCATTAGCAAAGCCTTCCATAGGTACTCTTATAATGGAGGCAGTTTGTGCAACAGTGTAACTGTGTGATGCTGTGTACCGCTGAACGCTAACTATCTATTGCTATTCTGCGATTGAAAACCGCGCTAGTCTAGAATGCTCTGCATGAAATCAACATGGAGGATTGGAAAAACCAGCTACTGCTGCGACAGAGGCATGCGCTGCCGAGGAGTTGGGGGAGAATTCGTCAGTTTTAGATAAAAGAAAATAATACTCACTTCCCCCGCTCACTTTGTGCGTAAAGAAAACGTACGGTACGATCTACTATCAAAATTGATGACAAGTACACGTAAATAAAGATCTACTTACGACCTTTGATGGAGTTTTTGATATGATTCCGTTTTAGACACACACACACACACACACAAATAAGATACAATTTGCTCATACACTGTATAGACACACACACATAAGATACAACTTGCTCATATACTGTATTTAGCGAATTCTTGACCCACAGTTACCACCGACGAGATCACGTAGCAAGCGGGAATGTCATTTAAGCTGTACCTGTGCATGTATATGTAACTGCCCACTGTGCGTTTTATTGCAAACATGATGTTCACACATTGAGTGTAATGCAACTGAGGAACGAAAACAACAATACTCGAATGTGCATGGAACACCCCGGCCAACTTGCGATCGAGAACGACCGGAAGGCGATCGAGAACGAAATTTGGCGCAAGAAGCGAAGCCAGGCAAGGTCAGTAAATTTGATGAATTTTCGTTGTTTTCACTTCCAATGTGAAAACAGAGACATGAGTTCAAAGCGTAACACATTGAGGAAGGGCAGGTAGAGGTTTAGGCTAAAGTCTGTTCCAATTATAGGAGAAAAGTTACGTTGGCCGAAGCAATGCATAAGCCGAATTTGATTTGTATGTCATTTTGGCAAATTACCGTTATTTTTATCAATCAACTGACCATGGAGTTATGAAGAAATGACGTGTGAATATTCAACGCAGTGCTTGTTTTTTGTAGTTTTGTCAGGATCTCTGATTTTTCGACGCTTTTCTGTGGAAAGATGCTTTCGAGAACGCAACGATAAGTGACCGGGAACGCTAATTCGTGTTGGTTTATGCGATCGGGAACGCACCGTGGTGTGTCGAATAGTGATGAACTTTAAAACGTGAACAAGGTTACAAAATAAGTGTGATGCAATGAATTAATCACATTTTGCGTCATTACTGTGTTATTTTCGTATCAAAACTGAACAACAGCATAACATTTCCATTAAATTGCCATGAGCACTACATGTACATCAAGCATAATTTTAGTTTCACAAAATAATTTATTTTCATTGCAGGAAACAAGTTCACTGTTATTGTGAGGCGAGCTTCAACGAACATGTTACCCACGACGTGAAGGAACACCCTACCAGGGTTTTTAAAAACAGACATCTACTTTTAGACGAAACCACTGAGAACAAGGGGTTCTAAACTGAAGACTCGCCCAGCAGTTGTTCCACGTGGCCTGTCAGACAGGGGTAAACAAATTGTAGCAGCAGATAAAAGCGAGTGTAGAATCTTGTTCTAGAATTGTGACAGCAAAAGGAAAAAGAAACAAATAGCCAGTGAAGTCAAAGAATGATGGTGGACTTGCCCATGGGGAGAGACTGGAGGAGAGTGTAGCCGGCAACACTTAACGAGATGATTCAAAGATTCTCACTCATAAACGTCTGGGATCTAAAAATTGGCCAGAAGTTGTGGAAACTGGTGCGCTGATAAAACCTGTGGGATTTTACTTGATGTTTTACTAATAACATTGATACAGATTGATTTGTGGCACCCGTGTGGCTTGAATGTTCATTGTGCTTGACTCTTCTGTTTTGTTGCCTTGGTCCTAAGTTCACCTGCACCATCAGTTCATGATCTCCAGCTTAATGTGACATTAAAAAAATTGAGGGTTATAATACACGTACTATGTTGTGATTTTCTCAAAATGTAGTCAACATGTTGTCATTAACATCACCTCAACTACACACTGTAGTGATTTACACAGGAAATCAACAACAATATTATAACATTTCTATTATAATATTAATGTTTTATCACACATATCTCAAACTTGGTCTTACAAAAATATATAAAATATTGCTTTAGGGAAATCAACATTACAAATCCATTGAACATTTCCACGAATTACTTTTGGAATCTATTAAACTAAATCATTACTGAATCTTAGACAATGTATTTATAGCCGTATAATAGTCTCTCACTAGGAAATCAACAACAATATCAAAGCAATTTCTACAATAATCATAGACAAATATTTTCTTTTAAAATACTAACTGGTCAGAACAATTGTATGTAAGTATTGCCCAATGGCACTTAGTATGGCCATTTAAATCAACCTCAACACTACAAAAATGTACTGGTTCTGTTAAAGATCCTTTTGAAATAACACAAATATAGAAAGAAACTTGAGGAAAAAAGGATCAAAACAAAACGTCAAAATACTATAACATCAGACAACTACCAACCATAAACTCTGTAAATCTGAATAAACTATAATGACTTAACACCCTTCACTACCGGACTTAATGATTTCATTAATGACGTTTCTGCTTGCTATGCCTGTAGAAGGAGGCATACTGTTTGCATGACATGCCACATTCACCACAAAAAAGAGTGCCCTCGTGCTGTGACGCAGTGTTGCATCAGGCTCACTCATTCCGTGAAACATTGGTCACAAATAGGACACTGAGTCGACTTGGTTCCTGAGCACGATGCTTCATGTTGTGTTTTACTATATTGCTGAAACAGCTCTTGAGAATGCAACGCGTCAATCACAGGGCTGGTAAAGGTCTTGCTTGTAGTAGTGTCACTGTGTTTTATTGTCATGTGGTCATACTAAGTCGATTTCTCAGTTTCTGAACAAGGCTCCACAGCATACACACACTTTTTGTGACATGCAGCAGTTGTACTACTCTTTTTGAAGGCGTGGACGTTAACACCCTGAAGGACATCTGGTGTGGCTACAATTCAACTGAAAAAATCAAAACGCATGCAGTCATGTTTGTTTGGCTAAATCTCACTTTGAAATCATGAAAAAAACGATGAAATGTAAATAATAATCAACCCATCAACTAATTCAGGCTCCGTAGTATTATAAAATTATTGACATAATACCGTAACTTGAAGGACTATTCAGGCCAATGCGGAGAAAAAAAATGTGCGTTCACGATCGCTTTTTAGCGTTCACGATATCCATAGAGAATTAACGACTTCGTTCCCGATCGCCGTCTCACACAAGGACCTGCTTGTATTGGTACATCTCAAATTGTTTGACAAATCATAACTAACAAAGGTGCCATCAGGGACGATTGAACTATAAACGTCACACGTCTCTTGTTAAGAACCTTGGAGTTGCTAATAACAAGTAGAAATTGTCGATTTTACGATGAGCAAGGCATTTTACCGAAAGCCATTGCTTTCTGAGCTCTTTATTTTGAAAAATAAGCAAAAGCCATGTATTATTTCAGATCCACAACAAGGTTACACTCTGACGCTTTCCTGTGTGTAGCATTCGTACCAAAGTCGCCTCTATTTAAGCAGAAAACGACACTTAAACTCACCGTCTGCCATTTTTGGTGCAAGGTCTCGTTCTCGATCGCCTTCCGGGCGTTCTCGATCGCGGGTTTGCCGGGGTGTGGAAGGTAAAGCCGTGTTTCACCCATCCATGATGGAAATATCGGCCTCTAAATGTTCCTTATCCAGATGGAAGTTTTATTTCAGTTTCCATTGAACTCCAGTCACAAAGAATGCATCATTATCAAATTCACAGTAAACTCCATTAACGTTTTCATGCCTTGGAAGTGGTTCTAATATTTTTGTTCGTAATGGAAATAGAAATTTTAGCCACACTCACTGTACATGTAAGTATCAGGATCACTAATTTTTACTTTCTTAAGAAATGAATTTTTTTTACATACTGTACTACCATGGGAAAGTTCTGCATTGCAGTTTTCATGTATGTCATGGTCTATCTACAATGTATATCACACAACTACATCCGGTACTGAAGAATGTATCAAACGGCACCAGAGGTCCAATTGAATCTGCTGTATCTCATTGAAATGGTGAATATTTAAATTTGTAGCAAGCGCCACCTTGTGACTTCCTGGAGAGCTGTGTAAAGAAACAATTCGTAAATAAAATGCGGTTTTAGAGAAAACACGACTGAAACACTTAGAAACAATTGTGAACAAACAAATTCAAATTATTGCGCAATCGTTATTTGATAGCGAAACTAACACATCAATAAAAACTGTGCCTTGTTTTATTAAGGTAACGATGAAGTTTTTGTTTTAATTTTCATTTTTTTGGTTTTGTCCCAAAGGGGGTTGGGTTAAACCCCCTGAACCCCCCACAGGTCCACCACTACTGAATATATGTACACTGTATGTATGGTGTGTTGAAGATCTTATGGTGTTGCTAGCTAGTGACTAGCCTTATTAAAATGTACAACAAATCAGTTAACGCTTCGATAATCTTCCCCACAGAAATTCTCGAACTTTCTCAACGACATTGCGTGGATACTAAGGAAAACAATAATTGCATCTTCGTGGCCATATACATGTACATATGTACATGTACAGTGTATAACCCAAATGCGAACACTTTGCGGTTTTGCTGTACCAAACCACAGTTTTTATTTCTATGTACATGTAAGCCTTACTTGCAAACTTTCGCCAAGTTATGGATTGTCTCGTTTTAATATTAAAATAATGTTTTCTTGTTAGCATGGAGCGTAACTCAAAACAAACATTAGTGAATAGATGTTCTTAAAACCACAATCACCTCCTGGTGGCGCGAAACAACTTATTTTAATTTCGTGGGAGATCCTCTCTCGACCTCTCACTCTAAGCTGACCGAAGGACGTGCAAGACAATACTGATCCCTGCCCCCTGCACACAATCTTACACCCCTATGGTACTTGTAACTGCGTATACACAGTAGTGCTGTCCCCTGCTTTCACGTTTACTAAGCTTCAAAGAGGCCTATTCCATGAAAGAGTCTTCGCCCATAGTAGCAGCGTTCATTCAATTCCATTGTTGTCAAAGTGTTCATAACGCGCATTGAGACAAAAATATATTAGTCATTACAAGAAAATGCTCGTGATTAAAACAGAGTGACGCGAGAAAAAGATCTGAAATACCGGATTGTGAGCATGCTATCGTGGTCGCGGAAGTACATGTATATGTACATGTAGTTCCACGAGTGGCTACCAATGGCGCCCTTTTCAACTAAACTTAGGGAGAGAGCACGTTAACGTGAATCCGTATACTCGTTCACAACATATTACGTGTAACTTTGAGATGATTTGTTTTATTAACATATATTTGCATAAACATTTAAATATACATACATGTATATAGAAATACGCCGAGAACAGATATCATATGATATAAAAATAAATTGATATAAATTCCCATACAAAAATGTACGATACTTCTATACATTATCTTGGCGATAACGATCAAAAGTAATTACATGTTATACACATATAGAGTAGAAATATGCAAATGTTAAAATGCACGTGTTTATATGTGGGTGTGTTATTAACCGAGGTTGGTGCCCCGTGTTAAGGCAGCTACATTTCACCCCAGTATGGACACTGTGTGCATGGACATGTGAGTTCTATTATCATATATACAGGTCATGGACACGTTCCAAGAAAACGGCCTATCCTTCATTGCAGTCAATTTAAAATAAAACTTAAAATTTGTCTCAAGGAAGAGATTTTAATGTCGATTTAAATTTTGAGTTAATTTTTATCTTAATTTTGCCTAACTTAGCGGATGTGAAAGTTTTAAAGTTTGGAAGTTTAGACAAATCTTAGACATAAAGAGTTCCTACCATGACCCTGCATCTAATAAAGAATTTCATCAAAACATCTTAAGTGATTTAATAGCCTTTAGTATGCCTGCTGCTAAGATAATTTCGTATAGGGGTTGTACACCTGTACGTAATGGGTGGAAGACCGTCTCTGCCGTAGTTTTTTTTTACTGAGGAGTTGTTAGGAAAGTCCGCGGCGAGCGTTTGTGGAGGCTGTAGTAACTGTAACTTGACTGAGAACGTCTCTGGGTTCAAATTTCCTAAATACGTGAAAGTTGCACAGAAATGACATCGGTTTGTGCGATGCATGAGAGTGTAGAATGTCAGGCTGGAACATGCCTTTCAGTCTGGAGCCCCACTTTGTTCGGCAGATTTCAAGCAATTGTGTTTCGATCAAACGACGAACGATTCACCACCTTGTAAGTGTATTTTCAAATTTTATAAATAACGAGCAAACTGCTTCCATTATAGAGCGAGTGATACCAGTCCCTCGACCACGGCCCATATCGAGTGCTACGACACGTAGGGTTGGCGCATGTTATTTCGTTCGAAGTGTTAACTTGTAAAAGTCTTAAAGTTACCACCAACTCTGCAAACTAGCGGTCCTCCACTGTCTGCGTAGCAAGCATCCACGCCGCCTTCAACGAACCCCGCGCAAAACATTCTTTCGGTTACCAACNCAATTGTGTTTCGATCAAACGACGAACGATTCACCACCTTGTAAGTGTATTTTCAAATTTTATAAATAACGAGCAAACTGCTTCCATTATAGAGCGAGTGATACCAGTCCCTCGACCACGGCCCATATCGAGTGCTACGACACGTAGGGTTGGCGCATGCATTGTATAGACCGTGCTCATTCCATCATAGCAATAGTGAATACTAGTGACCCAGGTTTACTGCAGCCTTGTGATTGTTAAGAGTCTATTTTGTGAATATTGATCACCCCTTGGTTCAGTTTTTTGTAGCTAACATTTGTCTTCAGCATTTCTCGCGCATGTGGGCCGAGTTCTTACGACCTAAAACCCCTCGAAAGTTCGTTAAGTGCAAAATCGAATTGATTGTTTGTTTGTGTGACGCCCATATCCGATCACTTCCCTGTCTTCATAATAATTGTCCAGTTCTCGCTGAAAATCGTCCTACACCCTGTAGTCTTCTGATCTGCTGTTTTCTGCCATTGCAACTGATTCTCAAGTGACCAAACGTATTCCACCCATTACATCATTTGGCGAGAAACTTGGAAATAAATAGTTTATCTTCAGAGATAGAAAAATTACGACTATTTAGAACAAAAAGTGCTTCAGTTACACTTGATGGTATTCATGTCATATTAGCTCACTGAAACCTCAAAAACCAAGAAAATACATGGTGGGAACTCTTTAAGTAAAAATGAACTTAAGTCAGGGTCATAGAACGGGCTCCATGAATGTGTCAGGAAATCATATCTTGTCTTTTCAGTCTGAAGTTTTGTTCTTAGGCATTCAAACTTATCAACGCGCTAGTTAGTTTTACCACATCTGGCATCTTATAGGATCATTTACTTTAAATCCGCCAGTAAAACTCACGTAAGCAACATGTACATGTACACTTATTCAGATATTTGTAAGCAGTGTTCTGGGGCATGGACCACGCTTCTCGGCCCTGAGGTATGACAAAAACTAAATTGTTTACTGGATATACACGCCTAAAACTGTACATAAACATGGTAATACACAACCTGATTGCAATAAAATAACTTAACATATATAAGGATTAGGTTGACAGCTCCCTATGGTCGACTCAAATTAACTAGGCTTATTGTTGCCAAAGATATCCTGACACAGTGCAGGGTGGTTGGTGTGGAGGAAGTCATAGACAGCCTCCACCCTGACCCCTTGCTCCACAGAACGAGCCTTGACTACCTCTTGGGGAACGAAATGAAAATCTGGCAAATCCGGAAATCCACGTGTCTGTATCGCGGCGACGCACGCCTCATGTTTGTCATCGGGTACAAAACCAGGACTTCCTGAGCTGCCTTTGCCAAACTGTAGACTTGTTCGGTAAAGAACTCGTCGTGGGTCGTCGATTTGTGGGAATACGGCACGGCCAGGAAATGTCCGCTGTGCCCATTGGTTTAACTCAGAAACCTGAAATTACAAATTAAACGGTTTTTACGACGGCGAGCCCACGGAAAGTACAGCGACGCCAGCGCCCTCAGTGGGAGGTGCAGAAGCACAGT
>NMRA01000403.1:202904-234133 GCA_002633005.1 Phoronis australis | reverse complement strand
CAGACTAGTCGTCATCACAGTGCATTAGATTGGCAAGTGACGATACACAGCGCAACTCTGGGGACAACTGAAAATAGGCCTATAAATCTAACCCAACTCTTAAAATTCCGGTCCTTGATTACAGCAGGGAAAGTGGAACCATTATACATGTGTCCTAGGCGAATTACAAAAACCCGGATTCATACATTCAATCAACAGACAAAATACTTACTGGGGACATTCAGGCATTGGTACACGTGATAGTTTGTAATCACATAATTGCGCCCTACTCGGAAGCCGGACCCCACTCCTTGTGCATCTGCACGTGCAAGTAGAACAACCGACTTCAGCGCATTGGCCAATGACTCGTGGAGCTCAGCCGATATCACGTTCTGACCTTGTTCAGGAAACTTGCCCAAAAGACAGGACTGCCTTACGGGTACAACTAGTGGGAAATAGTCTGGAAAGGAAATGAAACATCCGTATACTTCGTAACTTGCAAACGTAAATGAGCAGTTACCAGACCCTTAAATTCATAGATTCAATATTTATTTCGTTTTGCCAGACCTAGAATTATCTACAAACGAGCAACATCTTTCGGACGCGCACGCTGTTCCCCCCTAGCGAACGTAGTTTGACTTCATGAACCACATTTTACGGTGTGGTGGACATGTTTCTCTACTCTCGGACAAATCCTACTCCCGTGCATAATTCCCCCAGTGCGAGCAATACCACTTCCAGGCTCACAGTCAAACTCGTCGATCAACCCGTTTTCAGTTGTTGGTGCTCATTTTATTTTTCAAATAAACTATTTTGACTATTTCACTACCTTAAAATCACACAAAAACGTCTTTCTCTCTCTATAATCGGTTATTGTTTATTTTATTTCGGTGGAGAACTATCAATACGTAGTCACTTGGGTTTTTTGTAGCAAACGAGAACATAAGAGAACATCCCACCTATAACGTTGAGCACAAAATGAGTTGTTCCAGAAAATGATGACATGCCACACATACATGTAATTTTGTACACAAATTAATAGGATCTACTCTGTATCATTAACCACCTTGTAATTATGAGTTATTGGTTCTTAACAAAGATTTTGAAATTTTACATAGTTAATGATTGCAATCAAAACTGATATAGTTGAATTTCTTGACCAGTTTTTTAGCTTACAGGAAGCCATCACGTACTGTATATGTAGCTACATGTAGCTGGCTATGTAATTCCTAGTCCTGGCTCTTAATATACATGTACTGTCATTGATAACAACGGCATGCTTTCCATTCTGAAGTCATAGTCACCTCTTGTCTTTGAATACGCAAGACAAGTAACGGTTTTAATCCTCTGGAAATGCGCTGTCATCGTGCACTTTCGCCATGCTAATGACAGCTTAAAGTATTGAGTTCCAGAGGTGTCTCAATAAAAATATCGTTATACATGGAACTTAACGGTCTATATGAAGACTGTGTTTACATATATCTTAGTTTACACTTAGTCACAATATAATACCCATCAGCTTGGTATCCACACTCAGCAGTTGGAATGTGCCGTTCTCTCTCGTTTTTATTTTTACGCTGACGTCCAATTCGCCGTCAGGGATGTCTCGATATTTCGACTTCAGATAACCCTCCAGCCACGCTAATAGTACGCTCTCTTCCTCGTTGACAGGAAGGAGATTTCCGTTCGCATTTTCATCTGAGGGTGGTGGTTTTCCGCTTTGCTGCTTTAATCGCATATTCTTCTACAGTGAACAACGATTTTTGTCAAATAAAGTAAAAGAAATATCAGATTCTAGACACAAGTATTTACTACATTACGTTCCGAGCTGTTTAAATGATACAAAGATCCCCAATGCAGTGAGAGAAAACCTTACTTGTACCCGCCTAGGCGAGATGTATATTTATAACAAAATAACACTGATACAACAAAAAAGAGAGAATTATCAGTCGTCTGACACGCCATCTGTTGGTCGCACCACGTGACCTATAGCTAAGTCTGAAAATATCTCTGTCCAGATCGGGGTTCGAACACACGACTTCTCCCAATCGTGCAAATGGCGTTAATGACATTAATCACAAAATATGGTCTTTGTAGCAAGAATCTGATTTTTTTCACTACTACATACCTCAAGAATTTTCTTTATTTTCTCGATAGTCTCATCGTCGACTTTGTTAAAAAACATGTCACGATTGTCGCCACAGACATCGTAAGCTGTTTGTCCGACCTGCAAGACACAACTTACTACCTTTAAAGCTCACACTGAAGAGTAACACAAGCACGTAAAATTTACTTCCTACCATGTGCTAAAATTTTATAATATCAAGCACGTGAACTGTACCAATATGAACCGAATACTTGCACCTATCGCCAAATAAGCAATGCGAGGCTGGTAGATTGGCGTGTTAAACAGGAAAGACGACGAATATACAACGTTGAGAACGAAATGGTAATACTTCACGTAAGTTCCTGGCTTCATTGGGCTGCGGGTTCTTCAAAATTTGAAGCAGTCACATAGCGACCTGGCTACTACATCAAGTGAATAGTTTAAATTTGTTAAAAATTCCGTGTCGATAGTCGCTTCGGAGTTTAAAGAAAAGTAGAAAAGGACTTTATCAGCAACGGTGGACGCTGTTCCAGTGTACCAGGACATACATAATATTTACATATACAATTGTAATGAGTTATGATGACTACAAACACTCTTACCTATCCATTGAAAGCAGATACTGATAGCATACCACACAATTTGATTGACACTCTTATCTTACCGTATTAACAACCGTCGCATCGACACCAGTTTTCAGAAGCAGTTCCACAACAGCTAGCCGGCCACGTGAAGACGCGCTGTGCAGCGGCGTGTTGCCTTCCTACAAGAAGCATGGAAATGTGTTGATGAACCAAAAACAAATTTGCACGATTTTCAATTGTTTGATGAACAGCTCGTGGAAATGATATTTAAACTGTCAAAAATTACGCCAAGTTCAAAATGAAACAACTATGATTTATTTCAGTCACATATCAAGGACATTTTATTGCCGGGTATTACAGAATAGAGCGATATTACTTATTTGTTCACTTGATTTGTAAATTTTGCTTCTTGACTTCACTCAAGCTGTTTCAAATATGTAACCAGCAGCTTTGTATGAGGCGCTTGTTCTTTAAGGTTGTGTGGGTTCCAGGGACATTTGGATAACTTCGGAGTACCCTATCTCAAAAGGGTTGATCGGAAACTATTCTCATGCACTGTTTGCTAACACACTGTACGTAACTGTTTTTAAAACAATGCATTTTTGCATGAGAGGCTGTCAACAGGGATTTCACGAGTTATACAAAAAAACGAACAGGTGTATTAGAAACAGTAACGTTTTGAGATATCATCTTAAAGATTTATACGTTATAAAATCTGATATTGTTTTGTTATCAATGTACATTTCCTTTCTGTTAAGTCACGTGATGCAAATAGTGGCAGAGTAGTAGAGAGGTAAAAATCAAATTTTGTAGTTTAGTTTCAGAAACTACAAACATCAACTCTGTTACAATCCATGTTTTTAAGCATTATCAAAATAGGTAGACTGCTAAATTAGGGCATACAAATCCTTAACACACACGTATAATACTGTAGTAAGCGAAACAGAAACAAAGATATCATTGTTCTGGGTGGGTAGTATCAACACACTATCACGTTTAAAACAATCAGGTGGCTCGCATTTATGTCGATGGAAGGCGGGCAGTTGCCTGGAAATTTTCCGGAGTGCAGTCGGTGCCATCGGTGTCAACACGCAGCAACTGAAGCACCATTAGGCAAAGTGTTTTCGGCAGCTTAAGTCGTAGAATTATCTGTTGGCGATCTGGTGACACTCAACATGACATCGACTGACCTTCGCCTAAATGATGAGCTGTTAACGCGTGGCCGATGTGTTCACGACAGTCTCGAGATTGTCGTCGTGTAAGAAACATCGGACAAGCACTGATTTCCATCTTAAAATGCCTTAATCACAAATCAGGTGATGCTCAGCCTATATCGCGTCAACTGAATTCGTTCAATCTTTTGTAGTAGTGGAAACAGCTTTCATTAACCAGTCTGTGTTTCAGTAAAAGCACAGCACGTATTCAGAATGCCACTGACATTTATTCGACCACTAGAGCATACACTGTAAGAGATTTGTTTACTTGGCACATTTTAATGCACTTTAATTCTAAAGAAGAACACTAAACGAAATTTTTTGAGTAAACAACGAAAAGTGTAACCCAGTGTAGAGCATTGTGTGTTTTACGCATTATTTAGGCACTAACACCTATATCCGAAATAACTGCCATAAGGAAATTTTCATACTCAAATGTTTCGCACAAACACATGCATAATATCCTTTGTATACTTGCATGTTTTGTAGGCTTTATAATATTTCATTTTACGTATTGGCCTAAATACGCGCATATAGGGTAAAAATACATGAAACACAGACACACTGGCTTACATGACAAATATTCAGAATTTATAAAAGGAAACCAATGAAAAAAAGTTTACTGACACCCCCACTGTTATTGTCTCAGCTCTACACCTTGGTTCATTAAATTTCCTTGGTAAAAGTGTCCTAAAACATCAACATTCTAAAATACGTAACACGTTTTGGAATCTACGGAACTTGTTGCTTGGGGGTCTAGAAGCTCAATGTTCTGAAGATGTTTCTTTAAGAATTGGCAGATTTTATTCGTAAATCGGAGAATTGCCGATTTTCGTGGAAGCATAAACATGCAAATCATAGAGCAACGAACCCTTCACATGTAGTTTTACTTCATAAACGGCAATCAAATATTAAAACATACACACATTTCCAGTTCTCTACATGTTTATTTGTACAATTTTGTGCATCTTTCAGTAAGGAGCTCCTTGGCAATTTATCCAGATATGCGCTCAAGAATGACTTAAAATTTGCACGGAAAAGATAATGGAAATTGAGATTTTAACACCCGAAAGTGGGGGCCTAAAATTCACAGTTTATAAGAAAAAAGATTGTGCACGTGGCAGAGACAGGTGGTTATACCCCGACCGGTGGCACATTTTTTAAATACATTTTACAAACAACCCAGGCCAAATGACGTCGTATGGAGCTCGCAAGTTTACATCATTACAGAGAACATAAATCAAACAACGCCATTAACATACATAGTCGTGCAGTGGGATCAAAATAAAGACACGCTGAGAGTTTTATTGCAAATTCAAGTAACCTGCAGCCCTCTGGTGATTTTTTTGTTTTTCATATACTATAATGCTCACACCGAAGGAATTAAAGTAGGTTGCACCATGGCCATCGATAAAATTATATGCTACCCGACAAATCTCACAGAAAAGGAAAGTGATTGAATTATACTGTAATATAGCATCTTTAATAATGATGTAAGTGACTCAATACGAAAAGGGTTGCCATTCTATTAGTTCATACATTTGAGACAATAAAGTGGAATGCGAATAAATATTTTAATAATAAACCATCCCCCAAAAAGCTATTACCGAAAGAGTTTTAAAACTTCCACGTTCTCCACACAATACACTCAGTGCACACATCATCGAAAATGTTACGTTCAAGAACTAAGTCTCACAACTTGAAACCCCCAAACCGTTCTTCTCACTACAATGTTGAAATTTGAACAAAGTTTTTAATATAATTAAGATTCGATTTAGTCTCAGTCGTAATGTGAAATCCATCTCAAGAAATGCCAGTCTCTTATTCTTCCTGAAGATATGAATATTTTTGTCCATTCATTTAATTTTTGCGTAATTGCATTTCTATGAAAGCGCACGTCTTGCGGAAGGTTTTGACCAGAACGTTTAATCTAAAAAGCATTTGATGGGCTGCGCCGAGAACTATGTCCTGGTACCCGAAATACGATGGTACTGTGAGGGGTGAACCAAACTGTTTGATGGCTTTCAAACTGAAATGTTTACGTATTTTTTATTTCGTGATCAAGATCCGCCATACCACACACCGCGATTTAGTCTTGTCACTTTTGTGTTGACCATCGTAGCATCAACAAAACGTTTTTAGACAAAAATCCACATCTTGTAGTACTTGGTTATTATCAAATGGTTTTAATTAATTAATAGAGGATGAGATTCGAAACTTTCATTGAAATTGATAATAGGAATAGACATTTAAACGAAATATTTAGACATGCATTTATTTTACTCAAAAGGAAACGATTTTGATTGATCCTGATCATAGCACACATTTTGTGTGTGGGTATTATATATTCCACTAGCAACTGCAACACAAGCGACTTTATTCGCGGAATATCCTCTCACCGGCCAGATGAGTGTACAGTGCTGTGCTCTGTTACTATCCTATCGAAAAGTTTGCACCGAACGGACTTGCGACAATGTGACTTAGAAGTCTGATTGTTCAAAGTCCCTTTTTAAAGCAATCTTGGCTAAAAAAACTTAAGTGGGGTTCCTAAATGCGCACTGACGTGATTAAAAACCTGAATAAACTTTATGAGGTGAGAAAATTAAAATCTGTGTATGTGTTCGGCGCTTTATGGTGTGGTTGGTTTTTTAGTTAGTATGCCAATAGTACGATCACACCAGCGACTCTGGTTTCACTGCGTGTTCAGGGAAGGTACTTGCAGTGAAGAAGTGACTCTTTGTATAACTCCACGTAAAGAGGTTGTTCATTTTTGATGAGATATTTATTATGAATGAACAATTCCTCGAACTCAATATTCATTTAAAACATGTTTATTGGAACATTTACTAAGCTCGGAGTGCAGCACTCTAGAGATACCTTGTTTACGGCAGTCACCTCACAACTGCCTTCATTGACAAGCAGCTCTACGACCGCTGCCTTTCCACTCTGCGACGCCAGGTGTAATGCTGTACATGTATCTCCATTCTAAAGTGAACAAACATGAGAGAATGCCGGTCATCCTTAAATATAGCGAAGTGGGTGTGTCAAGAGGACGTCACGTTTTATACCTTTCTGTTCCAGAACTTCACAATTTGCGATTATTTAATTAAAACACGCAA
This sequence comes from Phoronis australis, assembly GCA_002633005.1. Classification (NCBI taxonomy): domain Eukaryota; kingdom Metazoa; phylum Phoronida; family Phoronidae; genus Phoronis; species Phoronis australis. The sequence goes on along the minus strand of NMRA01000403.1, from coordinate 227,130 downwards.
TAATTAGCCTAGTCACGTATTGTGTTCATCAACCTGTGTGTCAATAATTACCTCATTACGAACATTCACGTTGGCCCGGAGTTCGATGAGACACTGTACGACGGCTATATGACCCTCCTGTACTGCCAGGTGCAGCGGTGTGTGGCCCTCCTATGGAAAGCAGAAGATATTTAATTTGACATTGTTGAGAGACATTAGATTATAAAAAATATCAACAAAATTTGTTCCTCAACAGTTTTAATCATCTCTTGTGTAAACAACTAGTTCAACCAAACAACCTGTGTGTCATTAATTACCTTATCACGTTCATCCACTGTAGCGTTGTGTTCCACAAGACACTTCACTGTCTGTGTATGACCATTCAGTGCTGCACAGTGCAGCGGTGTCAGGCCCTCCTATGTAATATATAATGGAGATGTGTGAATGGACGATCAACGTTTAGAGCAAATTAACATACACGGGGGAAAGTGAACTTGTAAGGTGACATAAATGAAACATTACTGACCCCTCTAAAACGCTACAATACTTGTAATGATTTCAACATGGAAATGTTAAGTTTAAGAACAAAACAACAGAGCGTGTTCAGTGTTCCCTGTCTCGTTACAGGACGGTAACACACAGCAAGTAATTGTGCGCTGTAAAGTGTTGGACAATCAAAATAAGGTAGAAAATAAGTCCTAAACTAAATGAGGCGATCCAGATCGACTGGAGGAAACTATTGTTTGACGAAATGTAGAATATATATCGGTAAATAAAACAGCAATAATGAATCAACTGAAATGTTCGGATGCAGCTTTGGCAGTTCTCTAACGGAAAGCAGACGACATTTATTTTAACATTGTTTAAGGACATTAAATTGGGAAAATATCAACAAAATTTGTTCTTCAACAGTTTTAATCATCTCTTGTGTAAACAACTAGTTCAACCAAACAACCTGTGTGTCCTTAATTACCTGAGTACGGACATCCACTGTAGCGTTGTGTTCCACAAGACACTTCACTGTCTCTGTATGACCACACAGTGCTGCCAAGTGCAGCGGTGTCCAGCCCATCATCTATGTAATATATAATGGAGATGTGTGAATGGACGATCAACGTTTAGAGCAAATTAACATACACAGGGGATCAGTGAACTTGAAAGGTGACATAAATGAAACATTACTGACCCCTCTAAGACGCTACAATACCTGTAATGATTTCAACACTCAAGTTTTACAGGTGATTTTAAAATGTTGAAGTAAGAACAGAACATGGTGTAGACGTCGACTGTCAGAAATTACTGAGCGCCGCCATAACTTCACAGTGACCCCTCCATGTTGTGTTTATACACCGGTTTAACGGCTTCCTGTTTAATATAAAGTTGTAATGTTGAATGGACGATTACCATTAAGAATAGAAAAATATCAAGGTTAAATCGCCAAATATATTGTTGACACAATTCAAACCTCACTGTTTCTTAAGATGCATGTACCGGGTACAGATTGAAAAATACATGTCGAAATGATGAGAAATAAAAAGTGTTATTACACACAACATGTTTAGTTAAACTTCAGTTAGTCTACAGCTTTGTAACAAAGATAACACTGTCTTAATTATAAAATCGTCTCAAGTAGTTTCTATTACCACGTTTTGCTTGTTGATATTAGCGCCTGCTTTACACAAAACACGCGCCACCTCTGTACGTCCCCACCCTGCTGCACGGTGTAGTGCTGTGCCCTGCAGAAACAATGAACAAGTTATAGCAAACTTCAGAATCATTAACTTCACCGTGAATCTTAATTACTCATCATGGAAACGTTGAAATAAGACAATTGTACACACAATTACTAAATCTACTTTCTGTTTATCATGCAATATATCAGTTGTCTTGTAATAGATCATCATTTATAAAGAACAAGTTTACATCGCTTTCGTAGTATGTTTGTTAGTGTCAGAAATAATCCTCAGAGCAAAGACATAGCATGTTCATTAAAAATATGGGCGACTGGTTGCAGCTAGAACAATCATTGTTATTGACAATATGACCATCATCTTCATATTTAATAATCAATTTCATGAGAGCAAATGGTTTAATTCACTTTTCGTTTTTAGACAGATGAACAGGACGAAATTTAATTTGCTGGAAAAATTTTGACACAAAATATGATGTAATAGACATTTAAAAATCAAATATACTCTATTTGAAAGCTGAAATTATATGAGTAAAACTTTCGTGGTCGTCTGGTTTCTTTTAATTAGGTCTACCGCAAAACAATTCCTTCTGGACGCATGAATTGAAAAAACATACATGCACATGTAGTCAAACTAATTTACGAAGTACGGTTTCACTTTTTCCTGAGATCCAAAATAATTTCTAACAAATTAAAGTTAGGAACAATCGGAATAAAAGGATAAGAGAACATCAATATAGGGTGAATATGGTATTGGCACGGGGTACTATCAAAACGCAACTGAAGTCTGAAGATGTTTAAGAAAATATAAGTTGGGCAATGTTTGGTATAGGGTTTGTTACAAGCCAAGAACACGGGCACTGGGAACACAATTCCACTTGTCTCGAACAAAATGCTAGCAGGAACAATATCCTGGAAATGATAAACCCTGCTCTACAAATTAAACACATGAAGAAACACATTTTACCAAAACCAATCTTCTTATCAAGATTGCTATTCAGAAAATCAATCAATCTTGTGGTTCCCATTTCGACGCAAACCCAACTTGTTCAACTGTTCTTCAGACGACGTGGCAGTGGTCTGGCCAGGCGAAGCGTTGCTTTTAAAAAGAGCGCTTTTCCAGACAGTTTTCGCGTGTACACGCGATAAATTGATACATTTGTCAGTTCTTGAATATATTTAAAGGGGCATTTCATTATCGCAAGAAATCAATTAAAGAGAACGTGACTAACGAAATAAAAGATGTTGCAATTTGAGTTTTTGACATTAATTTGACTCTTTCTACGCACAGACGTTCTAAATGCTGTTTCGACAAGGATACAATTTTCTATGTTGTGCTAGAAAATTTTGAGATGATCGCTGATTTACCTTGAGATGGTTCTCAAAGAGAGAAAGGTAAAAAATATGTGGACTCAAAGAGCTTCATATGAAACGGTAATATCACGACCGCTTTAATGGCATGCAAACAAGGACTACCAAAAAATTCAACATCTTGAACATAAGCCGCTTAGACTACACGGCTACATGGGCAAAATATGTAAAAAAAACTTACTGATGTGTACATATGGGAAATAATATAATATAGTAATAGCTCTCATACCAAAAATTATAACATGAACCGTAAAACATAAGTACAAAATATGGGAAATGATGCGTAATTATAGCAACATATTGCACCGTAAAACTAGTGCTTGTTTGAAAAATATCTAAATAAATCTTTAAAATTTAATTGTTTCTTAAAATCACTCAAGTAATACAATGCGTCGCGTCTACACCAGTACATCTATTATAGAAGACCATCTGGACATCAATAATTAGACATGCATTTGCACGTCAACACTGTACTTCATTTCACTAGAGAATTCAAAATCTGATACAGAGCGATAAAAATGCCGCCGGATTGAAATCAAGCAAATGTCAATGCGTTCGTTTTAATTGTTTTGAAAAATAAATATTGAGTTCACAATACATGTACAGTGTACATTTATTAGTGACCTTTTGAACGGAGCATCAAGATTAAATAACAAAATTAGGCCTATGTCACTTTCGCTTACTTTTTGACAAGTGTAATTCCAAGACAAGATCTTCAGTAGGGTGACATTCACTCGAAATGATTAATCTCATCATCCAATTTCATCAACCGAGTGCCCAGGAAACATCAAAATACGGCCGCACAACCATGACAAGAATGTTGCTAAAGTGTATTTTAAAAACAGAGTTACGTCGTTCCCGTTAACTAAGACCTATTATTGAACTCAGTCTCGACACGTTAGCATATTGCAATAGTAGTACTGTACAGACCAAAATTCTTATGAGAGCACGGGTTTTGGCCACTCGTATCAAGTCCATGTATGCAACTTAGAATTTCCAACATAAGCGTACTGAGATTTTATATGTAGTACACTTCTCAGCATATACCAGGCAATTATGAAGCAACTCATGTGGGTCCGACCATAATTTTGTTGTTGCGCCGAAGCCAGTTCTGGGCCATGGCAGAATACATGATAAAACGTCACAAAAGAGCGACGTTTACAAAAATTCTGGAACGATCAACTTACCAAAGTTTGTGGTGAAAAAAATGAATTAATTTTTTAAGTAAAATGTCTTGATTATTCAATTACATTATCTCAGATAAATTTAGTATCGCATTGCGACACTGCTTGATCCTGTTGTTTTTGTGCACGGTCGAGGTCCCATCAGGGGATAATGATTCGGAAAAATAAAGTAACATAATGTTTGAACATGCGTCTCGTTTTTCTTATCGCAAAACACACAAAGCGTGTAAATTTCAACCCTACATCTATCAATAGCCAAACGACGAACACGACTTCTCTTTCAGCAGGCAAGTTTTGAGTTGGTACATGTAACTATTGCTACTAACATGTATGAACAAGCAGACGTAAAATTGTGAGCGATTAATAATATATGAAAATTTTTTACTCCTAGTGTCTTCAATTGACTACGTCACTGATTTTTAAAACTCGCTTGGAAAAAGTACTGTTCCAATTGAAACGTCAGCTAAAGATAATTAGAAGAGATGTTGCGGGTGGCTAAAATACATGTACCGTGGTTGTTAAGAATATCCAAACATTGACGCCTTGGTGGTTGCATAGCACAGAAACATGGTACTTGCTTTTAACGTCTTCTTTAAACGGCGATCATTCGTAACAACGACCAAACTAAAGTTTGTGCCTACAGTGTACATGTACAGTATTCCTTACCTTTGGAAGTTTTCGGAACAAGCGCCAACAGCTCTACTAATCGCCCTCTTAACTTTTGGCAGCCTTCAATAAAGCGCCAACAGCTCTGGCAAGCCCCCACCCACAATTTCACTCGCTGGAATTTGTTTTCAAAACTGCAAGATGTATTCAAAATGCGGAAACCGGATCGCGATGTTTCGAGTCGCACGGTATAATCATGTGTGCAGTGATCGAAGGAGACATTGTATTGTATCCTGTTAGCGTACGCGTGGTTTGAATTTGTCACTTACGCAGTCTATAGTGGGTCCCACTCTCATTTTACTTACCGGTAACAACAAATTCATTTTCTAAAAGAACGTTTAAAAGCAAAATCCCGGATTCATTTTGTGCCTAAGAAGGTACGGCCTTGCCATAGCGACATGCATGCTAGGGTCACGTGTTGTTTTGAGGCTAATCTATTGTCAGCATACTTACATGTATATGGCACTTACACAGTGCTGTAGTGGGCCGTAGGCGCACGTCGGCGCAGCCAACCACCTTTTGGCATTTGAACATAGCGCCTATATCCACCGTAAGACACGTTCAGCGCTCAATGTGATACGATGGACTTTGGGCGCCTACATGTACTTACCTTTAATTTTACCACTACAGCACAGCACGTACTGTACAGTGTATACGTGCTAAGGGAGCAAACTCGAATTACCCAATAATGGAAACCCGCACGGAATGGGTATTATTTGAAGCTTTTTATTTAATGAAAACCTTATAATCGAAAACTTAAACAGCATTCCGTTCTTAATTGTTCGTGATGACCTGCCGTTTGTTTGATAACTGTTTATGTCATCTTAATTTCTGCCCCCAAATCGATAGCGGTGTATGCACAACACGTCATTCAGCTAGGAAAACGTTTTGCGGATTTTTTTCGACAGCATGTTTTTTAGTCAGTCGAGTCGTAAAATTTGAAGAACAAACAAATGGAGGAAGATTGCACTCAGAGTAAAAGCATATTGTATATATCTTTGCTTCTTTAACGACTTTGATTACAGTAACATGGCAGATCAATAATAAAAGTGTCGTGCGTATCTTTTCAACTATTACTTTCTTCTAGTTTACGATGCATATTTAGTAACTCGAAACGGTTAGAGAGCACTGGCCCAACTTTCACTTAGGCACCAAAGCTTGCAACAAATTCTCTAAACTCGCGAAAGGATGTGCTATAGTACGGTAGATATAGAAAACCCTTACGGGAAGGTCAGCCGGCAGGGAATTATTTGATTTGCATAACAACATGCGCATCTAGGGCATTTCAAAAGCGGTCGAGGAAAACAGATACATCAAACATTAAGAACTCAGTCATGCAACCTGAAATTTGGGAATACTTAACGCCGAAGGTAAGAGCATTTTATCTAAACATTTTCTCGATGGCCTAAAAATCAATTTGGCGCATAAAATTGCGGGTAATTTTTGCGACCTGGAATTCATGACAGCGAGCTGGGATTTTGACAATGTCCCAAAATGTGGAGGTAAGGCGAGTTATTATTATTTTTGCNTATCCACCGTAAGACACGTTCAGCGCTCAAGGTGATAGGATGGGCTTTGGGCGCCTACATGTACTTACCTTTAATTTTACCACTACAGCACTGCACGTGTACAGTGTATCCGTGCTAAGGGAGCAAACTCGAATTACCCAATAATGGAAACCCGCACGGAATGGGTATTATTTGAAGCTTTTTATTTAATGAAAAGCTTATAATCGAAAACGTAAACAGCATTCCGTTCTTAATTGTTCGTGATGACCTGCCGTTTGTTTGATAACTGTTTATGTCATCTTAATTTCTGCCCCCAAATCGATAGCGGTGTATGCACAACACGTCATTCAGCTAGGAAAACGTTTTGCGGATTTTTTTCGACAGCATGTTTTTTAGTCAGTCGAGTCGTAAAATTTGAAGAACAAACAAATGGAGGAAGATTGCACTCAGAGTAAAAGCATAATGTATATATCTTTGCTTCTTTAACGACTTTGATTACAGTAACATGGCAGATTAATAATAAAAGAGTCGTGCGTATCTTTTCAACTATTACTTTCTTCTATTGTTTACGATGCATATTTAGTAACTCGAAACGGTTAGAGAGCACTGGCTCAACTTTCACTTAGGCACCAAAGCTCGCAACTAATTTTCTGAACTCGCGAAAGGATGTGCTATAGTACGGTAGATATAGAAAACCCTTACAGGAAGGTCAGGCGGCAGGGAATTATTTGATTTGCAAAGCAACAAGCGCATCTAGGGCATATCAAAAGCGGTCGACTTCGGAGGAAAACAGATACATCAAACATTAAGAACTCAGTTATGCAACCTGAAATTTGAGAATACTTAACGCCGAAGGTAAGAGCATTTTATCTAAACATTTTCTCCGTCGATGGCCTAAAAATCAATTTGGCGCATAAAAATTGCGGGTAATTTTTGCGACCTGGAATTCGTGACAGCGAGCTGGGATTTTGACAATGTCCCAAAATGTGGAGGTAAGGCGAGTTATTATTATTTTTGCTTGTGCCATGACCACAATGTTAAGTATTGTCTAAGGATATAAACTATTGCTTGGATAAAGGCATTTCGTAACAATACCGAACAAGTGATACAACAAAAATAAACGCAAATCAAAAACAACGCTTTTTGTTAAGACCACATACATGTAGCAAATAACCCAGGCTACTAGACGTTGACTTTATAGTCGAGTATATGAAGCCGTATATTTTTGTTGCTTTACTGTGAAGCACATATGCATGCATACACAGTGTATGGGCGTGGTACATTTACATGTACATGTATCTATACACATAAATATACACCTGCATGTGTATTTAATCAAGAAAAGTTGATCACAAAATGTGACAAAACGACTAAAGCAATAAAAGTAATTGCTGCAAGTACACTGTATACCCGTAAGTTTATTGACATATCTTATGTGTTTAACATTAATCTACATAAAATGCAATAATACTATTTTGTGTTTTCAAAACTCTGGAATACTACCTTTAAGTTCATGTTTAGATAAGGAAAGTGTAGCTAAGCAAAAATAACATTATACTCTAATACTTTCTAAGATTCCGAAGAACCAAACAGAGCTGCATTACAGTGTAGTTGTTAAAGAAATATTCTCGTAGAAGATATGCTTTAGCCGGCAATAATCTAACCCATACCGCATTTACAACAGGGAAACTACCCAAAAATATGTGCATCAGTTTCCGTGAAATCAGTACAAATACACTGTAGTACAAAGAGCACAATCGATTACGCCATTTTGAGTAAACACTTGTAATGAACTTGTGAATCAGTCTACATTGAAAACATTTCATTTGAGTATCTTGAATATGTGTAACGCAATTATTAGTTTTTTCTAATTTATATTTTCATCAGTCACACTAAGCGAAGATTCCGCTTAGTTTCGCAAGAAAGTGGAGTGTATAAAATCATTAATAACTGTTTTCTGTGACTTCGTGATAATCTGATTAATACATTAAAGATGACATTGGAAGTCCAAGTAGAATCTGTTGATAAGCAAACGGTTCTTTTATTTTTGATACCGTACTCGGAAATACTGTGCTATTGACGATAAGTTTTCTCGAAGAAAAAAATCAAAGCCACTAAAATGTAGAAACGTTTTGACAACCACGTTTTGTAAAAATAGGTTCGCTCGAGCCCCCCGAGCCTCCCCTGGTACGCGCATTTGGTGACATATTTGGTTAACATTTCGTTATATTTTGAATCTGTAACTTTTAACATTTGCCACTTGGGGAATTGTTTGTGAAAATTATATCCCGGAAAATATACGTTTCACCATCAACCACGCTTGGATTGACAACTGTGCAGATATTACGCCTGGAAAAAATGAATACCCTGTAACAAAATCTAGCACAAATTTGGTGGAAATGTTGAACAGAGTGTATAAAACCATAGGCACCTGTGAATGTTACCGGCAAATGACTGAAAGGTACGAAAATTTTCGGCGTTCCTTTATTGTAACGCAAAATCTGATAAGTTGGCGTGAAGACAGAATTGTGAGCCAATCTGAAAAACCTGCTACAATTTGATAGTAAAAGTCTTCCAGGCAACTGCGTTTACGTGATCGATGTTATTTAGAACAGCTCATCCGGAACCTGTGAACAACGATCACGTCGTTTGTCCTTAACTGCTGGGATTTTCTACAAATCTTCTGTCAAAAACCTAGCCTGCACGTATTAATACTACGTCAGATAAATATTTATCAGCAGCTTCAGTCGGAATCATCATGACGAAATACGCAAGGTCAAATCGGAATTGTACACCTGAAATCTAATCGTTTCATCGTGATTAATGAATGCCCCTTTAAATACTTCAAACAAGTGTTTCACTGTAGCTAACACGTGTGCACGTGAGAACTGCCGTGCAAAGCGCTGCTTTTTAAATCGGAGCACGCGTCGTCATTTCAACTCACGGAACGACTTAAAAATTAGGGTTTGGATTCTTTGACTAGACAGAGGTCTTGCACAGAAGGTTAATTTAGGTAAAAATGGTTTCAACGGGTTTATACAAATATGGGTTTTTAGAGCATTTGTTACCCGTTTACATAATTATTAATTTCAAGGTGTTCCCCGTGCCTTTTTTCCCAATGCTCTCTGTGCAAAAGGTTTTACAACCGATATTCACCCTCAGGAACTTTTTTCTCCAGCCAATAACCTATTTTGATATTAGAATCCAACTGTATTTCGTGTTCACCTGGTATTGATGTCCCCTCTGTCCTTTTTATTTCGTTTGTTCCTTACACAAATTTGTTAGAGGTTATTACATGGTCTTCTCAGTGCCTTTTTTCCCAATGCTCTCTGTGCAAAAGGTTATACAACCGATATTCACCCTCAGGAACTTTATTCTTCTGCTAATAACCTACATGTATTTTGATATTACCATACAACTATATTTCGTGTTCACCCGGTATTGATGTCCCCTCCTTCCTCTTTATTTCGTTGTTCCTTACACAAATTTGTTAGAGGTTATTACATGGTGTTCAGTGGAAATTTGCTATAGCTTCATTAATTTTATGTGATTTTCTTATCAATTTATAGTTGTCTGTCGAACAAGTACTGGTCTGGAATAGGATTCTAATAACCGCGACCCAGAATCCTGACTGTAGACAAGGGCTTGTGACAGGTGAGAAAGCACCGACATCGGCAACCGTCGTTCTAAAATTACGTGAAGTTAGCAAAAAGTTGGACCGGTATTTACTATGGAGGACGTAGCAGATGATTTAAAAACTGTGAAATACGAAAAACCTCCCTGGTTAGATGGATTTCCAATGGATGTTTTTTTTTTCTGAAAACCATTGCTACCTATGTTACAGAGAACTGCTAACTACACCTGTAGTTAAAACAGACGACCCACTCAATTACAGGGTCAAGATACTGTATAAACACGCTCATTCCTGAGAAGAAAAACACTCGTTATAAGCTAAAGAATTGGAAACTCTTCTTTTTGCTTAATGCATGTTTTTCAGGTGTTGTTGCCGATCGAGTTAAAATGCATTTACTCCCTGATATTCAAAAGGTCTATTTGGCGGGACGTTAAATCGGAGAATATACATGCCTTCCTTGGACTACTGCTTCCAAGCTTTTTCATGCACGCACCCAGCCTTTAATATGGGGGGGGCTCGGATTTCAGAGGATGTGGACCTTTTACATACAAAAAAGCCGAAGGACTAAAAAAACAGGGTACCACGTCTCGAAAGCTCCGACTATATAACAAATAAATAATTACACCAATATAAAGATATGCCTCTACTGATCATTAATTTATTCAACAAAATTCTACTGACAGGAGCCTACCCTTCTATTTGAAACTGCGATTATGGTACCCAATTAGAAAAGAATTCAGAATCACTGCAGTCTTTCTTTAAAAGTGAATAAAATGTACAAGAACCTCATTTTCAATAACTTAATATAAGTAACAAATTTTACTTTGGTTTTATGAGTGAAAAGAGTACTACATCTCTCCTGTTTAAAGTTGTTCATGAGATACGATAACAATATGAAAAAAATGGGTTTAATGTTGGATAATGAATCCGCATTTGACAAGGTTTCACAAGATCTCTTCTTGTACAAAGTTGTCTCTTATCGAATATTGCATACTCTGCATACACTCTTCACTTCCCACATGGCATGTAAATGTATCTATCTAATCGGGTAGCACGACAACTTGTAGATGACGTATTTTCTAAACCAGGTTTTGTTTATGAAGGGGTACGGAAACCTGGTCTCCCTTTTATTCTCTACATCAATTACAGACTTCCAAAAGCACCCATGACAGAGTCAGCGATAGAGCCAAATTTTATCCAAATCTCGAAACCATCCCAAGAACCAACAACAACTGAATCTTGGTTAGGCTCAGGACTCGTAAAAGGCACACACATGTAAACTTCAAGGTTGAGATAAAGTGTTAGTCTAGAATCCTCAATTTTACACTGGCCTATTCTTATTGAGTCTAGATGGTAAAATTATTACCCAAAAACACTGGTAAAGACATCTAACCATAATAGAAGATGATAAAATGTCATGTAAACCACAATGACCAGTCCGTGCGCAAAAACAGTTCAAATCAACTTACTGAAAATTGTACAGTGTGTCGCATCTTTAATGCAAGTTTTAAATCGTCTGATAAGTACATACGATTTAAGAGGCAGTCCATATAAAAACCAGTAGATTTTCAAAAATCAGTCTATACGTCAAAATTTAAAACAACTTCATTTTTTGTACATGGGTAGGTATCCTAACAAAAACCCAAATGCCAAATTTTGTGCACTCAATGACCCGTAATTTCGCCGCTGGAGCATGATAACACAAATTGGCACATTATTAGCCGTCTCAAAAATCGCATGCTTTCAACAACAGAAATGAGTAACATACAAAATAGATCAAAAGCTATATTTTGGTGGCTGAAATAACCAACGTATACTGTGCATAATTTTGAGCCATTTATTAAAATATAACAGTTTTGTGCTAGACAGGGGAGATAATCCACTGACCACTTTTTGGGGCTAATTTTAGTGGCCATTTTTGTGACCTTCTTACTGCCATAAAACACCTTGTAGCCTTATGTGACGTTTTGAACATACAGCTAAAGAGTTAGTCTTGATGTCTGAGTAATAAAAAATCTTGCCTCAACTTTGCACTTTAGTGAAAATTGTCTTGCAAAACTGTCTATTTTCATAGTTTGGAAATGACGAGCAGAATTTACAGACCATTTGAATAAACTTTTTTTTCTTTTAAACAAGAAGTCTGCTTTAAATAGTTATAAACCAAGTTTAAACTCTTTAAAATGAAAACAAGATGTTTTCCGGGTTTATTACGCGGCTAGTATCAAAACTGAACCCAATGACTTTTGCCCACTGAGGGAGTCAGTTGAGTTTAAGCTTGAGGATATATAAAAATGTACGTGTAACCCTCTTGTATTTTTTCATTTCTTTTACATTATCGGGTTAATTTAAACACTCTACAGGACTTTTAAATGGAGTAAGAATTGATATTTGTAATGACTGGTTTTGAGAGAAGCAAGTGCATTTTGAGAAGACAAAGTGGCGGACGATGTCGATGGGTCTCCATGTTCCTTTAGAGTTTATTCTGCAAAAATTCCGATCACAAAAACTTTGTGCTTTAGTGAGTTATGTCAAAGACACCACTGAACATTTGAGATACAGGGAAGTACATTTAACTCACAAAGCAAGGCCTCTGCCAGAGTACGGACTCGTACTACCCAGAGTCGGTGAATTTCTGATTGAACAGTACCAGTCATGGAAGAGTCAGGTAATGCTGGATGTTACCACTCTGATCCTCTCCTCCTGAACGTAGGAGCCTTATCAACTACCGGCATTTCTGTTTCGATAGTGAAAGTCAGAATGGAAAGGATCTCTGTGATCGCAAGATCGCTCCACTCAAGCCGAAGGTAACAATATCATAAACTTTCTGGATTTGAAAGAAGAATTACTTTCCAGTGGCCGTGTGAAGGGGATGTTATGTGTATGCATCCTCAGTCAATGCAACAAAGTGTTTTCCAAAATACTCAGTTCCTGGTATAAGCACATTCCCAAATTCCCACTATTCCACCCAAGGAATTCGCGCGTGGAAATCATTCCATGTAGGTGACGGTAAGTTCTTACAAATACTGAGAAAATGGGAAGCATGTTTCTCTCAAATACAGTAACATCTCTAGACATGGCGGATTTTCAACACCAGGAGTTAAGATTGGCATTGTATCTAGTGAAGAGCCTCAGCAAAAGTTCCCTTGTACCCAGCAAGGTTACTCGAAATTTTTTGCTACAGACGCAGAACTAGGTCAGCATTTGGATGTGGGTAACCACACTGAACATTTACAAAGGGAAACCACGTATGACCACATCGCACGAAAGTGGTCAGAAATGCTCTCAGATGCAAGAACCGGAGCGTCATTTGAGGCAGCCTCAGAGTACTGTTTGGATGTGACGAATGCTGAAGCAATAGGTTAGGCATTGAAAAAAGGTAAAAGGTCAACAAGATTTTCAGCAAAGGTTAAGAAATTTCTGACGAACATATTCGATGAAGGAGATAAGTCAGGTAAAAACGTTCACCCTCTGAAGTGCCAAAATGGAGAAAACATTACGAGAACCCACTGTGAAATTGTTTATCTGTGATGTTAAGTGAATCGCAGATTGTTGGTTTTTTTCGAGGTTGTCTGCAGCAATGTTTATGACAATGCTATTTCTGCTGAATATGCTGTTATGTCGTCAGATTTAGTGAATGAAGTGGTAAATGAGCTCAACGTTTAGCCTAGTGTTGTAGCATACCACTGAAAGATGTGTGATATAAGAAGTCGAGACCGTTACTTCTATTTACTTCATGTCTGTCATGAATGAGTCATTAATAAAATTGTCTCTCGTGAATTATTTTCTATTGACTGTGAATGTGTACCTTTTTATACCACTGATGATCACATTGGCAGAAATATTCAGCGTCATCTTAAGGTGCCCGGTGTGTGGGGGGAACACCAGATTTCTGGCGACTGGTGGCGACTAAAATTTGTAGTAACCAGCAGGGACATTACAATATGATCCCAAAGTTACAATGACTATTGACAAGTTGAAGGATTTTTTGCACTGAACACTAGCGGGTCATATCCACCTTGGGTGCCTTCCTTTACCTGTGGAACGAATAAGGCAGATAGAAAACAAGGCAGGGGTGAGTTCAGTAACACTAGAACCTCTCTTAAATTTATCCAAAACCATATGTTCTCATTTAAAATGCAGGACAATATCTCGCGAAGTCTTGAATTATAGCAAGGTCCTCGTGTTACTGCTCTTATTCTAGATGCTCTTCAGTCTCCACGTAAACAAAAGCAGCGCCATCTATCATTTATAAGCACGCATGCCAGTTGATTTACTTACATATTTTTTGTAATAAGCAATAATCATCAATGCCGTTTTCAGAAAATGGTAATTAAGTATCAGTCCACGGATCCACCGACCACTGTACAGCCAAAAAGCGGCAAGGTGGGGGGTCAACCATTCAGATNCTCGAGCCCCCCGAGCCTCCCCTGGTGCGCGCATTTGGTGACATATTTGGTTAACATATTTCGTTATATTTTGAATCTGTAACTTTTAACATTTGCCACTTGGGGAATTGTTTGTGAAAATTATATCCCGGAAAATATACGTTTCACCATCAACCACGCTTGGATTGACAACTGTGCAAATATTACGCCTGGAAAAAATGAATACCCTGTAACAAAATCTAGGGAAATGTTGAACAGAGTGTATAAAACCATAGGCACCTGTGAATGTTAACGGCAAATGACTGAAAGGTACGAAAATTTTCGGCGTTCCTTTATTGTAACGCAAAATCTGATAAGTTGGCGTGAAGACAGAATTGTGAGCCAATCTGAAAAACCTGCTACAATTTGATAGTAAAAGTCTTCCAGGCAACTGCGTTTACGTGATCGATGTTATTTAGAACAGCTCATCCGGAACCTGTGAACAACGATCACGTCGTTTGTCCTTAACTGCTGGGATTTTCTACAAATCTTCTGTCAAAAACCTAGCCTGCNGTGAGCAAATCTGAAAAACCTGCTACAATTTGATAGTAAAAGTCTTCCAGGCAACTGCGTTTACGTGATCGATGTTACTTAGAACAGCTCATCCGGAATCTGTGAACAACCATCACGTCGTTTGTCCTTAACTGCTGGGATTTTCTACAAATCTTCTGTCAAAAACCTAGCCTGTACGTATTAATACTACGTCAGATAAATATTTATCAGCAGCTTCAGTCGGAATCATCATGACGAAATACGCAAGGTCAAATCGGAATTGTACACCTGAAATCTGATCGTTTCATCGTGATTAATGAATGCCCCTTTAAATACTTCAAACAAGTGTTTCACTGTAGCTAACACGTGTGCACGTGAGAACTGCCGTGCAAAGCGCTGCTTTTTAAATCGGAGCACGCGTCGTCATTTCAACTCACGGAACAACTTAAAAATTAGGGTTTGGATTCTTTGACTAGACAGAGGTCTTGCACAGAAGGTTAATTTAGGTAAAAATGGTTTCAACGGGTTTATATAAATATGGGTTTTTAGAGCATTTGTTACCCGCTTACATATTAATTTGAAGGTGTTCCCCGTGCCTTTTTTCCCAATGCTCTCTTTGCAAAAGGTTTTACAACCGATATTCACCCTCAGGAACTTTTTTCTCCAGTCATTAACCTATTTTGATATTAGAATCCAACTGTATTTCGTGTTCACCTGGTATTGATGTCTCCTCTGTCCTCTTTATTTCGTTTGTTCCTTACACAAATTTGTTAGAGGTTATTACATGGTGTTCAGTGGAATATTTGCTATAGCTTCATCAATTTATGTGATTTTTCTTATCAATTTATAGTTGTCTGTCGAACAAGTACTGGTCTGGGATAGGATACTAATAACCGCGACCCAGAAACCTGACTGTAGACAAGGGCGTGTGTCAGGTGAGAAAGCACCAACATCGGCAACCGTCGTTCCAAAATTACGTAAAGTTAGCAAAGGTTGGGTCTGTATTTACTAAGGAAGACCTAAAAACTGTGAATATACGAAAAACCTCCCTGGTTAGATGGATTTCCAATGGATGTTATTTTCTGAAAATCATTGCTACCTATGTTACAGAGAACTGCTAACTACACCTGTAGTTGAAACAGGCGACCCACTAAATTACAGGGTCAAGATATAAACACGCTCATTCCTGAGAAGAAAAACAATCGTTATAAGCTAACGAAATTGGAAACTCTTCTTTTTGCTTAGTGCATGTTTTTCAGGTGTTGTTGCCGATCGAGTTAAAACGCAGTTACTCCCTGATGATCAAAAGGTCTATTTGGCGGGACGTTAAATCGGAGAATATACATGCCTTCCTTGCACTACTGCTTCCAATCATTTTCATGCGCGCACCCAGCCTTTAATATGGGGGGCTCGAATTTCAGAGGATGTGGACCTTTTACATACAAAAAAGCCAAAAGACTAAAAAAACGGGGTACCACGCCCAGAGATGTGAATTGTACGTTTGTGCCTTCTTAGTGGACTTTTTGTCTCATTTTCTCGGACTTTTTGTTTCTCTGAGGCGGACCTTTTAGTCCACTTCGCCAAATGGGAGGCTCACTCCCCCTGGGTGCGCGCTTGAATTTTATGAGACAAATAATTCTTGTTCACGAATATACTAGAAGTTGGTTTGAAGCACTATTACATAATTCAAATCTTGTTATAATGCAATATTATATATTTTCTGAACTCTTTTCAACCAACCGCGGTTGTAGACTCTGTCTCCTGATTTTGGTTATATGCAGAGAGCAGTAGGCATCAGAGCCATCCACATACAACACTGTTGTAGAATATGTTATTCTTGGAATGGAGTTGCTGCAAGATTTGGGGTGCTGTCTGGACGTTGTTTAAACTAGTGCAATTTGTTGCACTTGTGACATCTTTCTCCAGATATTGTTCAGGAAAAAATCATGATGCAAAGGAAACGAATTTGAAAATACGGAGTGCAAACTGTTGCAATATACTGATGATGTTGCTCTTTTCGAAGGCTATGAAAGTTCACTCAAGTCATCACTCTCACTAGTCGACCAGTCTGCAAATTCTCAGACTTGAACCTCAATTTTGATAAAACTGTCTGTGTTTGGTGAAGCTGTATTCGGACCTCTTACACTTTGTGTCCAATGTAAACCTGACGCTAGAAGTAAGCATTATTTTCTTTCTTTTCATATTGGTCTAAAATGCTGCCAGTTGTACACGATAGTGTATAGATTGAAGCTTTTTTCACTGCATCCATTCTTCGCCTGATTTTGCTTAGAAAGGATTGTCTATGACATGATGGATTGAAGATGACGATTATCGCATTTTTTAAAATAATTTAAAACGTAAGAAACACTTTAATCCACAGTGATCAAGACTCGTGGGCTGAATTAATGTCACATCTCATACTATTCTTTTTAAATGTTGAGCCTTATTCCGCCTCAGAGAAACAAAAACTCAGAAAAAACGAGACAAAAGGCCACTGATAAGACAGGAACCAACTAAATTCAGCGAATGCCCAATTCATAGCTGTGAACGTACATGTACCCTGTTTCTTTCAATAAAAGGTACCCATTCTCAAAATTGGAGCCCTCAATTTTTAAGCTGGTTGCATGCATGCACCATATCAATTAGTCTATAATGTGACAAAGAACGAGAGGTGTAACCTACCATTGAGTTGAAATGGTAAATTTTAGGCGGGTTTACCAATTCCGTCAAAACTAAATTGTATTCTAATATTTTTTGTACTCGTTTTGGCTTCTTTTCAAGTGCAGACACCGTGCATGTTGTGTAACATGCTTACAGAATGGTTTGAGACGACTTTTGGTTCACTGATTTGGCAAGGCGAACAAAATTAACTTATGTCTTATTATAAAATCACCAGATGGGAGATACCAATCGTACATGTAGTTTATGTGCTCTTTGCTTGGATTACTTCACAAACAAAGCAACATCTTTTAAGATGTGGGTATTAAAATACCATTTGTTTGCAAACAGTCCAGATCATTTGCCAAATTTCCAAGTCGAAGAGACCCTACCAAATGTCACAACTTTACTAGAAAATCATCCTAGATCAATTTTTGCAACGTCACGAACGTAAAATCACCCGTGAAGAAATTGTGGAAAGCACGTCAATTCGGTACGTAGAGCACGATGTGCTGCAATCGAAAGTATTCTAATCACTCTTGATTGCAATTAAGAAGCCAGCCTCCCGTTCAGTAACGCTAGGACCTCCCTAAAAAGCAAGACTTCGTGAAATTACGTGAGATATGGCCGTGTATTTTAAATGAGAACACGTGACTTTGGCTAGATTTTAGCTAGGTCCTAGCGTAGGTCCTAGCGTTACTGAACGCACGCCTGTTTTGAATGAGCAGCAAACAGGGTCGCGCCGCACGTTACAGTTGGTTGCGTGACTTTCTCTTTACCCCACTTCATTTGTCATTCTTTGCAGTGTTTCACAGCTGCCGTGTCCCACTGTGTAAGTATCCAGCTTATGCTCTGTGGTGGCATTGCTGCGTCATATTATATACACTTGAGAATGAAACAAGTACCCCGGTTGTTTCGAAATATCGTGTTAGGTATACCTTTTGATTGACCTATCGCAAGTTCCACCCCTTGCGAAATGTCGACAAACAAACAATAAATTTTACCTGGCGACGTGTTGTTAATGGGGTAAAATGGCAGCTTGGAAACGACGGTGTTTCAAGAATGCTGCATTCTGATTGGTCAGTAAGCCGTCACCCAAAATCCTGGGGATAAGTCAATTGTGTCGGTATGTCAGTCACTTCATCTATGTTCCGTTGAGTGTAGAGTTTTATTCTGAACATACATGTATGAACGAAGCGGAATAAAGACTGTCAATAACAAAACGTGTCGTGTGTTCCAATATGCATCAATCGATTAAACATTCATGTAAAAAGGTGATTGCTACGACTATATAACAAATAAATAATTACACCAATATAAAGATATGCCTCTACTGATCATTAATTTATTCAACAAAATTCTACCGACAGGAGCCTAGTACCCTTCTATTTGAAACTGGGATTATGGTACCCAATTAGAAAAGAATTCAGAATCACTGCAGCAGTCTTTCTTTAAAAGTGAATGAAATGTACAAGAACCTCATTTTCAATAACTTTATTTCACTTTGGTTTATGAGTGAAAAGAGTACTACATCTCTCCTGTTTATAGTTGTTCATGAGATACGATAACAATATAAAAATTGGGTTTAATGTTGGATAATTAATCCCCATTTGACAAGGTTTCAAAAGATCTCTTCTGTTACAAATTTGTCTTTTATCGAATATTGCATACTATGCATACACTCTTCACTTCCCACATGACATGTAAATGTATCTATCGATTCGGGTAGCACGACCACTTGTAGATGACGTATTTTCTAAACCAGGTTTTGTTTATGAAGGGGTACGGAAAACTGGTCTCCCTTTTATTCTCTACATCAATTACAGACTTCCAAAAGCACCCATGACATAGTCAGTGATAGAGTCAAATTTTATCCAAATCTCGAAACCATCCCAAGAACCAACTACAACTGAATCTTGGTTAAGCTCAGTACTCGTAAAAGGCACACACATGTAAACTTCAAGGCTGAGATGATGTGTTAGTCTAGAATCCCCAATTGTACACAGGCCTATTCTTATTTGAGTCTGGATGGTGAAATTATTACCCAAAAGCACTGGTAAAGAAATCTAATCATAATAGAAGATGATGAAATGCCATTTAAACCCCACTGACGAGTCCGTGCGCAAGAAAAAAATCTAATCAACTTACTGACAGTGTATCGCATCTTTAATGCAAGCTTTGAATCGTCTGATAAGTACATACGATTTAAACGTTTTGACTATGGTGATATAATGCACCAAGTACATGTAAATTGTGCGGGAACTTTTGCTTGAGCTAGACAGACTATATTATCAAGCTTGCAATAATCATTACTGGTGTCATGAAAGGGTCGAATATAGTCAAAAACCTTGTCGTCCAAAATGCAATTGCAATGAAAAATGCATTTAGGTAATAACACCTCAAGTTCTCAACAAAGTAAATGACATAAGCAAAACAAAATTCGAATACCACTCGATCTGGGTAGAGTTCAATAACGCTAGAAACTCGCTAGGCCATTCGCGAGATTACGCCGTGTATTTTAAAAAAGAACACGTGAATTTGGACAGTTTTTCGAAGCCCGAGACGGCTACCGATCTCTACCGGGGTCTCTTTCAGGCATGCCTTCCTTAGTTCCGCCATCTTACAGTCGAGCCACTCGTAAATCCACAATAACCAAGGCATAGATACATGTCACACCCTCCCAATTTACACACGGAATTTAGAAATTATATAGCATTACTAAATTCATTTTATACCATACTTTTTCTTAATGAATAACGTCTTTCTTCCTGTAGTCCTATATCGAAATCTGTCAACAGATTCAGGTCAAGATTATTGTTAAACTCTAAAAAAATCGGACCCACTTTTCAAAGACTGTCTCTCCGGTGCGACTGTGGTCTGCCCAAATCGGCCAGTTTCTAATTGTTTGCACTATCATCGATCGTTTTCGGGATCCTTCAGGCGGACCCTGGAGACAGTCGACGATATTGCAGGAAAAATTAATAGCGTTCCATGGTAAAAATATTTTTTGATCACTGATTCTCATGACTGTCCCAATAGCGTCTATAAAGTGCTCCTTAGTAAAGTTGCCAGCATTTCCATACTAAACGGTCTTTATACGATAAATTGATTAATTTTTTTTCACCGACGTACTACCGTAAATCAAGAAAAACATCTGCCATATTTACAACTTTTGCAGCTAAATGTGAATATTTTGTTATTACTGTTGTAATGTTACTACGATGTTCACCTGTTGCTTTGGTTAACAGTATAGAGTGTTGATATAGAAATATTCAACATAAAACCAGGAAAGCAATGCCATTCTGATGAACGTGTAACAATGGTCATTTCTTTAAAAAGGTGCACTTCAAGCCAATGATGATCATACGAGCGTTTATGTGTGAATACTCACATACGGATTAAGTTCTTGGTCCACATCCCACCCACGTTTTATATATTTCACAAGTTCAGAACAATTTCCATTTTCTGCAGCTGATCGAACCTGAAAATAATAACAAAAACAGATTTGAAATCACATAGTCTACATTCACTACCAGCATGGAATCATCCTTACAAGCCGAGAGCTTTCGTAGATGATATGAACAGTCCGTGAGGGCTCGGGTTGCTCATGGATCTTGACGCTGAAGACCATATGAACAAAGATTTTATAGATACTTTTGATACGAAACACTTTTCAAACGAGAAACACATGTATCGGTCTCCTTCTGACTCATTGTGTCCACGTTGACCTTCGTGTCCATTTCACCTACTGAAACCAGTTTACCACCACTTTCATTTCCACCTATTATGTTCAATTTCAGCGTGCTGCCTACTGCAGTTGATATCCTGCCATCTCAAACATTGTCTTGGGGTAGGTATTTTGCCCTTCGGTACCATTTAGGGGGCATCGTCTCGAGTTGTTATTTGCTCATTCACGTACATGTAGCCTCTCGGAGTGTGTTTGTCGTTGAGGTATCGGCTCGGGTATATATTTATTAAGGATTTTGTGGCGTCATCTTGTTGTTGTTGTTGTTGTTGTCGTCATAACAAATCATAGAAATACTGACAGCATTTAAAGCGACTGGGTGGGTTTAACAAATGAGTCAACGTGGACCACCACCTTTATTATAACCTTGTATCAGCAGTGCTGCAGCGATGAATAGTGAGGGACTGAAAACCCGCGAAACTCCGTGAATCAACGTGAGCCTAGAATTTTGGACTGTAAGAAACGCAGACAACGTGGAACTCACATCCTTTATTTCACCAAATATTGGATTTTAACTTGACGTGTCCTTTGACTTACATCCTCCCTGCGACATAACACCATCACTCGACTTTAATCAATGTCCCCGCCCTCACTCTACCTGTTTTGTCACCCCCCCACCCCCTTCCTCCTTGCCACCTTGCTCGTAACAATAAGTTCTCCGTGTTATGCCAGTTCCCATTTTTTCTAATTACCTGTCGTCGGTATTTCTTTTTTACTGTTTGTTCTTGATTCTTGCCCGTTCTTTGCTTAAGGTTATTTGAGACCCTCGAAATATGGTCCAAATCTTGCTCACGTTGGAATACCATATCTCACATATGGTATGTGTCATCGGATTCATATGAATCTCTCAGACATACTAACTGATGCGCTGTTCTCCAAAATCTTGTTACTAATTGTGATTAATTGTTTTGCAAAAAACGAAAGGGGCATAAAACTAAAAGGAAATTATAATTTACAAATTAAACTGCAGTACATTTTTTGAGACTTTAATTTATGGTGTACATTGATACCAAACAGAATTCAGTAATGTTATTGATACCGTACATGTAGTTTTGCTATGAATGTAGGTTTCATGGGAAAGTTTTCTAAAACGACAAGAACCCATTATTTCAAATTGGTATCAAAGCAAGAATCAAATTCTACTTTCATATAGGGACGTTTACTAAGTTAAACATGCAATTTTGTAGATATTTGACTAAATTCACCTACAAGTCGATAGCGTCCTAAGATAATCTTCAATTTGGAGGGTTTTCTGCCACACCAGTCCATTTATTAATGTTCCCCTTCAGTTAAAGGAACCCAATCCTATTTTATGGACACACGATAGTGCAGTGGCAAAAGCCTGTCAGTCACGTGAAAGTTTAGTAGTATTGTGATTGGCATGGGTTTTAGACCCAGACACAGCTGGTTTGACAATTCAGTCAGCATAAGCCAAGAACCTGAAAGATGATAAAACTTTCCAAGTATAACGTGAGTCGAGGAAACGTTTTTATCCGTGGAATCGTGGCTTCTTTTTGATTGGCCAATATGACAATGACGATTTCATCTTTCAGCGATCTCCATACTGACATGGTTTCGCGCAGAACTCACTTGCTAAACCAACGAACGTCGAGCCCAAAGAAACATTTGAAATCATCAGCAGCAGTATAGCTTGAATTTTGCCGGGTTGACGTGCTGTAGAATGAAGTGTTCTAGCACTGAAAATAAGCTCTACGTTCAAAGCAAATAACGTTGGGTTTTGCGTCTGCGTGCGTCTACGCCTCACGATTCCGTAACTTACAGTGCGTAGACTAACATAAAATGGTGGTGCTCTGTGTCTGTGTATATTTATCCCCCACTACACCACTGCACCAGCACACGAAGAGATGGAGTCTTCTATAATAATACAGTTAGCCCCTGCTGGTGGTGGTCCTCGAACGGGGCTCCCCATGTTAGTACAGGAGCCTCTACTCTTGGTGACCTTGGGTGGAACCTCTATTAATATAGGCTGTCCAATTTTCAGGTTCGAAAATTATTTTTGTTTATTTAGTTTAAAAATAAGCTATTTAAAACAATACGCTATTCGTACCTACTGCTGTAGTATAGTATTCACTAAGTTTAGAAATTCATCTCTGGCAGTCGCATTATTCTGGTATGATTGCTGCACCCTAATACATAGATTTGGAATAAATTCAAGTCCCGGTAAATATCTACATGTATTATTTCTGAATTCAAAAATAAGTTTATCAATGTCGATGTAAAAATGCGAGTTGTCTTTGTTCGGCACATAAAGATTGATTACATTACCCAGCATATTTTCCCAATGATCGGACTTGTCTGACTAATTCATAATCAAAATGAGTATCTTACATGCAGTACACATACAATATGCTTCGTGGTTTCGTGACTTATGTTAATTGTGATAATGAATAATTACATTCAATTTATCTTGAAAGTCGACCATAACATTATATTTTACAATGTTTTTCAACATACGTACACCACTCAGATAATCAATAGACATACAGTTGGTACACCGTCAGGTTCTACCCCTTGTTTCGTGTCAATGGCAACATGAGAGACAATCTTAGATATAAAGGCCCTAAGTGCTTATCTCGACAGTATCTGAAAAGTTACCTCAATAGGGCGCTCCGTATATCATTTGACTGGATTACATCAAAAGCTGAAATCCAGAGCATAAGTGAGTTCTAGTTAATAGTGGTTATACAAATTATTTTGTTGATAACTAAGTAAAGGGCAAACTGAGCGTGTTAGCCGGTACCTCAAGGTCGCCTGATTCAACAAAAGTCAAGTTTTTGGGTTATTGGCATTCCAGGATTTGTTATGAAAAAGCCACTGAAAAAAATATATATATTTGCTTAAGGAAAGTACAGTC
>NMRA01000403.1:176907-198145 GCA_002633005.1 Phoronis australis | reverse complement strand
TTTAACGTTGATCATCGTCAATACACCTCCAAAAATTGCACATCGTCTTTGCGCAAACTACACTGAGATTTAAGTCTCCCGAAAAAAGTTGAAGATCGGATAGTGTTTAAAAGTCTAATTCTAAATTTCTCCAGTTAGTGCACAAATGAAGTAAAAGAAAGTAGTTCTGCTTGTCGCGTCGGCTGTTGGTATCATTATCTCGATTTATTACCCACAACGCGTGACTGGACAAAGCCTTTTCAATTTAGCCGGTGGAGCGTGAGACCCCTGAGGTCCCAATCGAGTCCTCACGACAACTTTGCGTTATGCCAGGGAACCAAGCCCTCCTGTGAACAGGCCTTTAAATGGTCTACGTGTACCACAATTGCACGAGCGCCAGGTCCTTCCTGAATTCTGTAAATGTAGTCACTTAACTTTGCAACAACCAAATAGGGACCCCGCCGACCCAATCCCAATTTCTGTTGAGCAGTGGGTGGGTACCACCTATAAACAAAACTACCCTCCTCAAATTTATTCAAAACTGTTTTAGCGTCGTAATACGTTTTCTGGCGCCTAGAACTGTTTTGTAGGTTCTCTCTAGCAAATTCGAAAGAGTTGTGGACAGACGACCTCAGCCACTCAACATATTCAACCAAGCATGAAGGAGAGGAGTCCGAATCCGCCTCCACAGACCAACCATAATATCAATAGGAAGCGACACCTCGCGACCAAAAATCAACTTATATGGAGTACAGCCTGTGCTATCATGAACTGTAGATCGGTAAGCCATCATGACATATGGTAAATGATCATCCCAATCCTCATGACTATCATTCACAAACATAGCCAGCATCTGCTGAACAGTTCGATTAAAACGCTCAATCATACCGTCACTCTGCGGACGATAGGTTGTAGTTCGCGTTTTACTGATCCGTAAAAGTTTACAAAGTTCGGCCATAAGCTCACTCTCAAATTCTTTACCCTGGTCAGAATGCAAAAATTTAGGAACACCAACTAATGAACTGAGTCATCAGAGTATCTGCAACAGTATAAGCTGTGTGATTAGGTAGTACTATAGGCTTCAACCCATTTACTAAAATAATCACCAACAACCATAATGTACTTATTACCATTTTCTGTTTCAGTGAGAGGGCCCATGATGTCAATCGCAATACGTTGAAAGGGAGCGCCTACTTTACTGGGCTTGAGAGGGGCACGACCCCGTCCTGGACCTGGTTTCCGACGTGCACACATGTCGCACTTGCGACACCACCAAGTGACATCTCCTAATAACCCTGGCCAGTAAAATCGTGTTCTCACAGCTTTTAAAGTTCTCTCCCTACCAAGATGACCTGCCGTACGACTGTCATGCAAAGCCTTCATAATTTCACTTCGCAGAACTTGCGGAACCACTACCACTAGTTAATCTCCAAGACCATCACTATCGACCCATCGTCGATATAAAACACAATCTCTAAACTCAAGCAAATTCCATTCACTCACTAAACGTTTGGTTAATCTATCATAACCACCGATTTCATCAAAACAGGGTTTTTCTACCGAAGCCTCTTTTCTTAAAACAACGGGACCAATGACCGAATTATCGAGTTGAAACTTGCGCAGCTCCTCTGAACTCCAAGTTGGCAACCAAACTCTAGAGTCACAGGATTCACTACTAACCTTACGTTTCCCGCATTTCGGCACAGCTGCCGCTACAAAACAACAATTTGCGCATTGTTGGCAATCTTCACGCTGACAACGTCGCCGGGGTTTCCTAGAAAGACCATCAGCGTTCCCGTGAACACTCCCCTTAGGATGTTTGATTTCAAAATCATAAGTGTCCAAAATAGCAATCCATCTAGCTACCATATCAGTAGGTTCCTTAAAGTTTCTTAGCCACCTTAAAGAACTATGATCAGATCTCACTGTAAATTTCCTACCCCACAAATAATGACGAAAATGTTTTACAAACGTCACCACGGCCAATAATTCACGATAGGTAGTACAATACCCCTGCTGAGATTTAGACAAAATTTTGCTGGCATACGCTAGAACTTTCTCCTCACCATTCTGTACCTGAGACAAAACACCCGAGATGCCAAAGGCACTCGCGTCCGTGTCTAAAATGAACTCACCACCGTCACGGTCGGGAAATGACAAAATAGGGTGATCAGTCAACGCATCCTTCAGCCTATTAAAAGTCTCCTCACACGAGTCATCCCATACGAATTTACGATTTTTCCTCGTCAGTGCCGTCAACGGAGCAGCGATCGTAGAAAAGTCGGGAATGAACTTTCTATATATAGTACGAGGCAAACCCAAGAAAACTCCGTACATTGGTGACACCTATCGGACGAGACCGCCTCAACTTTCGCGGGGTCACAAGCTATACCATCTGTCGTAACTACAGTACATGCCCTAAAAAGTTAACTTTGCGTTTAAACAGTGTGCACTTTCTAGGCTTCAGCCTCAAACCAGCGTTACGTAAACGAATGAAAACTTGTTCTAAATCGGATAACGCGCCATCAAATGTTTTAGCATAACACAAGACGTCGTCTATGTACACTAAACACTTATTCCATAATAAACCCTCTAAAACATTCTCCATCAGTCGCGCAAACGAGCCGACTGCATTACAAAGACCAAATGGTAAGACCTTGAATGCCCACAAACCACGACCAGGTGCGTAAAATGCAGTTTTCTCTTTGTCCTCTTCCGCCATGGGAACTTGCCAGTAACCACTAGCCAAGTCAAGCGACGAAAAAAACGAATTACCACCCAACTGATCTAAACACGAATCTATTCTCGGGAGCGGAAATGCAGTGCATCTTTGGTTGTAACGGAATTCAACGCTCTAAAATCAATACAAACTCTCCAACTTTTCTCACCTGAACTATCCGTCTTTTTAGGAACCAAACAAATATTAGACGCCCAAGGGCTGTCGCTAGGCTCAATGATACCTGCAGAAATCATTTTCTCAATCTCCTGATCCACAATTTCACGTTGTGCGAGAGGAATACGTCTCGGTGTTTGTTTGATGGGATGGCTGTCCCCCGTATGGATTTTATGTTGGACTCTATCAGTGAGACCCAACTCTCCATTTGGTCCCTCAAAAACGTCAACATAATTCAAAGTCAATGCTCTAACCTTGGCAGCCTGCTCAGGGTTGAGCCCCTCTATTGCGTTCACGATCAATGATACCAAATGAGGAGGCACCACCCCTTCGCCACGCCCTGCCGGAACAGAATCTGAATTCACTAAGCCTACCGAGGGTATTTTCTCAGCACATACAACTCTCGGTATTACCACTCCACTAAAATGCACATTTCTGTGGTGTAGAGGAAACTCTCGCCTCCGAACCGTCAAAATATCTTTGTTTGGAAAATTAGAAAGCGTACAACAATTACGCTTCATAAAATCCAAACCCAGAATAACTGGAAAATCAATCTCAGTAACAACTACTACCTGACTAAAATATAAACCTCCAATACTAAAACTAATTTCTATCTCTCCATAACCTCTGATCAAGTTACCGCTTACGGAAATGGGGCGCAAATCTCGCGAACCCAAATCATTCAACTGGTCGAACAGAAATAATAGTCCGTGCCGACCCACCATCATACAATGCTTCAAACTCCCTGCGGTAAATACTTACGTTCACAAACAGACAACCTGCTAATGAGTCAGCATAGTTCCCGACTGAACCCCCGGTTTCGGGTTCAGTCGAAACTAGTTTGACGACCCCACTGGCTGTTTGACTTGAGCCACCTGTTGCCGTTGCACTCGACACTCTCGGCTTACGTGGCCGGTTTCACCACAAGAAAAGCAAGTCAATTCCTTCTTACGAAAGCGCCCTAGCTCGGCACGCAAGTCTCTGATCTCTTTCTCCATTCTATTAAATTGAGCATTTTGCCCTCCGGCCCCAATGGTCATGACGCGGTCCCCGTCAGAAGGTTTTCTCAACGTTTGAGAACCCTCAAACGCCTCGAACTCCACCGCTAAAGCTATGGCGGAGTCCGCAGTAGTGGGATGGTTAAACTGAACGTGACGTTTTAAAGACTGATCACCCAAGCCCGAGATAAACTGGTCAATAATTAATGTTTCCCTCGAAATATTGTCAAGTTCGGGATACGCTTTTGCGGCCATTCGCCTTAGGGCGTACCAGAAATCTGCCGCGCTTTCGCCTTTGGCGCGTTTGCGCGTGCGGAACTCACACCTATAGGCAGGTGTCCGCTCAGGGGGATTGAACCTTTGTTCTAAAAGATTTCTGAGAGAATGATAATCAACCAATTCATCCTCTGCGATCTCTGACAAGACTCTGAGTGCCGGTCCCTTCAGACACGTACACAGCTGAATCGCCATTTCGGCGGGAGTCCAATTGTTCCAACCCGAAACAATTTCAAATTGTTTAATAAAATCAACCCACTCGGTGGTTTTTGAATCAAACATAGGCGGATGTTTTTCTTTTCTTTTGACAACATTGGGCAGAAGAGTATGTCCAGCTGCCGGACGTAATTCATCAACAGACATTCTCGGGCGGTCACTGGGCGTTAGAAAGGGGTTGTTCGGGGAATGATTAATGTTCCCTGTCATTGTAGCATTTACGTTGCGGTGGTCAGGAGTGTTGGGGGTCGCAGGATCCTCGATGGGTGAGAGTACTGAAGTGTCGGAATTTAATTGAGCAGATCTCCTGACAGGAGTTAAATACTGCGTAACCCTTTCCATGAAATTGGCCATTGCGTAAATCAAAACAAGACAACCAAGGACCACAAATAACCAGAGGAAATAATCAGAGTAAGTTACCGCTCGAACAAACATGGACCAAATTACTAAAACTTCCTAGCTATTAAGTGCGTGATCGCCAAGAAAAATACTGGACTGAAAACGAGAACCGGAATCGTGCGGAATCTACCGACCAATGAATTACCGAACAAGCTACAGAAACTCAACGTACCCACGGAATACCCGAAAAAATGAAGGATATAACCCTAAAGAAAACAGCTGGTGTTAATTAAGAGGTAAGCACAAAGTAGAACGATAGAACGGCTTCCACGATCGATGGTGCCCGTAAATATCGGTGAGTGATAGGACCGTGGCCAGTCATAATCCGGCGTCTTGGTCGAGACAAGAAAAGGTTTCTGTTCCGTTCCTGATACTAGGATGCGAACATAAGATTAAAGACAGTAAAGTTCTGGTAGAATGTTAGTAGAAGAAGAAAAAGTTATCACCACAGGTTCATCCGGGCCACGGCACCAAATGTAACGGGAATCGGTGGAGCGACCAGCACCGATCTATTTAGTTTCTAAAATGTCGACTGTTCGTAGCCGATAAAAATATTTGCAGCGTTGTGTACTTTTTCACTCGTTCGAATCGCATACGAGAGAACCATGGTGACAACTTATAGGGAGTGAAACAAGAGAGAAGTAGATAAATATACTGAATTTTATTATGCGATATATATGAAACACAGATCTACAANGGTTCGATCGAACCCCCCGAACCCTCCCCCCCTACTGACTATGGGCCTGTATTATTTATAATAAAAGTAAAAAAAGGTGAAGCATAAACTAGATTCTTTATTTGATTCAACTGCAATTCAGTCACTATTTCCAAAAATATTATACATAGTGGTTGGATACCCCCTTCCCCAATGTGGATGCCCGGGTCCGTCGCCACGGTGGCTGAGCACCATATACAACATCTATGAATAATGAATTCAAACGTGTTTTATATTCACTATGAAGACAAAAAGCGAACAGTTCCATTGCCCCCATATCTGTGAAATAATTGTCAATCTAACTAAAATGAAAAATTTATAAGACTCGTTATACCCACGAATCAGTTGTGAATAACATATTCGCAACATGAACAGAATTTTTTATCTACGTTACAGCTTTGATAGTTTACACGAAATCTAACACAACCATACGTACCCAATATCACGTGCCGCAGAGGTGTTTTCAGCCTTTTTGGAGAACACCATATCGAACATAAAAAATACAGACTGTTTCAAAGAGAGGTCAACAGCTGATCTATTGAAGTTCTTCCTCGTACGTAGCACTGAGAACGCACCGTTTTCCATCGCTTCACGTAATATTGGGTTTGCCAATTTCAACTTTTGGTAAAACAATGTTCCCCATCTGGCGTAGTTTGGGCGGTTCAGGGCAAAGAATACATCTTGCGTAGTCGGGAAAATGTTGATATAGCCACTGAAGTCATTGTTCTTGACGCATCTCTGGAGTTCTTTGTGGGCTCGGTTTATGAGAAAGACGAAGATTGCCAAAAACTGACCAGTTTTGCCAAATTTGCCATTAATCACTGTTGCGAACCCAAATCATTCAACTGGTCGAACACAGATCTAGAAATAATAGTCCGCGCCGACCCACCATCATACAATGCCTCAAACTCCCTACGGTAAATATTTACATTCACAAACAGACAACCTGCTAATGAGTCAGCATAGTTCTCGACTGAACCCCCGGTCTCGGATTCAGTCGACACTAGTTTGACGACCCCGCTGGCTGTTTGACTTGAGCCACCTGTTGCCGTTGCGCTCGACACTCTCAGCTTACGTGGCCGGTTTCACCACAAGAAAAGCAAGTTAATTCCTTCTTACGTAAGCGCCCTAGCTCGGCACGCAAGTCTCTGATCTCTTTCTCCATTCTATTAAATTGAGCATTTTGCCCTCCGGCCCCAATGGTCATGACGCGGTCCCCGTCAGAAGGTTTTCTCAACGTTTGAGAACCCTCAAACGCCTCGAACTCCACCGTTAAAGCTATTGCGGAGTCCGCAGTAGTGGGATGGTTAAACTGAACGTGACGTTTTAAAGACTGATCACCCAAGCCCGAGATAAACTGGTCAATAATTAATGTTTCCCTCGAAAAATTGTCAAGTTCTGGATACGCTTTGGCGGCCATTCGCCTTAGGGCGTAGCCGAAATCTGCCGCGCTTTCGCCTTTGGCGCGTTTGCGCGTTCGGAACTCACACCTATAGGCAAGTGTCCGCTCAGGGGGATTGAACCTTTGTTCTAAAAGAGTTCTGAGGGAATGATAATCAACCAATTCATCCTCTGCAATCTCTGACAAGACTCTGAGTGCCGGTCCCTTCAGACACGTACACAACTGAATCGCCATCTCCGCGGGAGTCCAATTGTTCCAACCCGAAACAATTTCAAATTGTTTAATAAAATCAACCCACTCGGTGGTTTTTGAATCAAACATAGGCGGTTGTTTTTCTTTTCTTTTGACAACATTGGGCAGAAGAGTATGTCCAGCTGCCGGACGTAATTCATCAACAGACATTCTCGGGCGGTCACTGGGCGTTAGAAAGGGGTTGTTCGGGGAATGATTAATGTTCCCTGTCATTGTAGCATTTACGTTGCGGTGGTCAGGAGTGTTGGGGGTCGCAGGATCCTCGATGGGTGAGAGTACTGAAGTGACGGAATTTAATTGAGCAGATCTCCTGACAGGAGTTAAATACTGCGTAACCCTTTCCACGAAATTGGCCATTGCGTAAATCAAAACAAGACAACCAAGGACCACAAGTAACCAGAGGAAATAATCAGAGTAAGTTACCGCTCGAACAAACATGGATCAAATTACTAAAACTTCCTAGCTATTAAGTGCGTGATCGCCAAGAAAAATACTGGACTGAAAACGAGAATCGGAATCGTGCGGAATCTACCGACCAATGAATTACCGAACAAGCTACAGAAACTCAACGTACCCACGGAATACTCGAAAAAATGAAGGATATAACCCTAAAGAAAACAGCTGGTGTTAATTAAGAGGTAAGCAAAAAGTAGAACGATAGAACGGCTTCCACGATCGATGGTGCCCGTAAATATCGGTGAGTGATAGGACCGTGGCCAGTCATAATCCGGCGTCTTGGTCGAGACAAGAAAAGGTTTCAGTTCCGTTCCTGATACTAGGATGCGAACATAAGATTAAAGACAGTAAAGTTCTGGTAGAATGTTAGTAGAAGAAGANTTTATTTCAGCAAAGAATTTACAACAATCCGTAGTATTTTCAATTAAATATAATGCAAAACGTGCCAAAACGTCCGAAAATTAGGTCACTTGAGTCAAGTCTTGACTGTACCTAGCTTCTAAAATGTCGACTGTTCGTAGCCGATAAAAATATTTGCAGCGTTGTGTACTTTTTCACTCGTTCGAATCGCATACGAGAGAACCATGGTGACAACTTATAAAGAGTGAAACAAGAGAGAAGTAGATAAATATACTGAATTTTATTATGCGATATATATGAAACACCAATCTACAAACTTACAACTCATCGCTAACTTCCGTCGACATCGCAGCTTTAACTTTTAACACAAAGAATTTATAAACAAGAAGAAATCGCTAAAAACGTCAAAGTCCAGTTTTAGGAGGCCCAAACAGTTAGTTTGCTTGGCTGAGATTCCTTGCGGATAGAGTCGAGACCCGGCAGAATCCCCAGTTTTAGCGTGAGGGGCCCATTTTTATAGGCTTATTCGCACCGCGAATGTTCCAAATTACGCTAAAATAGGGGTCTCAAGATAAATGTGAAAACCAATCAGAATAGAACTAAAAATTTCGTCATCAGAAGTTCCATATAAGGAATTGACCATCTTACACCCCTTTAAAATATAATAACACACTCTAGCTTCTGAAACTAAACTGACGACTCGTCCTCACTCACGGGTCCACCAATAGACGGCGCTCCCATCACAGAAGAAAGAACAATTCTTCATGGTTTGCCGAACCCCTATTTTGTGTAAATTAGAGTTTTGTGTTTGCCAGTGCAATGGATGGACGGCTAAAGTGAAGCACCCGTGGAATTAGAGTACGAAGTGTACTACTTCAGTGGTGGATCTAGGATATCACAAGGGGGGGCCCAACATTTTGTACGGCTGTAAGTATTTACGCAAACCATGATTGTAGATGCGCATAGGTCAGGAGGAGGGTTTGCCCCCCCCTCCCGCCCAGGAAATTTTTCTGTTTTTTCCTTTAAAAATCAAGCATCTTCCTTGATTCCTGAAGTATTATCCAAGAAAAACGGCAAAAAAAAAACATGGAGAATGTGTTAAACAGGAAAAACCGTGTGTACCACAGACTCGAAATCACGACTCGACGGTTAGAGCGCGTGCTTAACCACTACACCACCACGAGTGCTACAAGACCTACTTGTTTATGGTCCACAGCGTTTGCGCGCGAAACCTACTTCTTTTTGTTATGCTTATTACACGATTTATATTTTGTGCAATCGGTTCTTAACAAATTCGTCATTTTAAAACAGTCTTCAAGTGCCTAAAAGACCAAATCCATTTTTGGTGTTGGCAATAATTACGGGATTGCTTTGGAAATCATCTTAAGTTAAGGTTTGACAAAGAGAGAATTATGAGTTTCTGAGTGATTCACCAATTCACGATTAAAATTGACATCTTACCAGCAGTTTCTGTTTTTTCATCGTCACTCAGGTTCCATTTTCGTTAAAAAATGAAGTAAATTTTCTTCAATGCACAGTGGAGCAGACGACGAAATCGGAGTTGTAGTGCGCAGCGACACTGCCGGTCGCCTGGGATATGGCGGGAGAGCTTATACTTAGCCATAGTTCCGTTACGAATGCGCCGTGTTCCGAATTTGACACTTCAAATTGGATCTGAGCCCCCCACTCCCCCCAAACACTAAAACTGCACACATTTAAATCTTGTTTCATCCGTATAATTTTAATTACCGGGGTTAATTAATAAACTCAACATTTCCCTACGCTCTTGCTGTTTTTTTTTGCGGCAGCCAAGAGCGGGGGGGAGGGGCCCGGGCCCCCTGGGCCCCCCCATGTCCTTTTTATATAGTGCATTGGGGACGATCAAAAGCTGACGTCTGTGGGGAGAACAGTATTTTTGAAAAATTTTAGAAAATGTGCAGGTAACCATAGACTATAGTACATGTACCGTCAACTCCGTATACTTTCAATGGACGAAATCTGTGATCTTACGCATAAGCCCTTACGTCATTATTCACTGGCGACACCTGGCTAAATTTTCTGGTGCAATTTCCGGCAAGTACGTCATCTGCTAATCATGGTCGGCTTCTGTGTGGCCTGTTGTTCGGCCACACAGGCGAAATGCAAAGGAATTAGCTTCCATACCATCCGAAGACCTCATAATCGGCTGTGGGAAGAAAAGCCTATTTCTTGTGTCAACGTGAATGGTAGTTGTTTCAGCAATAAGACTTTATACATTTGTTCTGAAAGGCACTTTGAAGATGAATGTTTTTTAAGAGGCTCTGGTAGGCCTGCTACTTAATCCTGTCTTCACAAATCCATTTTTGTTGTCTCCGTTTTGATGAAAACTATCTGGTAAATTTTTTGACGAAAATTGTCCGCTAAATTTCTTCCAAAGGTTGTGACTCATGAACTCCTGTCCTTACGAGGAACTTCAGCCATAGTCTAGTGAGCGAATTAACCAAATTACTCTTCGCTGGCCCTGATCAAATGGTTGGTCTCAGCAGGATTTGGATCAGCGATTTCAACAAATTCACATCGGATTCCGTGTTCAAATAAATGGAACGCTGGTAAAACCTTTAACATAAATAAAGATTACATTAATACTTCAGAAACAACCACCTGACCAGTCAAAATCTATCTTGCAATTCATCAGCAGGTTACACACTCATTTCATGTCGAATATGTACCTCAGTCTCAAAATCTCTCGACTGCAGTCTATGAAAATGCAACCAACTTCTTTGAAAACATGGAACAGGAAATTACACCAGAGCGGTATGAAGGTTGTTTTTATTCTTCAATGTTAAATTTTTGTAAGCTGGAAAATGGCTTTTAAATTTCCGCCTTAAGTCCTAACATTTCCAAACTTAAGCGTTTCAAACAAACGATTATGACGAAAACAAAATTCTTCAACCAGTTTTGTAAAGTCTTATGCCACCTGTAGGGTACATAATGAACCAATCCCACTCCTAATGTAACAAAAGTGTCCCCGTGCATAAAGGGTACTAAGTATTGCCCTTCTGAAATATTACCGTATTCGCCCTAATAAGTGGCCAGGGCGCTTAGAAAAATCCGCTTTAGGAAGGGGGGCGCATATTATAGCCCAAAAGTGGTTGAAACCCGGTCTCCGAAACAGGTGAAATCGTAAGCTAGAATTCATCAAATTTACGCTCTGTGACGCGTCTGTAACCTATGACAGAGTTTCTACAAAACTGCAGTGCATTGCTATCAAACGAGCATTTTTCAGAAAATCCCACTGCCAAAAATTGCCGTGAATCAGGTTTCAAGTTCCTCAGCTTGGTTTAACCATAAAAATGGTTCCAAGTGATCAGTGCACGTCTGGTAAAACGTATCATGTAGCTACTGATTTAAACAAAGGTCTTGTTTTTTAATTTTGGTCCGGTATAAATAACGCCACAGACCTGGGCCCAATCTTTTTACTCGAAGTGGAACTCGAAATTAGGTTTGGCATTTTCTACTCTACTTTTGGGCGAACTCAAGATAAGTGTCTGTTATTCTATGCTCGAGTACACAATACCTTACGTAGATAATTTATTGCCCTTAGTTCACAGTTTGTAAACCCAATATTAAAGCAGTAAGTTCGAGTTTGAACTCGAAATTTCGAATTTTTACTCGAGTTTGTAGCACGAATAAAAGGGTCTTCAAGGGCAAACTGGAACTAGAAACTCCTATGCATAAACTATAATGTATTCGAGCACAGTTTGATAACCAATCATCTTAAGTTCGCACAAAAGGAGCTGAGAAATTGCCAAAAATAGTTGCGAGTTTGTTTCGAGTTCGAAAATTAGAGACCGGGCCCACTGGAAATCCAGCGAAACGCTTCTACCTTACAAATCTGACAATCCCTAGTCTCAGAAAATTTGAGCACCCGGTAAAAGATACTAATGATGAAATTCCGGTGATGATAATCACCCAGTTTGTTTATTTACTTCACCTACACAATTTGAAATAGTTGGTAAAATGAAGCCCATTCGAGTAAGCACCATGTGGGTCCCAATGCCATCCCAATATATGATAAAAGTTAGAAACAAAGGACACAAGTTTCCATCACTTGTAACGTCGATTTTCGACATTGATGTTGGGGAGGAACATCAGCCTGGCGACAGCAACACGGAATCGTATGAAGGCGATGATTTTCAAAATTTGATTTGTTTTTGTTATATGCTTTTCCCTACGGTTCAGGGTTACTTTTGAATCCAGGAACAAGAACTGAAAGAGGCAGGGTACGTGATAACGTTGGAGAACGGTAACATTTATGTAAGTTGTTACAACTGTCATCGATATTGTCATCTCCTCCGTTTTCATCCAACCTTCCCTGATGAAAACTTAAATGAAGAGGACCTTCAGTACTTGAGTAAGCATGGTATACTGTGTGATTTATGTTGAATTCTTCAACGGTTCTTTTAAGAACCATTTCACGCTATACCTGCAACTAACGGCCCTTTTAAGGGCCACTCAACACTTCCCAGAAAAACTGCTCACTTGATAATGTTGAATTATAAACATGCAAAGGTTAAAAAAGTCAAATCGTTGCAGAGGCACGTTTTTTAATTCGAAAAAAATTAATATTTTTCTAAACCAAAAACGTTAATAAGTATCTTTTGCATTCACAGGTAAAATTTGTGCACAAACATGCTGTCGTTGTTTTCTCAGTAGGCCTATGTGAACCGTAAATCACAAACTGTTCGATAACTATGCTGCTATTGGGCAAGCAGACGACATAATCAGTCGGCACCGAAGTTTCAACTTTGTAATTAATTACCAGTAGCATTGCCAAAAGTACTCACGATACCAACACTTGAAAGACTTTGAAAAGCGTTTTAATGCCGAAATTAATATTTTTTCGCTGTTTTGGACAGTAAAGTAGATGCAAACATTTCTCGTCAAAATACACTAACCGGAAACTGTACCAGAAAGGTCAGGAGAGTGGCGGCGCCTCTTAGCTAGCACGTAAGAAAATGCCGGAGTTGCGAATCTGTTGTCTATGATGTAGCATACATCATGAGAAAGCTGTTTACGAGACCGGTGCAAAAAAATTAAATTGAATATATGGTTCCGTAGAAAATGTAAATTTGTATAAAAACTTTTGGTAAAAATTCTGTCTAATTAAATTTGCGAGTAGGCCTATCAAATAGTTGGTTCTAAAACTAAGTAACCATTTTGATTGGTGAAGATATTGACCTTAAAGTCACCAAAGCAAACTAAGAAAAGTCAGTAGGTACACTTTTTCCATTTTAAATTGGCATAAAATAGGAATACCTCAAGGGAAAAAAACAAATATAGTATTATTTTTAAATTTTTTCAAACGGAAAGTGGAAATCTGATAACTGGTTGGACAAATTATTGAACATTATTTTGTGATTTTTATGCGCCCACATATTTATATGTGGACGCATTATGCCGTCATCTCTGTCCGTCCGTCCGTCCGGGCGGCGTCCGGCGTCCGCTGCTCTATCTCCAAAACCCTTTGACATAGGTTCATGAAAATTGGCACATGTTCCATTCATGAATGGGACGGCATGTCAACTTTCGGACGGATCCGACTTCCGGCGTGCCCCCTAGTGGCAATTTTAATTTTTTTACGCTTACCTTTGTATCTTCAACGGATTTTCATGAAATCTGGTATGTATATGGTAGTGAGATGGCGCTATCCTCCCGTTTTCAGATGGATTTAACATAGTTTGCGCCACCTAGTGGCCATTTTTAGTGTTTTCGAGTCTGTTTTTGTGCGTCCACCCCTCTATCAACCAAACCGCTCGAAGGATTATTGTGAAAATTGGCATGTATATGCTTACTATGTAGAGGACGGTTGACGATGATTTTCCGACGATTTCCACTACTGTGGCACCTCCTAGTGGCAGTTTTGTTTTTTTTTGCGCCTATGGCTGTATCTCCTAAACCTTTCGCAGGATCTTTACGAAAGTGTGTAAGTATATTTATATGATGTTAACAACGGAAGATGACGACTTTTGGACAGATCCGACTACCGGTGTGCCCCCTAGTGGCAATTTTAGTTTTTTACGCTTACCTTCATATCTTCAAAAGTCCTGAAAGGATTTTCATGAAATTTGGTATGTAGGCACCTATTAGTGAGATGATGCTATCCGTCCATTTTCAGATGGATTCAACATAGTTTGCGCCACCTAGTGGCCATTTTTACTGTTTTTGAGTCTGTATTTTTGCGTCCACCCCTCTATCAACCAAACCGCTCAAAGGATGATTGTGAAAATTGCCGTGTATGTGCTTACTATAAGGAAGACAGCTGACAATGATTTTCAGACGATTTGGACTACTGTGGCGCCTCCTAGTGGCAGTTTTGTTTTTTTTGCGCCCATGGCTGTATCTCCCAAACCATTTGCAGGATCTTTACTAAATTTAGCAAGTGTATTTATGTGATGTTGACAACGGACGATGACGACTTTAGGATGATTCTGACTACCGGTATGCCTCTTGTGGTAATTTTAGTATTTGCCTCTAGTGGCAATTTTAGTATTTTACATTGACCTCTGTATTTTCATAGGTCTTCAGGTGTATACTTTGTGTTACTTCGTGACTATGAAGGAAAAGTTCCAAGAAGAAATTTGTTTCTAGCATTCTAATGCTGTGCTAATCTCGTATGTTGGTAAATTTGTTTTTAATTCTATGTTTCTGTGGTGCTTTAAGCAACTGGTGTATAGGATGTGCTTGTATTATGAAGATTACTCACATTTTGCCCCTAGCCTATTGCGGAGACAGTGACCATGCCTTTCCATTTTGCTAAGTACAACATACTACATATATGCCCTCTACTGGCCACTTTATGGTACCAATAAACAACCCTAGAAGGATACCGTTTGCGGAGCAATTGTGGGCGCATTTCAACGCTCTGCGTTGCTCTTGTTTTTGTTATCATGCTGTTCGTGACTGGCTGCAGATTTTGCATGCACCCTGTCTGTCATTAGCTCTAGATGTTGATATAGGTTTCACGACATGGTGATGAGCAGAACTACCTGGGCTGTGTGAAATTTTGGGGTCTAACGGAGCTGGTGCACCACAGGGGGGCTGGGGGCTATTACCCCCCACTTTTTTCAGTGCTGCGCCGCCCATGTGTTCGTGTCTTAAATTCCTTCCAACTTGTACAAATACTCCTGTAATCAATCTTTCAGTCCTTTATTCAGTTGGCCAACTGGCCATTTTTGCACTACTCATGCCAGCTAGAGTGTATGAGGTCTTGTCCCGATCATATAGAACACCTTGTGCATAGTGTGATCTGGATGCACAGCCAACATTGCCTCTTTAGCCACAGCCTATTGTCATGTGGAGAAGATGGCCACTCAGTAAAAGAAGCTGATTCAACGATAATGAAAGCAGTTGAGATCTGCCACTTTGCTTTGTTTGAAAGTGAAAAAAACTTTTTTTTAGCGTTCAATGCGGCAAGTGGGTCGAATATCATTGTTTTACGGTAATTTCTCAGCTAGGTGTAACACCATGTACAGTAGACCCTGGTACAGAGTCTGATCTGTAAGAACTGAATTTGAACTGTGGGCATTGTACTGAAGTGCGAATTCCATGTTTGGGACACCCTGTATATCATTTAGGCCCCCAGCCACTAGAAACTCAGCTACCCACATTTTAACTCTAGGGAATTTAAAACAACCCCAAACGTTTCCCAGATTCGCACCCTTTCAAAGTATACATTCAAAGCATCACGCTAAGCATTTCTACTCTAGATCCGAATTGAATAGACTTGAGTCTTGACCTTGGACCTCATTTTCACTCCATCAAATTTTGTTAAAGCACGTTTACTCAAGTTTCTGATGGCTGGCTCTTGGGGTTTTCACTCACCTGTGGCAGGGATTGTGGAATTAGTGACGACCAGGGCCCGGTCTCCAATCTCCGTACTCAGACTCGAATCATGCTCAAACTCACACTTCATACTCAACTCGAGTACAGACTCAGCTTTGGTGTATTCAATGTCATACTCGAAAAATCTGTACTCGAAATTTCGAGCACGTACTCAGTNAAAGAGTTCCATAGCAACTCGAGTATGAGTGTCAGATTTGAGTACGTTTGGAGTCTACTCGAAATAAGACATTAGATACGCTTTTTTGAGTACGACTCCAGTGAGCACGATTTTGAGTATGAAATCTCGAGTATGAGTATGAGTCTGAGTACGGAGATTGGAGACCGGGCCCAGGTGTGGTGATGAGCAGAAATGGTAGCAATCAGAAGAAATCTGAAATTTGGGGCCCCAGGGAATGCTAGAGTTTGATGAAGTAGAATCGCCCCCCCCCCCATTTTGTCATTTTAAGACTGAAAGAGATGAATTGTTACAGCAGGGTTCATTTCTTTGTATATGGCTTACACTACAGACAAAAGTTTTTGTTGGCTATGCTATCACTGGCACTCATCTCTGGTCTGTAATCCCTAAATAAAATAAGCCAGACATACATGTAAAAGTGCAGGGGCTGTGTTGACTGGTTGTTCAAATCCCAGCTGGTAAGAATTCAATGTTGACCGTTAATTGTGAGATGTAGTGACTCGTGGCGACGTCCATGACCTCATTTCACTTAGTCAAATTTAACAGAGACAATCTAAATCAGTTTACAACAAGTCAAGTGAAAAGTTGGAATTTACAGGGCTGGTCATAAAGCCAAACGTGGGTGTTAAACTAGATGAGTGCACAAGTTTTCCCATTAAACTGGGACATATGTGTGCAATTATATTATTAATGTATCCTGGTTTTCTTTTCAGCGTTTGGTTTCCTGGTCCGACATGAATGGTATCCCACTACTGCCACGCTGGCTGAACAATACGTTGGGTCATGGCTGTCTCTCAAGGATATGCAGTCAGTTGACGAGAAATGAGATCCATTTTCGTATCTACTGTTATCGTTCATTCACTTGTGCTGCTGAATATTTTGCGCCACAGTTATTTGTCCTATTTGGTTCTAAGTCTGCTCAGGTGATACCAATAGGTGAACAACTTATAAATAGATTGGCAACAAGCAGTGCAGGTGTGAACACGCCGACAGAGTTAGCGAGTTTCCTTCTCAATGCCAAGTATACTGAAAAACAAATCGAAGAACTGATCGACTCTGTACCACAGCTTGCAGTCTGCTGTGCAGATGATGCTAAGCAATTATTTGAACTTCTACATAGCT
This sequence comes from Phoronis australis, assembly GCA_002633005.1. Lineage (NCBI taxonomy): Eukaryota > Metazoa > Phoronida > Phoronidae > Phoronis > Phoronis australis. The sequence goes on along the minus strand of NMRA01000403.1, from coordinate 181,018 downwards.
ATGGCTTTTCAACTGAGGAAACAGTAAAAATTGTTACTGGTTTACCTCAAATTATTGGTATTAGTCTTGTAACTGTTGCAGACTGGTTTGAATCGCTACTCTGTTGTGGCTTTGATAATGAGCAACTGAAGTGTATTGTGACAAGATGCCCACAAGTTTTGGAATTGCCTGCTCATCAAGTTAGGAAACATTTGAGCTGTTTAAAACAGCTGTTCAGCAATCAACAGTCTCTGCTGTGTATTAGGAAAATGCCCAGACTGTTGTTCGAGCCGTGGGAGAAACTTCAGTTCAAGTTTCACTATGCTCACTTCGTAATGGGATTTCACCAAAATGAAATTGTCAAAACAAAGCTACTGAGTTATCCTGTCGGTCACATCCGAGCTCGCCACCAGCTGTTGGAAAGAGCTGGACTCTTCATGAAGCCAGATTCCAAAGGACGGTGCAAGATTGAGAACCCACCTCTTAAGTCTATCGTCGACTCTTCTGACCACCATTTTGCAGAGAAAGTGGCCAATTTAAGTGTTGAGGACTACAGAGTATTTTGTCAGTTACTAGAGTTGGAGGAAAAAACACATTAGAACTGCATTAATCTCGTCCAAAGAATCCAGTCAAATTTACTTGGGGAATGTAATTAATCACCCGCTATTCCTCACAAAGAAACTAACAGTGTAACTTCCTGCTCGATTTTACTCCTGTAACACGCTTATAACTGAATATTGAGAAAAGGTCGTTTTTGAGACAAGAACACATGGTACACGTAGGTGGTGAAATAAACAGGCATTTGATCAATTCATTTACACTCTGTTAATATTTCCTCATATCTGTAGCTGATAACATTCAATAGTGGCAAATTACAGCTGCTATGAAATGAAACAACAAAAATAATTGAAATAAATATACACAGTGCCTAAACAGTACAGTGAACAAAGTGGGTATCTCAGATTTCTGAAAGGTTCAGCAAAATACAGACAACAGCAAAATTGAGACTTATGTAATTCAAGTGATACTTTTGTAACTTGAAAGCCATAAAATTTGGTCACTGCAATATTAAACTTAAAGAAATTTCTTTTGATTACAGTTAATATTAAACCCTAATCGTAACATGTCATCCACCATTCCAAAACAATTTTTTCCTACATGTTGTATGCGTAATAATTTTTATCAAACAACAAACAAAATTGTCAACTCAAGGTTGGACATATAAATCGGGCATTTGTTTAATAGAGAAAAAAAGAACGGTGGATCCCATTTAAGACACGTTGCCACAGACTTCATAATTTTACCATGAGATGTCTTGGACATATGCTAGACCAGTAAATCCGTACTGTCTTTGTTTAAAATACACCAATGTCCATTTCCATTCTAGGGAAATTGGTATTTGAAAATTTTGTGTGATCAACAAATAAATAAAATTATAACGTATAAAAAAATAAAATCAAAAAAATCAGCTGGAAGATGGAGAAGAGAAACGAGAAAAAAATTCCATCATTCTGCATGGTATCAATATCTAGTGAACTGAAATAATTATTAATTTTAAATAACAGTAAGTTCAAATTATTGGCAGATTAATTGCCAATCTGTTACCATGACTAAGTACTTCATCAGAGTACAGTCAAACAACATTTAGAAGTTTGACCACAGGCCATAAAAATTAGAGTGCTAAATTCATAATCTTGTAACAACTTATCCTGCGCTTTAAAACTGCAAAATGATAAACTCCTCAATTTATTTGATGACTAGAGTCTTGGCCTAAATGTTCTGAATATCAAAGAACACATCTGCAGAATAACAAAATTATAACACAGCCAACAATAAATATGTTAATTATTAATCAAAAGGACATTGCAATATATACGTTGGACCTGTACTTCATTTACAACTTCTGAAAACAAGAATAATAATTCACTGCTGATTGCATGTAGTGCTACAGTATATCATAAGTGCTGCAACAAAACTGACTCGAGAAATATGTACAATTAATGGCGAAACCAATTCCAATACATTGCACCTCTACTCAGTAGTCAGTTGACCACTTCAAGGCCAAAACAGACAACACTGACCAAGACTTAACAACATCAGTTAGTCATCAACTCTTCCCTTCCTTGAATTTGTGTCGGATTGCCTTGCCAATGTTCTTCACCCTTTTCCCAAATTCTCGAACATTGTCAGTGAATCTGTCCCCCGACATCTCTTCTTGGTAGTCAACTATTCTTTTCTCAAATATCACTACAAAATTAAAGTAGGCATAATTTTAGCAGAGACCACAAAAAGCGTGTGCCCATTAGCCTAAATCTAATATGTGAAGCAGCATAACAAACAAATTAGCAAGAGCTGTCAATCGTCTAGTTTGATGGGCAAGCACTAAAAGTCGTCACAGCAAATATCAAAGTCAGACAATAATTCACCAAAAATTTGCGGTGTCTTCCAACCTTTACATTAATTTTAACATTTCTCCTACATCCAATACCTTTGGTTCACTATTCTTGTGTTTATGCCATGAAATCGATGCAATTGCCACCCTCAGCAGTCGGCACACATCAAATGCGCTCAAATTACAACAGAAAGTAAACAGACAGAAATTGGAACTGTTCCGCAAAAATCCGCCAAAGTCTTAACCTACGTGAAACGCACACCTGCAGTGTTTGTAACATATTCAAAGTTTAAATTCATTTAAACACATGTCACTATAATAAAAAAATTACTTTCTTACTTGCTTACTTACGAGGAATTGAGTTAGGGCTGTTACAGTAAAATCTGTGTGGGAGGGGGGAAGGCAGTTGTAACAAAAATTCATGGGTGGTTGTGTTTTATTTAAATTTAAAATGGCTGGTGGTCGTACGTCAAAAAAATAAAAATTTACAGGTCATTGTTGTTTCATTGTGCCATAAATGCTTAATGGTGGGTAATTTCAGTAAGTTTTATAAACAATCCGCACAGAATCAACAACTAAAACAAAAACGCAACTTGCAAAAAGCTCCGTCTTTTTCACTCCCTCCAATCTCCCCATTGGCATGCACACAACACCAGTCAACCACAGGCACTCGAATTTCTCGATGGCTAATAAGCATACATAAGAAACATATATTTTCTTAGTAATGAATAACGTCAGTGGTTATTGAGGAACAGATAAACTCCAGTGCCTGTACAGTCAACCACAAGAACAACAAAAACAAGAGCAACGCAGAGCGTTGAAATGCGCCCACAATTGCACTGCATACGGTATCCTTCTAGGGTTGTTTATTGGTACCATAAAGTGACCAGTAGAGGGCATATATGTAGATATGTAGTATGTTGTACTTTGCAAAATGGAAAGGCATGGTCATTGTCTCCTCAATAGGCTAAGGGCAAAATGTAAGTAATCTTCATAATACAAGCACATCCTATACACCAGTTGCTTAAAGCACCACAGAAACATAGAATTAAAAACAAATTTACCAACATACGAGATTAGCACAGCATTAGAATGCCAGAAACAAATTTCTACTTGGAACTTTTCCTACAGTCACGAAGTAACACAAAGTATACACCTGAAGACCTATGAAAATACAGAGGTCAATGTAAAATACTAAAATTGCCACTAGAGGCATACCGGTAGTCAGAATCATCCAAAAGTCGTCATCGTCCATTGTCAACATCACATAAATACACTTGCTAAATTTAGTAAAGATCCTGCAAACGGTTTGGGAGATACAGCCATAGCCGCAAAAAAAAAAACTGCCACTAGGAGGCGCCACAGTAATTAAAGTCATGGGAAATTCAGCGTCAACCGTCCTCTTCGTAGTAAGAACATACATGCTGATTTTCACAATCATACTTATAGCGGTTTGGTTGATAGAGGGGTGGACGCCAAAAATCAGACTAAAAAACATTAAAAATGGCCACTGGGTGTCGCAAACTAGGTCGAATCCATCCGAAAACTGGAGGATAGCGTCATCGCACTAATAGGTGCCTACATACCAAATTTCATGAAAATCCGTTAAGAACTTGTGAAGATATGGAGGTAAACGTAAAAAAATAAAATTGCCACTAGGGGGCACACCGGTAGGCAGATCCGTCCAAAATTCGTCATCGTCTGTTGTTAACATAATATAAATACACTTATTAAATTTCG
>NMRA01000403.1:136784-176243 GCA_002633005.1 Phoronis australis | reverse complement strand
ACTCGAAAACACTAAAAATGGCCACTAGGTGGCGCAAACTATGTCGAATCCATCTGAAAATGGCAGGATAGCGTCATCTCACTAATAGGTGCCTACATACCAAATTTCATGAAAATCCGTTCAGGACTTTTGAAGATACAAAGGTAAGCGTAAAAAAATAAAATTGCCACTAGGGGGCACACCGGTAGTCGGAACCGTCCGAAATTTCGCACATGCCGTCTCATTCATGAATGGAACATATGTGCCGAATTTCATGAACGTATGTCAAAGAGTTTTGGAGATAGAGCAGCGGACGCCGCACGGACGGACAGAGATGACAGCATAATGCGTCCACATATAAATATGTGGGCGCATAAAAATTACGGGTGATTGCATTTCAAACTTACAGGTGGTGGGCTGAAGAAATAAATGAAAAATATGGGTGGTGGGTGCGAAAAAAAGTGCCTTAACAACATGGGATTTTCGCTCAGTCCCATTTAGCGAGTTGGCCTTATGCTAAGCATCAAGCACTGACTGCATTGCATTACTAGAGTCTGGCAATGATATCTTTTTAGAGTGAAATAACAATTTTGTCAGTAAGGTGGGAGTATGCAATTTTGATCACCTTTTAAGCTTCATGAAAGAGACATATTTTTAGTACGGAAGTAAGGAAACACACAAACGTCCTTCAAGAATATTTTAGTTAATTCCAAAACCGTTGATCGGTTTTGAAAAATTAAAAAAGTAACTTTGATTTGGACCGAACATCATAAAACCGGTTTTAATTTGTTCCAAGCTCAGATGGGAGGTGATTTAAGTGGTATAGAATGTGAAAAACATACTCTCTGCCACTGAAACAGAAGTTGATATGTTCACCAGGTATTTTTGTGGTTTGCTGATAATGATTTTGAATTTCTGTTGATGACAACACATTTTTCCGTTAGAAGTGTCAAATTTAAAAAAAACAGTCAACTGCTTGTCACTTCGTCAACTTTTTCTCCCACAGGGCAAAACATGTCTCCTTATTTGGTATGGAAAGAAATAGACGTAGAACTTACATTTCCCTTGTATGGTAAATGTGACCTCTTATGGAAGGAGAATTGTAATAAGATGAAAGAATTTTTTGTTTCTTATGTGTTTCAAAATTAGTGAATCTGACAATTTCTAGAAATTCTTGCAATATTCAAAGGGAATAGCTCTGACTCATGTTAGCATCCTCAAGACGTAGATTCGCCACGATCTACTTAAAAGGTATTTTTCACGAGTTTTCGCATTCCAGACCTCTTAAAAGTCTAGGGAACAACTGACAATTCCATTCTTGCTCGAGACTTGGATCGATAAGGTGGTTTTTCACCACAGCTTATTTTACGTGCATGCATGGTCTCAAGAAATAATAAACTATTCCATCCAAACCCAGAAAATCCTTTGCAGCTATCAGTAGAGAAAAATTTGATGTCAGTAATGGAGTGCCAAGAAGAAGGTTTCTTTTACAGAAATTCATTTATAGTGGTTTTAAGCCCATTTTTTTTAAAATAGAAAGCAATGCACAATACTTATTATCTCATGCCAGAATAAACAAATCATCAAATTAACAACTACAGCTTCAAAACCTTAATGTCAACAGAGTCAATACCTTTGTGTGAATCAGCTGCATTCTCCAAAATGTCTGTCATGAATACCTCGAACATCTGCGTCTCACAGAACCATTCCACAAACATGCGTAGACTTTTAGATCGAATAGACTTGATGAAACAATCTCTCTGTAAAAAACACCCAAATTTTTGTTATTACATTCCATTAGGAACTACTGTTAGTCCGCCCTTCACAACATAGTAAGCAACTTTTCCAGGTGAAAAAGTATTGGTACTAGAACTTATGACAGTGATCACGTTCATGGCCAGCTTTTCTAGTAACTTCAGAATTAGAGATCTGTATACATGATTATCATGTTATTGGCCGAGTAGCTGTCAGCAAAACAATGGTCTCAAATTAATGTCACAGTCCGGCCTGTTGCCAGCTACTTGCACAGAGAGATACCAATTTGCAAATAGTCGACAATCTACATGTCGCACACTTGTCAGCACTACCCTGTTTTCGGTGTTCATACCCTCCGCTTCCACACTGACATCACCATCAATTTCACTAACAACCACACGACCGATGCTTCCTAGTCAAGTTTAAACATTACATAGCCTAAATCAAAAGTTTGTTTTGACATGGTGCAGGTTCACAGCATCTTTAAACTGCTATTCCTCTACAAGTTATTGTCAAAAGAGAACTAGCATTAAAGTTACCTGAAAGACATTTTCGCCATTTTGTTGAACATTTACATAATCTGCATAACACCCAATAGTTTCAACAAACAATCTCATGAAAGCTTCCGATATGACCAGATTCCGGTTTTCCGATTCTGAAATAGAATAACAAAACAAGTTTTCAGTTATAGACCATACCATAAAGGAAATGATAATTTTAATGATCGCATAATTAACAACACAAACGTGGGGCAGTAGTCTGAGCTTTGGACACCACTTTGGGAGACCCCTCGTTCAAATCCTGGCTTTACTGGCAGACAATAGAGCAATATAATGGTGTATCCTACTCGTCTGAGCTCGATCTTGGTGAATGTATGCAAGGGAGTGAATGAGAACCTAAAGCGATTTCTAGGGAGTGTGCTAATATGTAAAATAAAGAATATGATCATCAAAAGTATCGTTTAATTTGCCTTAATGATAAGGTTTTGTAATGCACCAAACCCAGAAAAATTGACTGTAACACAAAGCCCCCTCGGCCGGTTTGACCCACTGACCTCCTTCGTCCTTGAGCGCCATCTTGAGTGCCTTCTGTAACTTCCTTGGTATTAATGTATCTTCATCCCCCATGCCCTGCAGTAACTCGCCATGGTCAATATCCACTATAAGTACCTACAACATTGCTACACATTACAACAGGTATTGAAGCTAACGGGAGTCTGCAGGACACGTTTGTTGTGATCGAATATGGACGGCGGTAGTGAAATTTGTAATATCTTGTGTGTTTGGTGCAGTGATGATGTCTGGAACTACTGGTAGTCAAGAGTACAACTTAAGTTTTAGTGCATTTAAAACTGGACAGTTATATAAGCCATATCGTTAAAGTATAATTGCAAATACAACATTGAAGGAATACAACTGGAGAATTTGACTGAAAACAAAATACTGCCTATTTTCATGTAATGAAGTTGGTATTCTTCATCTGAAACAATGTTTCTTACAAAGGACAGACGGGGACTTCTAAAGTCATTTTCTTTACGTGATTTTGCACCCAGAGATTGTATGAATAAGGGGCTCTATTGGAAACTTGAGTCGGTGACTACAGTGCTTATTTAGTATGAAAAATACAGAAGTGCATTGTGAGAGGAGAGTTAATTGCTCAACAGCTTGGCTACTGTAAGAGAAGTCCTACAACATTTCAATTAACCGTCAAGTGCTTAAAATTGAATATTTCAATGTTGCTTTTAAGGAACAAAAATTGCAAAAATAATTACATCCAATGAGGTTGACAAAGAGAACAACATTTGAACATTCCTTATGGAGCTTTTTAAAGGTTTCTTTCTGAACTTTCTTGTTCATAGAAATTCCTGCCAATGAAGAATGTCGCAGCAGTGGTATATGATTTTGAATTTGCCACATTCTACCAATGGGTGGCGTTATGGAACCACAGCACGAAGCACACTCATAAATGAATGAAACCAAGTAACATCCTACTCACTGGCCTTGTTACATTTCGCAAATTGGCATAATGAGCACGCAGCAAGCAGATTTGAAGTCTTTCTTACCTCCTCCATGGGGAGATCTGTCAACATGTTACGACATGATGATAGTATGCCAATGATGTATGGAGTTGGTGAACAAACGATGTCAATCAACGATGACGGTAGGACAGGGATGAAAGTGTGTTGCCATGTAAATGGGTAGAGGAGGGCCACAAGGGCATGTATACAGGCGGAGAGTGTGCTGGAAATGATATGTGACTGCTTCAGAATGTAACATGATTCAAGAAAGAAGCTTGACCTGCAAGCAACTTAATACGTTATTTCATTAACAAGTTTCTAAATACTAAATTTTGGACATGAAACCCATATTTTCAAAATCCTGGATCACCATTATAGAAATGTTCCATTTGCACAAAATATTTTTTTACTTTGTTGTGTGCTCTACAAATTTTCAAAATGCAATTTTTCCTAGAAATTACCAGATTGAAGTTTTGGATAGAAACAGGCTAATTCTGCCTTTCCTTCGAGTGCCAACTAAAGCATGTCTGGTATTTTCTGTCGAGATCTTTAAGAATAAAAACTTGGCAGTCAAAAATGAAGACTTACACTTTAGTAGAATGTTGAATTCTTCATTTTTGACAGTCACATAATATGCTTCTTTGATCACCAAAAACTTCAAAAATAGACAGTCTCTTGAATTGAAAATGAAGGCTTTCTCAATGATGAATTGAGTACTTTCGACAAATGAACCAGATTCCATTCAAACAAAACAATCATAAGACTGAGCTCCAAAACAAAGTGAATTTGATTGGACAAACACTGGTCCTGTTCCGAGTAAACCAATGAGACCACGTGCACTGTTTGTAATGCATGGCGATAACTCACCAAGACTTGTGTGACCACACGTTACTCTACGGAAGTCTGCACTGGCCACTTATGAAATTATGCTATCATGTAAATGACGATCATAGCACCTCAATCTTTTTGAAATACCTTAGCTTTGAGGCAGTAAATAACACCCTCCTCTCCAGCAGCAACGAAGCAAAGACCTCCAACGTAGTCTCAACACCAAGCTTGTTTAGAACTGTCTCAAAGTCAACCTGCAATATCACTGGACAGTCTATGATCAGAAGCAAACACATTAAATATAGACGAGAACACATAAATATAGACGAGAAGACGTAAACATAGACGAGAAATGGGTTTTCCGTCTTGTGGCAAGTGAAACACAAAAACACGATATAGTCATGAACATCACCGATATTTCTGAATGTTTAGTTAGGTACGCAAGAGTGATAAACACAACTCCTATCAATGTACACACTTTGGGAACTGTGGAAGAACAGGAGAGCAGACAGCCATCAAGAAATTTTCAAAATAAATTTCTGAGCAAGTTTTGCATCGGCGAAGCTGTCACCATCACCCGAAAGATGTAAAAAGTTTCAGTAAATGGCCTGTGTCAGGAATGTACTGTTTTCAAGCCAACTTCTTTGTTATAAAAGCTGGATTATTACAAAGAAGATGTTTATTAGATTGTTTTTCACTTAAACAGCTTAACGGGCAAACTTCCAGTGATTCCTGTCCGTCATTAGCTCTTCACATTGACATAGGTTTCATGACAAAGTCTATGTGAAGTTAAGACACAGCGAATCCTCACTGTATTTTAGTGCTAGTCTCCATGCAGCTAGTTAGCTGGCTATACCTGACGTGTACGTGTGCGCATATCTGTAATATGTGATGGAAGACGCCAGAAGAACAGTTTGAAAGAGGTGCATGGAAGAGAAGACTGATAGACAGAGCGCTGGAATGTGAGAAAAGAACATATAGGGTGAGTACAAGGAGCAGTGAATGACTACAAAATGGGAACAGAAAAGTGAGACCAACTAAGAGATTGGGGATAGGGAGCAAGGAGTAAAGGAAATAAGAAAGGAAGGAAGAAGGTGGGAGGGATGAATCGAGGGAGGGAGGGAGAGAAAGAGAGGAGGAGGGATGGAGAGAAGGAGAGGGTAGGATAAAAGAGGGAGGGAGGGAAGATGGGAAGGAGGGGAGGTTGGAAGGGCGGAATGGATCGATGGAGGAAGAGAGGGAAGGAGAGGGGGAGGGAGAGGGAGGGATGGCGAGAGGGACGGACCGTAGGAGGGAGAGGGCAGGAGGGTGCGGGGAAGGTAGGATGGGTATTGGGGAGGCTGGGAGGGAGAGATGGAGGAACGAACGGAGGGAGGGGGGATGAAGGGTGACAATTACAAGGTGAGAGGAAGGGGTGAGAATGACTAGAAGGGAACACAAACAAGTGAGACTAACAAAGAGCTAGAAGGTAACAAGAACGTAACAGAGCAAGGGAGGGGGACAAAGAGCGGGAATGAGAGAGGGAGGTAGGTACAGTTACAGGGAGAGGAAGGGACTGGATATAGAAAGAGATGGATGGCAAAGGAAGGGTGGATAGACAGACAAAGACACAGACAGACAAACAGACACACAAACAAACCAATGTTACTGACAATGAGTGAGTGAAGAGCCATTCGGAGAAACTGAGGAAGGAAAGAGTGGGGATTAAAAGGGGGAAATAGAGACATGAATGGATAGACAAACAGACTTAAAGCCAACCAGACCAACTAGGAAGGTATAAGGATATGAGTCTAAATACGATGGTTCAAATGTTAGTGACCGCAAACACTTTGTGTGTACCATATACCCGTCACAAGGCAGGTAGAGCTTATCTAGAGACCAGAGACCTTGGCGTAAATGACTGAGAGCATAACTGAAGCCCACAATCATATTTACTGTATGAACTATGTCACCCAAATGGACATTTTTAATGACAGTTTTCATTCATACACTGACAGCAAGAGCTCAAAAACAGCAAACCCTTGTTAAAATACTTAATAAATAAATGTCAATTTAGAAGTCATACTTCACTGTTGTTTCTATCCTACGCAACCCGGAGAACCAAAATCCGTAAAGAATTTTTGTGAAGTACACGCCAATGAAATTCCATATTCTACAAAACTTTAACAAATTTTGGAGTAGTCAGTTCAGTTAAGATTTGTAATCTTTTGTACTACATTCAAAATCTTTGTGTGATACACGCTAAATCATCAGTATCTATTCATAGAAAAAAGTTTTACAAGAGACATTGCAGTATGTATTTAGTACAACAAGTGCATGGTTTTGTCTCATATTTTTTGGAACAGAAGGATCCAATTCATTGCACTTTTACATCATATCTCCTGATTGATATAAGGAAGTCGCTGTTTGTAAGTACAATAATTGTCTTACATCCTCCAAACGGAAGTCCGCCTCTCTCTTGAGTGTCAAGACACTAGGTTGGCTGGCTGGAGTCTATAATTAAAGTGATATTAGGAGAATCAATGATAAGACAACTACCTCTCACATCTAAGTCAACATACAATTGAAAATAAATGACAACAGGATGACGTGAAACAATTAAGAATTAAAAAAAAAAAGAATTATCAATTAGTTTCTTATCTTTTGATCAGTAAAATCACAAGGAAATGCACAAGTCCACTGCAAGACCTTCACAACAGTTAGTATCTTGTGAGCTAGGCAAACTTGCATGAGATATCGTCATGTATTAAAAGAAGAACATGCGATGTCACAAGCTCTCATTCACGAGTCACACATGACCAGCAACCTTGGGCGTGTCTCTTGTTACAAATATTAGCTGAAATATCAGACAGTCTCAGTAGCCAAGACATGCCAAACAAACTCACTGTCAGCAAAAGGAGGTTGGAAAAACTCTTGGCTCGTAAGGTTCTCCCTCACCTGTGGCGAAAAGTGCTTGAGCCTTCTGAGGGTATTTTTCAAGTCAGGTTAGAAATCTCCACCCTAAGATCACCCAATTGCACCAAAATCATGCACAACATTTCACAACTACTGCCACACGAGATGTTACAGAATTTGCATTAATACATAATCCTGGATACAGAATCAGTAACGATAAATACCCAGGAAGAGCTTTCTGTAGACATTTTTGTCAGGAGCGTACACTTCAAAAAAGTTACTTAAGGGGCCATAGTCAAATCCAAATATACACCCAGGTCTATACTTTGAAGTGACGAATACACGCTCATGAGAATCAACATTGTATCTGGTGCGCAAATTGAAACCAACAGAGACAGAACACAACATCATTGATGTATGATTGTTCCCACAGGTTAGAGTTCATTTTTAAAAATTTACTATTTTAATGTGGTTCAATTTACAAGTTTGGTGTCAATTTCCCATGAAATTGAGAAAAAATGAAGGATTCAACCATGCATATTTTTTCACAATGTACAAGGTGGGCTATCTAAAGATGAGATTTTCTGAAAAAACTCCAGTACTAGCCATACAAAACATATTCCTAGTTATCCTTGCAAACTTACCGTAATATGAACATATTTCCCAGAGCTTGGTAAAGGCCGAGTATAGGCCGCAGCAATGAACTGTAAAGCGTTATCATATGTCACATTGATGCGTCGTCGTTCAATCTCATCAAGAACCTATAAAATGATACAAGTCTAAGTAAATACCACTGCATTCCACAATGTTCAAAGGTTCTGACTAGGTAGCATAGCACACCTGCCCAGTGTACTTGATGCTTGTATGCTGTAGTTCGCATTGATGGCCATATGTACAAATAAAGACAATTATAATCATGGTAAATATGAAAACTGCAGCAATCTGACTGTGCTTACGAAAACAGCATTTACTACACAATATTGTACAAGGCTGCAAATGGCAGCTGATGAAGCACTGGAACAAGGTCAATTAACATGATGATCATTGTAATCCATAAAGTGCACTATCTTCAGCACATGAAAACAATACTTTAAATCTGACGAAATAAAAATTCACATGTCTCTCACATTGTCATTTCATATCCATGACTTAAAATTTGCATTTCCATGATTTAGTTTTTTCCACAGAGAAGCCAATCTATAGTAATGTTGTATTTTTTGCCAGTTCAATGGTATGAACTCACAAGATCTTAAAAGCTTAGTTTTACTTTCTGTTTTCATTTTTCAAGACCATTCCATACAAGGCAATTGACCTCTCCATGGATAGAGGGAGCTGCGTTTGAAAAAGACTGCGAGAAATTGCTCTACCACAGCCAACACAAGCCTTACGAGACGTCACCAAGAGTACAGTCAATTCATCAAGCTAGAATCTTGCGAGTTGGCAAGATCGCCGGATGTCCAAACAGTTTTCCTCTGGCAGCAAAACGACAACAATTAAATGCTATGTATCGCTGAACTATACCTGCAAATAGAGTCCATGTGCATCTAGAGGGCTGATGATACAGTAAACTTCTGGTAGCCTCTTTCTGAAACCTCCGGGTAGCAGACGTAAGCAGTAACCATAAAGACGAGTACCATCAATGTTGGTCAGTACAAATGAGAATGTCTCACTGAAATGTGAGAAAACACCACAAATCAAGAAAAAGAACAATTTGATTTTCTGATACAATTTTAGCAAAAAATTTGGAATTATCTGCAGATGATGCATTAGAAAGGTATTTGTTTAGTTTTGAGTATAGCACTCTAATGCAACGGTGAGGAATTCAGATTTAAGAAAGTTAACAAGCTGAAAACAGGGCTTGTAATAACCAATGACAAAAAGAGAAAAATGTGCCTTGGTGACATATGCTTCTAAAATGCATAGACATATAAGATAAAAAATATATGTGTTTTGCAAAATTTATCTACAAGGCCAGACTTAAAAATATCTTTGTTTGCCCTTACCCTACCCTACTTTTAATATTAAGGAAGGTAGGTATGCAAAAAAATAATTTTATACATCAATTTTGCTACTATTTCTCAACCAATGAGTCACACCTTCTTCAAGGGTCTTCATAGAAATTAACAACTCACGCTTGAGATTTTGTTGAAGAATTTTTGCCCGTTTTTGTAACAAAACAACCAAGTTGCAAGTAAAGATTTATTCCTGGGCTGTGTCATCAATCAATAAAAAGTGCGAAATTGATTACAGCCCTTTGCAAATAAATTAAGTCAGAGGAATTTTGTAAATAAAATTTTCCGAGTCGGTGGGTTTTTAGTGGGTTGATCAGGTAATGGCAAACAAACTGAATTTTTATTTAGGCCCAAGAAACATATTTTCCATACAAAGTCAAAACAGAGAAAACTGGAAAAAAATAAAAGGGAATCAAAACCAACAAAGAGGAAATCCTCTTAAAAGAGGAAAATTACAAGCCACATGAAAATGGCATTTTAAAGTTAGAATTTATTTTAATTATTTTCTGGGTCAGCTTCACTCTTAAGCGGAATAGTCATTGCAATATGAAAAGAGTTCTTTGTCCAAACATTTTTGTGCTCACTAATGTACAGAACATTGACTCAATCACGTACACACAGCATGGGATTTTGTGTCTTGGCATTCTCTATTATTTTCTTCATTGTGAAAATTAAAACCAGTCTTAGTGAAAATGAATTTCTTTATTGGACAGCCAATTAAGAAGAAACTCAAATCACAGTATAACAAAAAATCGTTGTCAAAGACAGGAACTGAAATGAGCTTTTAGATGCACTTTCGCACATTAAAACTTAATAATCAGAACAACATTACTCGATACATTTTGAAAAACAGTGTAAAAGACAATCCTTACGTGTTGTAGGCTAACACAGGCCTCCACTCAGTAGCATCTGGGAAGCAGAATTGTGGTATTGCAGCATTGTCATCTTTAACCTATAATGGAACAGTTTATTTTGATATTACATTGTAAATGAACTGGGGATAAGCAATGTTCGCTACAACAGAAAGTGTACTCGAATGGAACTACAAGATTCATATTACGTTTTGAAAGTCCACGTCCACACTATGAGAGTTAATGTGTTAAGTGTTGGAATAATGCATAGAACTGGTACCAGAAGTCCAAAATGTACATATCTCCCAAAACTTTAAACTTGCTGAATGGGTTTCAAAACTCGACACAAGTATGCCAAACTTGTCACGGCAAAATTGAAACTCCACACAGTGACAAACAAAGAGGTTGTTGGGAATATTCATCAATAAGCAATAGCTCTTCACAGGTGACTAATGTTAGTGTCAAGGTTGGCAAATGACAAGATGAAAGTACACAAGTCAACTGGCCTATCCCTAAACTTAATTAACTAAATCACCCTGTACACTACATCACTACACGCGAGAAACAGAAGTAAGAGGATAATTATTGCACTGAAATTAACAGTTGTGCCTGGCTTCACCCAGGTATGAATATTTTCCCATTTTTTCAGTCAAAGACAAAATATGCTTGATAACACTTATAAGGAAAAAAGGTAACCAATTTTGACAGAAATGTCAAGAGCTGTGCAACTTGAGCATAAAGCTATTGCTGCACAGAAATTCGCCAAGGATACTATGACAACTTTGTACAGTAAATGAAGTAGTCTCAACTCAACTTATTTTACAATATATTTTTGGGTATTCAATTGCATTATAGAGTACATATCTACAACATAACAAGCTTGTGAATTATAACACAGACAATATCAGAGAATGGCAAATCACAATTTGTTACATCTCAAATTTTCAAAACCTCACAGGTTAAGTCTCAGTTTTTGGTGCTCTTAGAGTGTGCATCAACTTTGCTTTTGTCACATAAGCGAGACAAAATATTTGTCATGATTTTAAAATTTGTGAAAGAAGGAACCAGTTAGGGCCTTCCCCCAATTCAAATTTTACTGCAGTCATTGAGGTATTACATAACCGTAATGAGCCATTGTGTACACAAGTGAAGTTGTCTTTTTGTGTTGTACAGGCAGGTTACACAATAGAGGTCAGGACATATCAACAAAGGAACAGCAGTTGCAGTGCATTTTATATCTCTTTTCATCTGTTGTAGTTAACCAATTTTTACCATCTAAACAATGAAGATCCACTTTCAATGAAGGATCTAGTTTTCATAATCCTCATTGTCAAAAATCAGCAGGAAGGAATTGTTGCCACAAACAGGCATCAGTTATCACCGACACACCCATCTCAGTTCCCTAATCCACAGACAAAACTTGAAAGAGCCTCATAAACACCCAGGTACTGTGACAAGTGGCAGTACGAAATGCAATGTAACCCAAAATGCAATTAGGGAAGCGACTTTTCGATGCATCCAATATTGGCACAAAAGGACTGCAATACAAACAACATGGAGTTCAATGATACCAGTCTGAATTTGGGCACTTCAATTTGACCTAGTTACTCCAGTGTACAAGCATCTTAGAGAAGCGAGTTTCGCCTGCTTCAAAATAGTGAGCATTATGATTCCAAAATCATGTAAATTTAATTATTCAGTGGAAGCGATTAAAGAATTATTGCCATACGACATAATCGTTAAAATTACTGCTGGTACATCTGAAGTTAACATGCTTTTCTTTAGAAAAGTGAACTTTTTCTTTTGTTGACATGTTATAGTAAATTCTGCACTTATACCACTTAGATGACGGCTGGTTTACCTGAGGAGGAAACTTGTGCATAATGTAGGGCTCGAACGTGTTCATGTGCGGGGTCTGTGGCCTCAGCCCCACCACAAGGGCATATTCAAACAGCTGAGGGTATATCTTCTCACGGTTTTTCTTGAGTGCCTCCAGAGTCATGTACTGAAAAATACACAAAAGCAACTTCAGGGACTGCACAAAATAATCACCATTTATGTTCTCAAGACAGAGTACAAAGTATTTGCTTTAAGGGAGGAAGGTATGAGTTTTGCAAAGGCAGACGTGATGAAAGAAAAGGCAAGAAAGAGTGACAAAATTCAGGTACTAGTTATGTAATACTTTCTCCCACCATTAAATTTGCGAAAACCTACATCTTTTATAAACTAAAGCTCCATGGTTCTTTGGAGACATGAACAGTCCTGCTCTTTCATGATGGCTATCATAGCAACTGAGCTGAACCAGATATGGTAAGGACAACTTATCTAGTCATCTCCACCATTTTGGCACTTTTGGGTGGGGAGGTAAAAACAAGTGTGCCTTTTGTATTCATGAAAATGGATATAATTGCCTTTAGTTTGAAGCAAAAATGGCACTTGAATGAAATGACCAATGTAGGTTGCCAGAGTAACGGTGAAAGCAGAGAACTTTCACTTTCTATTCATGGTAGAAAACTGTGCAAAGATTTTTTGAGAATTAGTAAAAACTGAATGAAACTGAGCATTACACAGCTGGTAATGAGTTATACATTAAATAAATAACATGGTTTGATAACAGCATTGTGTTATGCGTGAGGAACAGTCTCAGATAACAGTATGATTATCATTCAATAACTTGCCAAATGCTTCTTACCTTGCTGCAAATGAAAACATTGCCAGACAGCTGTACGGTAAAATGGTCAAAATCGTACATTTTTAACATGTTTTAACAAATTGAACAAAATAAAATTATTTCTATTGCTACCATACTGAGTGCTTGGTAAAGGAATATATTGTGAGGTGCAACTGTTTTTTCAGGGTGCTTATCAAGCGAATACCACAAGAATGTACTTGACCCATGGCAAGACAGTCACTAATGATAATGTGAGATGTGTGACTGGGGTTGACAAGTGTTGAGGGCTTATCTTTAAACAATATAGGGATTCAAAGTAGTTGAGTGCGACTGTCCAAAAGTCATAAAACCCATTTTCGTACTCGCAGCTCAAAAATATGAGGTAGTGGATACTAGGTATTAGTAAATGCAATCTCTCTTTCATTAGGCAAATGTGGCGAATTTAAAAACACTATCAGTTTACAAGTGGCACACACCTCAACTTTACCCAGTTTTCTGTTGTGAAAGTGGAGAAAGCATCATGCTGAGCACGTACTTCCTCTTTGGCTTCACTGAAACGTTTCTTTCTAACTGTTGTGTCATTGTTGGATGACTTGGTCTTTATTATAAACAAATATCCATAATTATTGGTATTTGAAGCATCCAAATTGACCCAGAAATAGTAAAGTTACAAATTGGTCTAGACATGTCCTCCAACACACTCTCCAAAAACACATGGCTTACAAACAATCTGCTACCAAAGTGTATCCAGAATTTTAATTATGGACTGAGGGAAATCATTTTAGGACAACTTTTTGCCCAACCTGTCTGATAATGACTCAATGTTTCAAGCACATTTTTGAGTTTCAATATTTTGCCTAACGTAATGAAAAGGCCAAATTTATTTATTGATTTCCTTAAACAGAAAAAGCATTCGTGAACTTCAGAAGGTTTCCCAAGTACAATACTAAACGGAATAAATCAAAATTAGGTTACTTTCACCTCAAGTGACAGACCATAAAATGAGTGCGTGACTCAAAATTTATTTTCAATCTGAGAAAAGAAATAATTTTCAAAGGTAAAGTGAAATCAATAACATGCCACAAATCAGTGTGCCCCAACAATGAAAAATAGAACAACGGCATAGTTAGCTTAACTAACACCTCTCAGATGACTGAGGTTTGTGCATGGGGAAACGGACAATACTTTCTGGATGGCTATACCCAGTCAAGGCACATCAGATGGGGATCTTACATATTAAAGTAACAAATAAATACACAATGGCTACTTGGAATTGTCACTGTAAATTACAAAATTATAAATCCCTGTTAAGCAAAACTGCACATTTTCTTGTAGACAAGTGCTTCAACCACATCGCGTCAACCACATGTACCACACAGTACTGGAGAAAAGTAGACAGAAAAAATGCAAGTTATCCATTATGATGGTTGTGTTAACAAAAATGGCTTGTAAGTCATGAGGTAAGGATACGCTGACATTATGTTCAACTTCTGCACAGTCGTCACAATGGGGATTTCCGGGTCACTTTGTCTGTAAACTTTATGCATGTACTGTGTTTTGATGGTTCATCACAATTTGTACACTACACCAAATGCAGTAGACCAGAACATTGTGCATATTCAACAGAGTCATTCGATCATCGTATAATGCTGGGTGTTAAGGGTGCATGCCACAAACAATAAATAATATAATAGAGCCATCAAAACTGTGAATAATCCCATGTTATGTTTCTTCTCAATTGATAAACAGAGTGAAAATACAGTAATACTTATTCACGTTATGACAAAAATAATTGGTAAAATTGTTAAGTTTCAGAGGTTTACTATGACAGTGTTACAAGTTCATTTAAGTGCTTAAAACCACCTTTTGCCTTGTTTTAAAAAGTGACTTCATGGTCGGCATGATTAACTGAAATTTTACCGCTCTGCATACCACAATTGTGAACTCATTATCCCAAAAAAGAGAATAGCGACTTCACTTGAGTGTGAAGTATGAAGTACCTAGTGCCAGTGTATCATGTCCACCAACATGCACGTTCCTTGTACAAACTGGTGCTACATCCACGATTCTTCGATGTCCCACGAAAAGTGAAAAGCTACAGCATGGCCAAATACTAAGTTGTCACAACCACCACAAATGCAACACCTCCTCAATCTTAATTAAACAAGTGACCAGTCGGGAAAACGAGCATCAATATCTGACGACTTTTTCACACTATACACAATGGAGGATGACTAAATGCTGCAAGTGATCAATAAATGATCATAACTAGAGATAAGCTAATTAACATATCGTCAGATAGTGATTGCAAGTGATCGACTGGTGGGGTTGTTTTTTTTTTGGTGTGTTTGATACGAAATTGGAGATTAAATATACTTTAACATTGACAATATGTCGCTTGCAAACAGCTAAACTACACAAACCTTACAAACAACAAAGAAAAATACTACAGCAAGGGACATTATTTGTAAAAACATGGATTCACGGCTTAAATCGAACCAGAATAGCTATAATAGGGCCAGCTTTCAGAGAGAAAAAAATCGATCACGGAATAATTTCCTGAAAACTTAGTAAACTGTTTAAAGTATGATCATGGGAAAATCCGGAAATACGATTGGCCAGAATGAGTTAGTTGCAAAAGATCTTCTCTAACAATGAGTGTAAATCTGTGTAAATCCCAGACTAATGCACCCCTCACTGCTTGAGGCTCATGCATTCAGAGTGTAAATCTGTGTAAATCCCAGACTAATGCACCCCTCACTGCTTGAGGCTCATGCATTCAGAAGCTCCAGTCAGTCCCCACTAGCAGCTCATTACCTTACGATTAACTGCATTACGGCGGCGTGAAATCTGCTCTAAAGCAATTTAATTACTAGATGGTTCTGATGCCACATATGCACATACTTAGGCCAAAGCATGTATATCCGAAATTGCGCATATTTTACGCAGGGTTGCAGGAGACTAAACTTCAAAAGACTAGGGCAGCTGTCACTTGCATCTACCTTACGTACATGTAAATACCGTAAGACGTTTTTGTGCGTTTCTTTTGTCCAATTTTAGAACATTTTAATCACAATTAGTTTTGGCCAAGTCGAAAAGACATCCACTTTGTAATGAGTGAGTCGACCTTCACTTGCATATTGCTCTTTGATTTTACTTATTGCAGGAAAGATCATGGACTTAAATTCAGACAGATGCGTAGCTTCACAACGAGGTGCATGGGCTTAAAAGTATGCATACAGGAACAGTAGCCGCACTTTGACAAATCATCACTCTCCTTCACATAAATGTGAACACAGTCACATGTGATTTTTCAAAAATAGTGTGAAAAATGAACAGAGAAGTCAGTTGTTTAAATTCAGTGTTCGTGGAAGCGAAACATTCAACGACAAAAATATAAGTCATGGTAAAAGCAATGTGGTCTTGCTACAACCATGAAGTCAAAATCTAATTCATTCAGCAAAGTTACATCTAACTAAAAATATTCAGTAAAGTTACACATACCCACAAGATCACAGTGTACAGAACACCAGAGCACTTAATTCACAAATCATCAATTGACTAAATACAACATAAAGTCAGCACTAAAAACTGAAGCTGATAAAAATTAAATCTTCTGCCAAAAACTAACTTTTGATTTCGACCATTTACTGAAATGGTTATCGAACTGGATCCAATTTGTTGTGAAATTAAATGAAAACTTCCTGAACTTGAGATGAGATGACACCTCCTTATCACTTAGACCAGGTTCGATGAGTTTCCCTGGTCCACTTTATTAATCATACTTTTAATTTGCGTAATGTTTTGATTAAAAGTTGAAACTATTTTTATGATCATTCAAGACGTCTCAGTCAAAGGTTGTCCTCTTTAGCAGCTCAGTTTTCCGCCGTTATAAAGACAGATTGTGATCATCAATGCACACTTACATTTTTCTCCCGCACCGAGGCGACATACTTCAGACGTTTCTTTTGTTCCTCTTCATCCACAAGACTCTCACTTTCCACTGCCAAGTAAAACATGGTAAGGAGGATGTAACAAAGAGCAGACGACAGACCACATTGTTGTAGCAGCACAAGATGATGACAATTGTCTTAGTAACTTCCTGGGTCTCGACTGAGTAGGGATGGCATCACAAGTTAACACACAGGCAAAATTGGACAAACTGTACAATGCAGACTTCCTGTTGTCTCACGTAATAGATGGAAAAACCATGCCATCGGAGTCAAAAGCTTAAAAGATATGTGATAATATATCAAGTATTACGTAAATCAAAACGTGTCCTCTTTCATTGCCAGGAAGTCAAACCAAGTGAACTGGAGTGTAATGCCACCCCTAAAGTTATCAACAAAAGACAAATAAAATTACCATTATCAGAAAAAAAGAAGAAAATTGACAAGATTCAGGGGCTGAAGGCCAGTTTTTAAGCATGGGTAAATACCCTTACCACACACCGTGAAAACTTACCACAAGGAAAAAAACATTGCCACAGAACTTGAATTTCAACCACACTTGGCCACTCAAACCACAGAATATTTTCATACAAGTGACCGAACTGCATGACCTGGTTTCTATGTATTGTACATCTTGTTGACAACGTGCTTTTTCCTTAAGTCAGTTCAGGGCCCCCATCTGAGGGAAAGCATGCAAAGGCCTTCTGGGAAGGTAATTTTATAGGAGAGGGCAACCTCCCCCCAATCACCACCAATTTGAGGGATTGTGGGAGTCAGTCAATTTGAGGGATTGTGGGAGTCAGTCAATTTGAGGGATTGTGGGAGTCAGTCAATTTTTAGCGGCTGGAGAATTTTGTGGCCCGATGACGGTAATTTTACACGATTTTAAAATATATTTCAGAG
Organism: Phoronis australis; assembly: GCA_002633005.1. Lineage (NCBI taxonomy): Eukaryota > Metazoa > Phoronida > Phoronidae > Phoronis > Phoronis australis. The sequence continues at coordinate 158,382 of NMRA01000403.1, read as the reverse complement.
GGAATTGAGCCACTATTCGGCCTCAATATTGAGGCATCGAGAGCCCTGCTCAAGATTACGAAGTATTTAACATCCGATTAGATCCTTACTGGGCTATTCATAAAGATAATTTTGCAACTGGGTTTTATGTATGCAGGCTCAACACAGAAACGAATCCTTAACGTATCTTAACCGCAGGTTTAAACAAAGTATGCGCATGCACTATCAAGAAAAACAAAATTTCATAAGTTAAACATGGTAGAACTTTCATTACTTTCCCCCATGGCAACAGAAAACCTAACACAAGGACAGTGTGAGACACTGACACAATACAATGACAATCAAGCTGTTGACAAGATGCTGTTGTACAGATACACTTTTCTGAAATTAGGTCAACTTAATGTAGTAAGCCACTGTGGCGCCATCACAAGATGGCAAGAAGATATTACAGCCAGTATGACTAGTCAGAATGGGTCATTACCCATCACTTTCAGCTGGAATGAGCTGGAAAATTTAATGGCGGAATTGGCTCCGGAATTGTCCGTCATTACAGAGAAACCACATTTCATCTGTTTTCCATTATCAGGTGGTTGCCATGCATAACATGAAAAACCTACTACTACAGTTACCACGTTTCATCAATTAATTGATCCTGTTGCAGAGTCTCTGGAAATGTTTTCAATATCACCATAGTGACTAGCTCAATTCCAACCTAAAATTTTGCAGTAACGAATCAAAGATGTCTTGGCAAATAATACAGGTAATAAAACTAATGGAAGAAGACTACAATTCAACGACCGAACACCAGGTAACACCAGGATCACATGGCACGTACCTGAAGCGCCATCTGTGTTGTCTGCATCCTCGTCATTGGAGTCGGCTGTTCCACTCCTTTCATGTTTAACAGCCTTCCTCAAGACAGAAAATGCCCGGCTGATCTTGAGGCCCACCTAAATGTTAGAGGCAAGACAAACTCAGTGGAGCCCCAATCATTAACTAAAAGTACTGAGTGTGACTATTGTGTAGGGACAAATGTGTATTTCAGTGAGTTTTGATTTGTGTTGATTTTCTGGTCAGAAGAAATATTCCAAGTCATGAAATAAGATGGGTAAACACTTCCATCCTTCCATCCTTCTAACGTGTCCAGGATTGGGCTGGTGAAAGTTATGTTTGGTGCATTTAACTGTTGCTTCATATATATTTCCCTTTGATGAATGGCATTCAGATTCATGAGTAGTGTTATTCTAAAACATATTTCAGTGGCATTTTGCACAAATTCCGTCACATACCCGAGTGCTAGGCACAAAATCAATTTGTGAAACATACGAACAACTTTCATTTTACAAAAATGATCAATAACCACAGATTGTTGAAGAGGAACTATACTTGCCAGGGTGAAAGAATGTCTGTGGTTGATTTTGACGAGATTTTTTTATAAAATAATAAAAATGACAAAATCTTTCCCAGGCAGGGAATTTCAATTTTTTGGCATACAAGTTCGCAACATGTTGTATTGTAGGCCTACCTATTTTTAAAGATTGCATTTGGAATGGCACGAGACTGAAAAGGACATGGAGCTTCATCACACTCAAAATACACTAAGTCTTGCTTTGATACTTAGATAAGGCAATAGCCTGTATTAAACCACAAGATTATTCACCTACTCAATGGACTTGTGTGTACAGCTAAAGCACTTACCGGCACAGCTTTCTTCTTATTATCCAACTGTTTGGTCCCTTCAGCAAAAAAATTCTTCAACCCTGTGATTTTTTGTTTCAAACCCAACTGTAACAAAACAAGATAACATGTTATCAACTTGACTCTTAGCAAGATTAGAAGACATCAGTCACCACCAGGTGGCAAGACAAGCTCGATTGCGAGTTGGCTCACCAAGAACTGCCGTTCATGTGGTGGAAATCAACATTTTGTGAGTCTGCTCAAAAATAGTTCAGTTAAAGAATAATTTTAAATTGATATCGATCAACTAAAGGAAGCAGCAGAAATGAAGTCCAGTTATTGAAGCCTAAAAGGTCACCTAGCATTGTTTTCAATACTCAACATTACAAGATACTAATGTCATGCTTTTTTGACTGAAAGGAGACAACTTCGACCACATATATAACGCGCTAGTATTGGCTAGTGAACGTTGAAGGCACGGATATAAAATAAGAACAAATTTGACACATTTGTAGGCATAAACAGAACCAACAATAATTTTGATAGGTTTTTGATCAACAAAAATACCAACAGACTAGATCGAAAAATATACAAGAGCAACGTGGAGCGTTGAAATGTGCCCACGAATGCACAGCAAACGGTGTGCTTCTAGGGGTGTTCATTTGTATCCTAAAAATGGACACTAGATGACGAGTGCAAAATATGTCAATTCCATCCGAAAACCACATCAAGTCATTGTTTCTTTAATAGAAAGCTCCAAATTTCATAAATATCCATTAAGGAACTTCGGAGAAACAGAGGAAAATGAAAAAAGAAGTGCCACTAGGGGGGACGGAGTTCTTTGGATCCGTCTGAAAGTCGTCGTCCATTGTCAACTTATACACTTGTTAAATCTAACAAAAATCCTGCAGTGGGTTTAGGAGATACAGCTATTAATAGAAGCGAAAAAAAACAAAAGTGCCACCAGGAGGTGCCACAGTAATTGAAGTCCTCGGAAAATCATTGTCAACCGTCCTCATCACACTAACAGCATGTGCCAATTTTCGCGATCATCTTTAGACGGTTTGGTTGACAGAGGGGCGGACACCAAAAAACAAACTCGAAAACAGTGAAGATGGCCACTACATGCCACAAAATGTGTCGAATCCATCTGAAAAACAGGAATAGGTCATCCTTTCTTTAATAGAAAGCTATATTAAGTTTCATCAGTACCAGATGAAGGAACTTCAGGAAAACAGAGGAAAATGGAAATAAAATAAATTGTCGCTAGGGTGCACGATTGTTGGATATGTCTAAAAGTCGTTGTCATTCATTGTCAACTTCATATAATTACTCTTATTAAATTTAATAAAGCCCCTACAGTGGGTTTAGGAGATACAGCTATAGGCACAAAAAAAACTGACGCTAGGGGGCGCCAAAGTACTAGTTGAAGTCGTCGGAAAATCACCGTCAGTCATCCTCTTCACAGTAAGAAGATAAATGCCAATTTTTAAAATCATCCTTAGCGTGGTTCGGTTGACGGAGGGGCAAACGCCCAAAAAGTAAAAATGGCCACTAGATGGCACAGAATACCTTGAATCCATCCCAAAAAAGAAGGAAAGCATCATTTCACTAATAAATGCCTATCTGCCAAATCTTATGAAAATCCAACGAGAATCTTTTAAGATACAAACTCGGTAAATGTAAAAGACTAAAATTGCCACTAGGGGGCACACTGGCAGTTCGATCCGTTCGAAAGTTGTCATCGTTCTACATCAACTTCGTATAAATACACTTGCTAAGTTTAATAAATATCCCACAGAGCGTTTACGAGATACAGCCATAGGCGCAAAATCAAACAAAACTGCCACAAGGAGGTGCCACATTAGTCGAAGTCGTTGGAAAATCATCGTCAGCAGTTCTCGTTGCGTAAGTACATACATGACAATTTTCACAATCATCCTTAAGTGGTTCGGTTGATAGTGGGGTGGATGCCAAAAAACTCGAAATCAGTAAAAGTGGCCACTCGGTGACACAAAATACGTAGAATAAAATATCTGAAAACACTAGGATAGCGTCATCTCATTATTTGCTCTCTATGTGCCAAATTTCATGAAAATCCGTGGAGGACCTTTGAAGATACCGAGGTAAACATAAAAAATAAAATTGCCACAAGGGGGCACACCAGTAGTCGGGTCCATCCAAAACTCATCGTTATCTGACATAAGCTTCATAATAAGAACACATCTGCAAAACTTCATAAAGATCCTGTGAGGGGTTTAGAAGATACAGCTCCGGATGCCGGACAACGGACACTCGGACAGACAGAGATGACGGCAATATAAATATGTGGGCACCTAAAAATCAATAAATACAGTAGATGAACAAGAAGGAGGTATGAAATTTGCTAATACTTCAACATGAGATTCACTAAAAAATTGAGGTTGTCTAATAATTAAACAAGAAATTGTTTTTTAGATCCATGTTACTGTACATTTCCCCATAGTTACCTCGGGGTTTGTTGCCATCCTCTGCACAGTCTTGTGACCTCCAGTGGTAAGTTCTGGAACTGCATAACCATCCCGATCAATCTGCACCATCTTTGATGTATGACTATCAAGAGGTGGAAAAGACATTGAATCTAGTGCACTTGGATCCTGATAGACAGGATCCCTAGATATACCACTGAGCACCTTACGAGCATCCATGTAGACACACTCGTCACTATACGTCCGTCTCAGCGGTGCATGCGGATCAACGTCCACCGGTCGTTTCTTTCTGGGCATCCATTCTTCTTTTGCATTGATTGTCCCACGATGGGCGTTGTTGTTACGCCTCACTCCGAAGGGTTGTGACACTGCAGCCTCATCACTAAATGATTGGGGAATACTCTCGTAGCTGTTGGAAGATATTCGCATCTTTGATCCGGGTCGGTGTGGTAACGTAGGAGGACGTGCCGGCCTGGCAGGCCTATGGGGTATAACAATGTCCTCTGGTATCTCCTCATAGCTTGTTCTTCTCTCACTTGTGGGCAATATGTCTTCATATTTGTGAAATATTATTGAGCTGTCCTTTGATACAGGTGCAGTTTTTGATTTTTCCGTTCTGTCTTTGACATACACATCGTGTGCAAATGTCCGTGGTGGTTTACACGGTTTAGGTGGCGACTTTGACACAGGCTGTTTCTCAAGAGCCTTTTCTAGCCTGTTCAGCAAGTCTGCATCTCTACAAACAGCACTAGTGTGCTCCGGCAAAATGTGCACATGAGGCTTGATGGGGACATCATTTTCATCACAATCCGCATCAAAAGTTTTAAGTTTATCAACTAAAACTCTAGAAGTTCCTATGCCAGACGAGTTATCATCAATGCCAAGATCACGACTTTGTCCTTTCTTGGACAGCATATTTGCTTTAGAATTGTCCTTAAGATCACATTTCTGAGCAGTCTCTTCCATGTCTTGTAAACTTGGATTTTGTGGGCGACAAGGTTTAGGAAATTTACCTATGTCGTGTTTCAGTGCATTACCTTTGCCAGAATCACTATACTGTTTTGCATTCACATAGCCAGATGACGGGAAGACATTTTCATAAGAGAATCTTGATTCAGCAGTATTAGTTTTATTTTCTCTCGTCATCACTTGTGCGATACGTTCATTGAGCTTTGCAACAGCCTGTTTCTTTGTTTCGACTGCGCCGTCAGTTCCCAGCGTGTTCGACTGCTGGCGCTTGAATTTTGTAATGTTTCCCCGATCCACAATCTCCTGGCTCTTAGGACTGAGAGATGAGCGAAGACCATTCTCCGTCTCATTGGAGCTATCAAACTCAACCGTCTTGTGCAGTGTCAAAGACTGCTGTGGTCTCCTCAGCTTAACTTTGGATGTATTGACTGTCATCGTATCATCCGCAGATTTATGTGAAGTTTCCATACTAATGCTCTCAAACTTTGACTCCAGCTCCTTTTTAACTCGACCACTAGTCAATCCAGGTCCATCCCTCTTCACTCCACCGCTGACCATATATCCTGGTTTCACAGCCTGTTGATTACTACCCACTACAGGTTGAGACCTCCCTTCAAACTGCCTCAATAGATTCTTCACACTAGGATTGCTCATTGCATCACAGGTCAACCACAGCCACAGTCATGTGACCTCTATCATCAATAAACACCTTTCCCACAAGTTGTTATACACAAGCACAGTCAGCTGGGCTCATGCTTCACATATCAAGTTCAATGTTTTCTCAGTCCCTATTGAGGTCACAGAATGGCAGGGTGCAGGATGTATCAGAACCTTGTATAACACTTGTCAATTATAAGCCCACTCAATGATGTCATCATGATTGTGGTTGGGGGCTGAAAAATAAACAAGGATCATAAATCACACAGGTATGAATCATAGACTTCATTTCAACATTTTTCATTCTACATTTAATACTTTTAATCTCATAACTTGAGGAGGAAATATTGGTTGTAATGGCAGCACACGAGTAGATCTTTTTTAGCTTTTAAGGAAACTACTGTAAGTTTATGGCTTTTTAGATGTTTGGAAAAGCCAGTGTGTGGCAAACCAATCCTAAAATTTACTTTAACTGTTAAAACAGTATTTTACCAGCATGTCAGCAACTGCTATCTACCAGGTTGACAATCAGACATATCATGTAACTCAAAACTGCTTCACTACACAAGATTCAAGATGATGTATTTCCTAGAGAATCATTAAGAAACAGTTCATATCCCATGTTCAGTCGATGACTCAATTGCAGTGTTCAAACCATCCATTGCTTGTAGAAAGACATTGCCACACAAATATTCCGAATCAAAATAGGTTGTGTAAGTTATGTAACTTATTGGGTTCTATTAGGTGCTACATGGACTAGACTACCAAGATCATTGTGTACAAAACTTATGTGCTTGCATTTGTCATTCTCCCACACATTATTTAAACTTGAATTTCTCATGAGAACGCCTGATATCTCACTTCTAAAATTCGACCACTATGTTCTCAAGCGTCACAATATGCTGCCTAGCTTGTGGTGCTGGCCTGACAGTACACCAGGTCCTGTATCTATTACAAATTTACAGTTTAAGCCAATGGCCATTTTTGTTCATATCCCAATAAGAAGGCAAAGATGAAGACCTAGGCAGACTTATAGCCAACTGAACGGATTATTTTGAACTAGGTGACCAAGAATGTCCAATTGTAGGATCTCATACCATCCTAACAATCCAATCTCACAATAGTAAGCTATTAAGTTTCATGAATTCAGTAATTTATAGGTCAAAAATTGGAAAACTCTCAAAGCAAAATAAGGTAACATTTTTAAAAGATTTAATGCTGATCCCAGTCAGATTTTCTTAGGTTTTTGACATAACCTTCATGAATCTGGACAAATTTGACAAACTTCTTCGACTTTTTGAAATCTGTACAGCAGCCAATTAAGGGGCAGGTGTTCATTTAGTGCGACACTGAATTATTTTATTGCCTAGTAACACTAATGTCAGGGGGCATATTAAATACCCTTTCATATTAACATCAACATGTCAATGTTTTGGGAAGATGCAGTCATGAATGGTTAACTTTGGTCATGACTGCAGTTAACAGCACCTGTTAACTTTGCAGCAAACACATGAATGGTCATTAACTTCGATTTCATCAAAGTTTATCGCCAGGGGAAACTGCTATCGTCAACAATTAAAAGGCAGTGTCGTCGCTTATATTTGCTATAAATATTTTGCTTGAATAATCATCAATCCAATTAAAAATAAGTTTAAAATCAATTATAACATGTAAACTGTGCGCACAGTACAAAAAAAAATCCATTTCTCAGTCTACCTCGAGGCTCGAGCCTCACCTTGCGCATCAGTGCCAGAGCTACCTTCCGATTATCACGTACCATTTACATCGATGCCGATAACTACTGAAGATGGTATGAACGTTTCATTTGTAAATTTGCACTTTACATCAATGCACCGCTTATACGTTAGTATAAAAGGACATTAAGATCCCTGTAATCATCCATATCCTTGTTTATTCAAGAGAGTAATCTGAACCTCAAGCCACTTAGTGGTAGATTCGGAAGACACTGAATATCCACATAAGAAGAAGAGCAAAAGTTTGTCTACAGACAAGACACACACGTCAGAAAGAAAATACTTAAGCTCAAACATGTCATAACAGTTTTCTGTAATATCAGTTTATTTTCGTAGAAAGCAACTTTTAAATTTTTTCAAAAATCCCACAAAACCTGATTTTGATAGACCCATGAGCAAAGGTGGAAAATTTGGGAATGAGTGCATGAAGCATATAGCATGCGAAAGTTTTGAATGACTCCGATCAGCCATTTCTGACAAATGCCGTTCCACAGTTAGCCAAATTGGAACATCTTTTTAAGGCCCACATAACCCTAATTCTGGCCAGGACATGACCAAAATTACCTTGGATCATAAGCCAGCCAAGTGTACCAGAACTCCCTGCATGCCATGAACAACAAAAGGATAGAACAATGCAAATTTTCCAGCCAAACAGCACACAAGAGAACTCTTGTAATGATTAGGGTTATTAGTAATAGACAAAACAATCAGTTAGGTCAGCTTCAACATTATCTGTAGACATTTGCAGTATCAATTCTAACATTGGATGACCTTTGTATCCAACCAGTAAGAAGATTATCCAACAGAGCTATGTATATGAGAATATATGAGCAAAAATTTCAGCATCAACTCTGCAAACCAGTCATTCGACATCGAATTCAATGCAAAACAATGGAGTGTCCCAGGATTCAAGCTGGATTCAACAACAGACATTCCCCATGCACATTTATCTTTTGAACAGGAAAATATGCCAACAGTCCAATCTTTCAGTTCAACAACCCATACCGGTATCTGTTAAGGAAGTAGGCCTACAGGGTACAATAGATATTTTTTCTCATCAATTTCAGAACAGCCACAGGCTTCATACTAAGGCAGGGTTCAGAGTACAAAAAAATTCCTCAAGCTCTGTCTTATGGTTTCTGTGCTATAGAGCAGGAAGATGATAAAATAGTAATTTGGTCTACTAATCCCAGATTGAAAAAACAATTTTCATTCATCCGCCATATTGTGGCCAAAATGGATGAGATTTTATCACACTCAGATGTTCAACAACTGTTAGCTAACGCTACGCTACGAACATGAGAATAAGGTAATATGCAAATTTCTTTTCTTTGCTATTGCTGGAAAACCATTACAAGTGCTTGTTGTTGCCTAGAGGGGCTAACTTTGTAGTGTAAATTTGTTATAGTGGGTAAACACAATGGCAAAATTTATGGGCAGACAATCCTGGGTGACAATAGAGACAGCGTTGCTGCACTGGTGGGGGAAGGAGGCAAAAAAGAAATACAAGAATCGGAACTAAGCAAGATAAAGGGACTTATTGATACACAACAGTCAGGCCATATAAAACGCAAGGCTTAAAAGTCGTGTCGAGCATTGCCGTATTTCGAGATGCCAATCAGTTTTAAACAGGGCATTGCCATTCTGAGTGGTTGAACCAAGTTCTGAAGACTTTTCCAAGCACTACCCAGTGCATCTTTTACATCAATTACGTAAGCAAATCATGGTGTTGATTACTTAACTTTACCATCATAGCTGTGAAAACAACACCTTATATAATGACCACCTTGACTAAATCCTAAGTGTTCACGGTGAAATTGCAAAAAAAAACATATTGTTTTCTAAATTATCATTTCCTTTTCATTCTATTGCAACTTTCAAATTGTTTTCAAAAAGCGTAAAATCCTACTTTTGAAAACCCCTCATGCAAAAGTGGAACAATTCAATTTAAATAGAAACAATTCCTAATTTGGAGAACAGTACACTTCAGTATTAGCATCTGAAAGTTTCACATGAATCTAATGAGCCATATCTGAGAAATGAAGTTCCAAACTTGGTCAAATATTGGACATTTTAATAGTCCTAAATAACATAAAGGGATGTGCTTTAGTAGTGTGCAGCTGTTTTTTGATGATGCAGTTAGTGAAAATGCAGATCCCTCACTAACTTGGACTATACTACATTTTTCTACATTTGTGAACAATAGACAGTGCATAAACAGTCTGACTCAGGGCCTGCATATTGGCTCTGCATTTACTTCAATGGAGCAAACACACTGCTCAGACTTTGTTCAGTACAATGAGATGTAATTTCCCCGCTCACGGTAGATATTGGTAGCAAGACAGCAGAACCTAGATCATAGTTGTGGGTCATTTATGTCAGGTTTACTATTCCACGGCTAGTAGAACTTAGAAAATACATTTCCAATATAATTACAGAGTACTAAATAACCAAAATAGTACACAACCTCACTTTCCTGACATGAAAATGAAGTTGGGTACAATTTGGCTATTTAAATGTCCGACTACCCTTCTGCTGAACAGGTTGACTGGGGATTTGCATTTTTACTGAATGTTCATATAAAACCTTGCTTTACAGCCTTACCCTCACCCTTAGTAACTTTAGAGAAGTAACTAATTTTTTTTCCAAAATGCATTAAAAATGGACAAAAAAGACAAAACCGGATATCAAATAAGAGTAAATCGAAACCAAAAACCAGCAATGGCTGGATATAGTGGTCGTACGCTCTTTCACGGTGCTACGAAAGATTACTAGCACAGTCGAATGTTGTTTAATGTGGCTTCTACGGTAATGAAACTGACGCCATAACATTCAGTGATTCACGTTGCTTGAAATCTCTCAGTGAAGCCCCTTTCAGTTTACTGTTACGAAGTATGGTGACCACCTTTGACTTGAATAGTTGCAATTTATTAAAATGGGCAGTGATCGAAGTAAATAAAATCAAGGGAATCTGATCCAGTGGCTTAAGCCTGGAAACAAGTACAGTGCACACTATAGTCAAAGGCGTGTGCAAGGGTGGCGATGCGATCACGGTATACATTTGACCAAGGCATTATTGCGCATTGATGCCCACACACAGAATTTTGTGTGTTGTTCATCATGTTTCCATAGCCAGGGCCACTTTTCAGCATAAGGTGACGCTGTGTCAGAGGGTACTGGTCAGATATAGCAGTCCCTGATTCAGAGAACCAGTTTGGGACCGCTTTATCCGACCAGTGCCGTGTCAGAGGTTAATAGCAGTTCCTGATTTTGAGAACCAGGCAATCACTGAATAACGGGCCAGTGACCGTGTTACATGTACCGTTTTAAAGCTCTTGACACGCGTAATCATGTGCATGATGTGGGCATGTCTAAGAGGCGTTTTAGCATTCGAAAATTCATAATATTGTGGCATCCTGGCTAATGATATAATGTTATGCCCGTTGTTAAGTTGACTTGCGCCGGGCAGGTGTAGTTTATGTTTATAGATTTTTAAAAATTGTCGGATAATGGCACTTGTGCTAATGTTTCATTGTTAAACCTCACCGACTTATAAATTAATAAAGATAACTAGTGCTCATTCTGCGGTTATATACAAAGCTGTAAGTGTAGGCTATAATTCAGCTAGCTGGCCTGGTTCTCAAAATGAAAATCGCTGTACCCTAGGCCTAGTCAGAGCCCACTGCGACAACAGGATATTGAAATTATGTGTAATTTACAACACATGCAACAAAACTATATACAACTTACTGCGACACGGGAAGAAGTGCGTATCTTGCAAATCTATGACACAGTTCCAGACTTCCTGCTCATCAAGACATCAAGTCCGACTCCGTGACTCCATGATTCGTGAGCCGAACTGTATTCGCTCCGATTCGTGTGTTTCCGTAGTGCACTTCCTTTTTGACGTCACGGTTCAATATGGTGGGTTTGAGACATCTTACCGCATAAGAACTATCATTATTATCGGCCAACATCTCTTCAACAATCGATGTTTTTCTTAATTGCCATGCACAAACAATAAATTGAAATACACGAGGTCACCTTCAGAGAACATTGGTTCGCGAAATGTTATAGTTCGATGTTAAACCGATATAAATAAGTGTAGTGGACCACGGTATTTTGGAGAATCCTCTGCGTTCGTCTTCTATTTTTGCAGAACCTCTTTAACGCTCCTGCTGGGATATAGGGGCCCCTGACCTAGCGAACCAGTTTCGTCCAACTGAGTAACGGGGCTGTTATTCAGTGAGACGGTTCTCTAAATCAGGGTCCACTTTACCACAGGCGTCCTCAGCTTCTGATCGTCCCCAATACACTACATATAATACTACGACCAGTGGCAGCTCTCCGCTAGTTGCTGGTCTCTGATGCCTATCTGGCAGGTATCCACCGCAGGTATACTTTTCGTGCGTAGAAGATAACCTTTTTTAAATCCTTCTGTCAGATACTGCGTCATCAATACATTTACTGTTTAATAACCATCGAGATTTTTCCGATACGTCAATGAAATCGTGAGATGATCCTTACTTGGTTATGTTGGGAGCTGCTCTTTGGGGGCTGCTTTTTAGGGGCTGAGCCTGAGTAACTTCTTTTCTGCCTTCCAAGTTTTGTGTGTGCCTGCATCGGTTGTGGATTCTACCGCTGTTGGGTGTCTGTGTAGGAAAATACACAGGCTGACAGCAAGTATTAAACACAGGCATGAGAGCCTAGCATCCAAACCTAGTTACAACCAAGAGGCGTTGGCACTGGTCGGATATAGCGGTCCCTGATTTAGAGAACCAGTTTCATCCATTAAGTAACGGTCCCGTTATTTAGTGACTGCCTGGTTCTCTAAGTCTGGGACCGCTTTATCCGTCCAGTGCCGAGGCATTTGTCTTATTTTATAAGTTAAATCCATCTCATTTACCCTTTCTGTTGTTTAATCACTGCAGACCAAATATGGTAAGTCTTCACATATTTAGCCAGGGTCCTCATTCATCCAAGGGGAAAGGTGCCTGTGCCTTCTGAGAATGGAATGTTTCAGGTTGAGGAGAAAATTTTACCTCCCTATCACCATAAATAGCTCTCACCCTGTTGCAAGCCCTCGTAGTCTCTGCTTCAAGGAGCAAAAACTAACATTTTGTGCTTTTTCAAATTGTCACAAGTGGGGAATTTCTCAATCACATTCAGGGGGAAGTTTTGGACATCATGAGGGGAATTTCGCATGACTTATTATTCTTTAGAGGGGAATGGAGCCCATAGGATCAGTCCACTTGTGGCAGGAGAGGTTACTGCAAGTAAAACGAGTGTATTTTGAAGAAGTTTAATAAAATAAAGTCCTGCCGATTACAAAATACACATCAGTGACTGACTTTTGTTCACAATAATTCAAAATTTTACGCTAGTATAAATAATTTGGAAAAATAAATGACCATCACTCATCCCTGTCCATGTCCTTCACTGGCAACTGCAGAGCAAGGATTTCTTCGACATTACACTGAGTGATGCAGCCCTGTCAAAGATTGTTCTCTCTTGCAGTAACTTTCAGTTGCTTGCACCCCAATCCACTGGCTTTGCAGGAACGAGCCATTGTTCTGCGAGTAAGCTAATCCGGACTGTTTTCTTCAAGTTCTGCTTGTTCCAATCCAACGTAACCGTATTCACGATGGATTGATCATTAAACTCATCTTGTGACTAGTTGCTGTTGTCGGACTAATTTTCACGGAAAGTAACTGTTAGGTAGTTTTGTCGTGCTGGGTCACATATGTGGGGAATTACTATAGTTGATCCACCAACTTACACTACTTGCTTGCACCGCAGGCCCTAGCTTGTCAACTTGAAGTTTTGATATACTGAAAATCTCACATCTCAACAAAGTCAAACCTACAGTGTGTAAACTTTGGCCTTATGATGTTTTTGATCATCTATGTTGTTATGGAATGAAGAATCTGGCTACTACTTACTGCTAGTCATTAAGGGCTGTTCCAGTAAAATCCGTGTGGGAGGGGGGGGACGGCAGTAGAAATAAAAATTCATGGGTGGTGGTCTTCAGAAAAAAAACTCAAATTATGGGTGGTTGTTCCTGTAAGAAGTGATGCATTAAAAATGGGTGGTATTTTTTAACCTGTTAATGTCGATAGGTTGGTTACTTCAGCGGTAAAAACTCAAAAATAAATGCAATTGTCCTAACTTATCCAAATACAAAAAAGCCCATATTGCCAGTGAACAGAGTGCAATATGTTCACTAAGCCATTAATCAAGTCATGGGCAACTCGATTTGAGCCAACTGTTTGTCTGCAGTCCTATTGAATTGAAAAGTTATGCAACACTGAACTGGTGTTAACACATATAAGAAAATTGATGATTTTTAAATAAAAAGTATGAGGAGTAAGATAAACAAGTTCCAATATTCACTTGACATAGAAGTATAGAAGAGTTCGTGGAGACAGTTTGAGATTCATAGATCCTTATAAATGAAAAAATGTTCATTGAAATTATAGACACATGGTGAACAGAGACACCTGGTGGCTGCCAAAAGTATTGCTCACAGGCTACTTTAGTTTTTGACAATATTGGACAAGACAACTAGTTCTTGTCTGTCAGTCATCTAAGTTCTTAACAGGTCCTCCTGGAGGCAATTTGTTTGCAAGTGTTGGATTTTATATTTTAACCTATTAAAAATAATTAAAAAATTATGGGTCATGGGTTGGAGAAATAAATGAAAAATACGGGCGGTGGGTATGAAATAAAAGTGCCTTCCCCCCCTCCCATACAGATTTTGCTGGAACAGCCCTAACTTATTCTCATACTGTTTACAGGCTGCCAAAGACAAGAAAACTCGGAAGTTACGAGGTCATGTCAGCCACGGACACGGCCGTATTGGTAGGTACAGAAAACACAGGAAATTAAGAACCTTCTCACAAGGCTTTTTAAATACCATAGTACACAGGAAATTAAGAACCTTCTCACAAGGCTTTTTAAATACCATACTATAATGTTGAGCCACCATACTCTGGTGTTGACTGATTGTTATATCAGTCATGACTACTCGGTGCTTTTAAGTGTTCTCAGCCTGTCACAATCTTCAGTATAGTGCACACTGCATTCTGAATCTCATCATTTTTGTGGCAATTATTACCTAACTATGAATTGACAAAAATTAACCAAAACACAGCGTATGGTCTCCATTCGGGACTTTACTGAACACTACGATTGACAGTGTTACGTCACTGCCGTCATGCTCAACTTCAGTCCTAGTTAGAACACCGCTATTTACCCCTGCATCAGCCCTTCACGATATGGAAATTAGCTGGTCGTCATTTGCAATCTGGCCAAAGACTCAATCTGTATTTGTAGAATTCAGATAGCTGTTTCAAATTTTAGCGCGCCAAATTCACAGTTGCCAACATTCAAAAATGAAAAAAATGACGTGTTGGGGGTTATGGCCAAGGAGTGTCCTGTCGCCATTTTCTTCTATTTTGCTATGCTCAGAAAGTTTTGGGCCTGAAAATTACCAAAATCATCTGTACAGATTGTTGTTGTCCAAGTGTGTAGTCCAGAGCCGGCCTTGGTGGCATTTTTTGACTTTGTCAAACTCCCCAAGTTGACTGATGCTCACATTTCCAAATTTTGAAATGCGAGCTGCAGCTCATTGTGTCAAACCCTAACTATGATCCCCATTCTTCAAACTTGCTAGTCGTGTGTTTATTATTTCTTTCCCGTATTCGATGCCTCCCAAGTTTTGCTGTTGCACCGTGGGTCCACAGCTTAGACAACTGTGAATGCAAGACATGGGGGGGCATCAGCATGCATGGGGTGCTGGGGATTACTCCGTTGTGCTTGTGTCAAGGTAAATGCTGGTGGCATCCCAACCTCTTGGAGGACCCACTGAATCTGTGCATATTGAATATGCAACCAACAAACACGGTCAAGAAAAACTGTCCGTGACGTCTTTACTGTTGATGTGTTGTGTTAATTTTCAGGCAAGCACAGGAAGCACCCTGGTGGCCGTGGTAACGCAGGTGGTCTGACACATCACAGGATTAACTTCGACAAATACCATCCTGGTTACTTTGGCAAAGTGGGTATGCGTCACTTTCACAAGACCAACCAGAAGTACTTTTGTCCTACAATTAACCTGGACAAACTGTGGACACTGGTCTCTGAGCAGACACGGCAGCACTACAAGACCAAGACCGAGGTTGCCCCAGTCATTGATGTTGTCAGAGCAGTGAGTTTGATTGTTGTGTTAAAAGCTGTTCTCGCATATATAGGATTGAAGAGTTACTTCTCTCATCAGTTGCTAACTGGGATGCCTCAAAGATGGTAGTGCCTTGTTTTTTAACTTTGCCGACCCCCAACCACTCTTAGCTCTGTTCTCCACAACTGAACACATGCGAGCAGAAGCACACAACAACTTGCGTTCTCCATGGTACACACGTCCTTGCAATTGCACTGTCGGAAGTCCACATTTACCCAACATACAATGTTGCAACTGGCATGAGCAATTTACGTGATTCCCAATTATAGAATTATTCATTGTTGCATTTGTGAATATTCCGTGTACTCGAAATTGGCGGTGTTTGTAACATCACCAAAGCCAGTGAGGCACGTAAATTTAGATGTTTCTGTTCAAATGCCTAAGGAAACATTTTCATCAATAATTATGTGTTGTACACGAACTCTAAATTTCAACATTTTATCATTTTCCTCAAAATTCATAGCTAGATTACACGAAAAAGTGCAAATTTGTACAGTGGAATGTTTTATGTTTGAAAATTAAATCTCTGAGTGAGGTGGAAACCTTTAAAATAGGATTTCCAGGGGAAGTACTCCTGAAATCTTCAAAGCTCTTACTACTACCTAGTCATCGGCAGATATGTTCCAGCTGAGAAGACCACAACTGTCATTTACTTTTGGACGTGTTTGATTACTGTTGCAATTTTGGTTTCTGGCATCTGCAGCTGTATTGCCTTAATCGCTTGGAAGATCTTTGTGAAATTTGACACGCGTGTGTTTCTGTGAATGTGACAACGAATGCCAGCAACTTTTTGGTGGAACTGATCCTCGCTTTGCCTCATAGTGGCAATTCTATTTTTCACGTTTGTTCGTGTATCTTTGGAGACTCATGCTCTCTCCTTTTCAGATATGATGGACATAATCTGCATGCCCGCAGCAGAACATTCATACAAACTCAACGGGAATTAAAAAATTCATTACCATGTTCGAAAGTCCCTGTCCATACTGTGGGTAGTTTCTGCATCACGTCTTGACATAAGTGCACTGAACTGGTGCCAAAAATCCAAATGTCCAATTTGCTTGAAAAATGACAAATCTCCCAATACTTCAAACTCGTTGCACAGGTTTTCAAACACTGGGCAGTGGCTAGTCGAAACAGGTTGTGGAGAACAGTGGTCACCTTGTGGCCGTTTTTAGGATATTAATAAGTGTCCCTAGCCCTATTTGGGGTGCATTTTCATGCTTGTAATGATTGCAACCGGAAATGGTTTTGACCAATCACATCGATCTTTTCAAGTCACTATCTTATAAGCAGTACAGTTGTTTTTGTCGACGCATTCCCACTGTGAAAGAAATTTTCTTGCTGCTAGCCTCTCTGGCAGCAGCAGGGTACGACCTTTGCTTTAGGTGTAAATTAATTCAGTGTGTGACCAATGTCATAACCAACCTTTTCTATTTTAGGGATACTACAAAGTTTTAGGAAAAGGTAACTTGCCCAAACAGCCAGTCATTGTGAAGGCCAAGTTCTTCAGTCGTGAAGCTGAGGAGAAAATCAAGAAAGTTGGAGGATGCTGTGTTCTCATGGCATAGAGCACTCCGTGGGAGTCGTCTTACCTGTACAGATATTGGATAAAATAAAAAAATAATAATACCATATTCAGAATGATTTATTGTTTTGGGCGCTCGCTACTCAGCGGTTAGGATTCTTGACTTCAGTGGTCAGTATTTGCCACTGGGTACAGAATCTAGTACTATATTGTTGTGATATAGTGATACATGATACACCATACACCTATAAGAGTGAAGAAAACTTGCTAACTCCCAAGTTTCGATTTTATCTTGTAATTTTGAAAGTTCCATGATGTTTGTTGTATTGGTTTGACTGCAACCATTTGCACTGAGTAAATTCAGTATATGGCAATACACTTGCTCCTCAATGAACAAATGTGATAAAAATGGAAACTCTGCTTTGATCATTCAGATATACTCTGGTTTTCTAAAGACTGTTTCTGGCTGTGGGACGTAGTTCTGTTCTGGTTTGACAGTCTCTTGTTACAAACTAAGACTTCCCATTGCATTGCACTTATTCTTGGAAACGGGCTTCTGCATGTTTTCGAATTTCTTTTTATCTGTCCCCAACATTTAGTCAATGTAATTGGTTCTGTTTGCAATGAACTGGAGAGTAAGGAAGGTTTTAAGGTGGTCACGGAAGGGCTCGTTGTAAAGGAATTCGATTGCAATCGCTCTTTGAAACGTTTGCACCGTGGGCGTGATGTGTACCTGAACTTGTCAAAGTGGGGTTGGGGTGTCCGTCATCCATCACAAACAGTGATGTCCAAATAGGCCTGTGCAGGAAATTTGATATGGCTCTTCACCAATAAAGTGTTTTCATGCGAGCAGCTGCAGGTTGAACGTAAAGTTACTTGTCCGCATTGTAACCTTGGGGCAATTTTGCGCCGTCGTTATTGAGTGTTCACGGTGTTGTGTGTGGTCCATTACAATAACCTGTGTGTTATGCTGCAGTTCCTACAGGGGCGAGAAGAAAAGGGTGACCGAGTTTGTTGGGTTCTGTACTCGTGGAGTAAGATTTACGGGGACGTCGGAATCGAAGCATTTGCTTTAAAAATGGTTAGTCTTGGAAGTGTTGTGTAACCGGAATTCAAAAGCCTGATAATTGGGGACATCCCTGCAAACTAGACATATCGGATCTTTTAATATAAAATACTAAAACTAGTCAATCTGAAATGACGAGCGTCGGTACTAAAATATATCAAAAATGATGTCCCCACGTATCGAGCGCTGCGCTCTTTCTCAAGGGTGTGCTACAGACTTCTGAATACATGTAGATCTAAAATAAAATGGCACAGGGGACCACTTAGTGACATACAATAAACTTGAACAATATGAACAACGGGACATAGCAACTACCAGTGGGGTAGGCCTACGTAAGACGAGAGAGAGAGACACACACACACACAAATAGAGACATGCGCAGATACTGGAGTCTATTCACTACAGACTTGGTCTCTGTTTAGTCCTCTGGCGTGAGTGTTTTAAAAACTGCGATGAATTCAGCCTCTCATTTTCTACGTGCGTAAATGTCCGACAGTCCACCTTTGACTACAAGTACATTGACGTCACTGGTAGTATGGCCTGGGAGGTTGAAATGTTACCCAATGGGGACCGCCCTATTATTGTGAAGAATCGTCTTCCTATGGCCGTTCATTAGGCACTAGAATGAACGGCCATGGGCAGCCATATATAATAGGCAGACGGTTCTTCACAATAATAGGGCGGTCCCCATTGGTCATTTCAACCTCCCAGGCCATATACTACCAGTGACGTCAATGTACTTGTAGTCAAAGGCGGACTATCGGACATTTAACTCACGTAGAAGAAAATGCGAGGCTGAATTCATCGCTAAGTTTAACACTCACGCCAGAGGACTAAACAGAGACATAGGGCTTCTGTCTCACTACAAGTCTCTAGTGAGTAGACTCCAGTAGCTGCGTATGTCTCTGTTTGGGTCTCTATCTCTCGTCATACGTAGGCCTACCCCAATGCTAGTTGCTATGTCCTGTTGTGTTCATATTGTTCACGTTTATTGTATGTCACTATGTGGTCCCCTGTGCCATTTTAGTTAAGATCTCGACCCACATGTATTCAGCAGTCTGTAGAACACACCCTTGAGAAAGAACGCATCGCTCGATACGTGGGGATATTTTAATATATTTTATGCTCGTCATTTTAGTTTTACTTGTTCTACTATTTTATGTTTTTATTCGTCGGTAACTGCACGGCATTGCAACATCTATTTGATTTCAATACGGATCTTTTACAACGAAGTCACAAGCGTATTTAGAAGGGCTTACCTCCCCGAATCGACCGAGAAAAAACGCCGTCAGCATGCTGGGCAGTTAATGCTTGAGGTACCTGTATGCTGGTATGCGCGGTCCACGTGATTCGATTCGATGTTCTGGTTCATGTATACTTCACTGTCTTTCTCACACGTTGGATGTTTCTGTATGTTGTACAGCCGTCGAAACAAATCTCTAGCTTTGACCCGGGTAACAAAAGTCGCGTGTCCTTGCAAAGATTAAGATGTCGGAAAATTAATTGGTTTACCCCCCGGAAAAGTCTGAAATATTGGCGAGAAAATACCATTCGCCTTGGAATGTTTGTTGAATTTTTTTTCAACTATGACTAAATGCGGAAACCGTTGTCTAGTTTCGGTTACCGTGAACAATTCGAAACTAATCAAGCATAGTATAAAAACGATGAGGATCCACTGTCTGAGCAAATTCAGAAATTCCCGGAACGCTTGACTAGCGCCAAGGAGCGTGAGTTGGTTGATGGAACCCGTGCGTGGTGGGGGGGGGGTGTTTTTATTAAACTTGAGGTAAGATACAAATTAAATTATATTGCAAGGCTTAAATGTTTTCGAGCGGTATCGAGAAGGCCACTTTATAAACATGGTAAAATGAGTAAATAAAATATACAAAAAGATGAAAAGACTTGAGATATGTGCTTAAATAAAACAACGTGAAGTAACGCTAGCGACCGTTGGACCAGGAAGTAGACAAACAGCTCTGAGCTTAAGGAAAAATAAGTTTCCACGTATTGCATACGAGGCAGTTGCAATTATGACAAATTGGGTTGTAGCAGCTATAATAATACAATGTTGGTAAAATATCTGGAGAATGTTTGCAGAGAGTGGTATCTCGTCGTTGAATAAAAGCTTGACAGGGGTTTGCAAATCGGGTTCATGTTCTTGATGAAAACTGTTGGATAAAGGAATTAAAATTTGGGTTATATTGTTGCACTAGTCACAGAATATTGATTCAAGAACATGGGAACTCTAGTGTGTATACTTGGTTTATATCGGATCGCTCTAATACACTTGCTTGTGTTCAGTAAAATACTTAACTAGCTGGTTATTGAGGTATAGTAGTAAAATTTCTCAGTTGAAGTAGAGGAGGTGGGGTTCTTTACATATATATTCAGAATGTGAGCATTTAACAGTGGAATTTGACATAGTGTGAAGGATTGTCTTCTGGACTGTAGGCCTACACAAGGTCCTTGGTTTAATGTTGTAAAACAAGGGAGTAGAGCTGGGAGGGGAAGATAAGATTTTTATTTATGTACACTTCATGAGTCCACCGAGTTTGTTGCGTTTGTTTGAAACGAGCAGGTTAAGGTGGGCCGTGGGAGGTTTCTGCCTACGGTAATCATGGCCAAGGAAAAGAAAATCGTCCACGTGACTCAGTGATTGTTTTGCTATTTATACATATGATGGGATGTATAGTCAACTTTCTTTTGGGTGTAATGGAAGATTATTAATGTACTTTGTTTTTTTTTGATATATTGAAAGTTTGCTTACGGAAAACCAGACTGAAAAAGATTCAGTTTGTTTTTGACGGTAGATGATCGCTTTATCTTATTTTAATATTTACAATGAAGGTGGCCACATAACCCCCTCCCCAGTTGACGAAGTGGGCAAAAAGAAACAATAACTCCGAAAAAGTAGAAAACAAAAAGACATATAAAAAGACAAGAACTACCAAAATTCGGTGATACACAATTCATAGCCCTGAACGTACTTCGTGAATCTTAGTAAAAGGGACACATTACCAAAATTCGGGCTCTTACTACTTTCCATGGTGGCCCTCAGTTATAAAGTGTTTTGGGGAAATTCAGTGAGACTGATAGGTGTGACGAGATCAGTGTCGTCCACGCGAGAAGAATATGGGAGATCATTGGTGTAAATTAAGAAGAGAAGTGGGCCAAAAATAGAGCCTTGAGGAACTCTGGTGTATCGGTGTCCTTTAAGGAAACGTATGGGGCATGGGCGGATTTGGGGGGGCGACCCCCCCCCCC
>NMRA01000403.1:124602-136599 GCA_002633005.1 Phoronis australis | reverse complement strand
GGGCTCAGACCCCAGATCGCGGCGGGATTTTTTTTCTTTTTTTTAATCCACGCGATACATTTCCGAACAAAAGGTTCACATTCCCGGTCCCCGCGACCTTTGGGCCGCCTGCGCACGTACAATCGCGCCTTGCCCATTTGCCCATTTCCCCGAGACAAGTGACATGTTGGCCCACCCCCCTCCTTATGGTATCCTAGATCCGCCACTGTGGGGTACGAGGGTTTTAGAGATAACTATTAAAAATACAAGTTTTTTAGAGTGAAAGTTTCTGAATCTATATTTATTGATGTTTATCAAAATATCATTTTCATTCAGGAAATTTGAAAAGTTGCTTATAGATAATGTTCCGATAAATATGATCATAATGAGAAGTAAAGAAATAGGGTGTCTTGGATCCAAATCGTTTGTTTAAAAACGGGTTTCATCTTGATAGTATCCGGAAAAATGCTGGTATGCAAACTTTGCTTGTTACCGTGATGGAAGGTTTAACGAAGTGATAAGTTTACAGTGGGACCTTTTTCTAAAAAGTGAGAACAAAAGTTAAACTGCCCCCCTCCTGACATTTCGTTGCTTAGTTGCAAATTTAATTGTAAAATACTATGGAATGCGGAATATTTCTGCGGTGCGGTAACCGTATTTAGAATAGCATGGTATCTCATTGTAGAGAGCAAGCTCTGGGTAACGAACAGTGTAAGTTTTTATTGACCTCAAGCATCGACCGGGGTTTATAGTTTCTTTATCCACGAAATGATTACATGTGCAAATTCATGGGCGGCGCACTGAGCCCTGAAAATGTGGGAGGCTAAAGCCCCCTCACTGAGGCCCCTGTGGTGCATCGCCTATAGACCATGTGCAGCGTAGCACTGAAAAAGTAGGGGGCTACCGCCCCTCCAGCGCCCTATGGTGCGCCACCCATGTTACGATCACCGACTACGCGCATCTGCGTTTCTTCAAGTTGACGGAACTTTGAAGATTAGATAATTCACGAAATAGAAGTTTAATCTTTGCAACAAAGGTCGTATTGATAGTGAAGCAACGACTGATTCCACTTAATTCGCCTTGGTGCAGGAAAATGATTGTGACGTTACCAGCGTTCATACGTAAGTTAAATCGACTTTCCGGCTGCAACGGCAGCATTTTCAGTTTTGCACAGCAATCGTCATTGGACTAGTGTCAGTTATTATATTATCAGATCGTAACTATGAGGTGATCTTCCGTGGGTAAAGCTGCATTTCGCAATGTTTAGTTGGCTAAAAAAACTAAACATCGAATTAGTCCTTATTCTCATAAAATCGGGGTGCATAAAGGCTTTTTAAATGTGTAAAGCCCTTAGGCGTGTCCTGTAGACTAGAGCTCGGGGAGCGCCATATGATATAGCTTTGCCTGAATGTTGGCGTTGGGGAATAACCCCCGACTTCCTGTTCACCACCTTCCCTCCGATTTCGCTCCTCCTTTTCGTGAGTAAAGCTCCTAATAACAGATGAGTATAGTGTCACCATAGTGCCACAAACATGCAATTGACTAATAAGGCTAGCGTTATTTTACAGTGCTGCTATCTACCGCCAGTTGCGCTGCCTTCTCAAACCTGACAACGACGTCGGCTCCAAGCAACGTTCCTAGTAAGTTTCTTTTGCTAGGTCCAGTATCTAATGCGCAAGCCTTTTGGGTCATGTTTTTCCCTTGTCGTGACGGCGTGCAAGGAAATTTAAATCGATCACGCATACTGTTGTTAATTTTCATTCCTAAATATTTCTGGTCGTACTTGGTTAGTCATGGTGATTTACTACCCGCTTGAATACGCAGACTAACTCTTGATTTAGATTGTTTGCAGATGCCAAATAAAAACGATTGCGAATTCTGTTTCGAAGTGATTTCTTGTTTGGCAAAAATTGGCAGTTAAGTCGCTTCCGTGTTCGCCTGGCGCACCAAGCAGAGTCTTTAAGACCAGTTATACACCGATAAGCGAAAAGAATACTTTTTGACAGAAGGTACATTGACAACGACGTAGTTGAACTATGAATTTCGCCCGTGGGCGTTGTTCTTGAAGGTTGGAATCTAATATGGAAATTTGTGCAAATAACATGTCTGACAACTGGTGCATTTGTTGCCCGGCAGTCAAGGTACGCTGAGGCCATATTTAAATGTAGGCCGATACATTTCTTGCGAAAATGGACTAAGAAGTTTAAAAATTCAACTGGAATTAGCATCCCGTTGAATTGTACCAGTATAGTGCTTGCAGGGTCATAATCATTTTGTGTTAACTCATTTTGTTCACGCACAACAGAGCCTTGCATTCTGTCATGTTAAATTACGACTTGCATATACAACTACGTGGAAAATTGGCTACTAATCAGGTATTGGAGGCCTGCTCCGACCGTTGGATCAAATGGTTATTTAATTAATGATACACTGCTGAAAGTAGACCTATAGGCCTCGCCACCCAGCCCCCCAAAATGATGTTCAACAAGCTTCTGAAACCCCATGGTTTGGAGATTTTACGTAGGACGTTATCCTACCCAGGTTAAAAAACGTATGAGTACAGTAATTTGTTCAGTGTAATTAGGCCTTCTGCCCCTTTTTACAGAGATAAACGCACAAAACAAAACACACACACAAAAATGCAAAGACAGAGAAAAAATACAAAAGCAAAATAAAAACTACTAGAATTCAACATCCAACCCAGTACATGTTCTCCGTTCTGCACTGGTTTAATACATGTTGGTTGTCGTGACCCAAGTGCCAAGGTCTGTCATGTAACCATAGATAAAAGACAATAGATTCGCAACTCCAACATTTTCTTGCGTACTATCCTAGAGGAGGCGCCACTCTCATAAATTACCAATTTCAGTTTCCGGTTAGTGTATTGTGAAGGGAAATTCTCGTATCTATTTTACTGTCCTGTACAAAAAAAATAATAATTTCGGCATTGAATCGCTGTCCAAAGTCTTCCAATAATAGAACTGTTGGTATCGTGAGTACTTTTGACTCCGAACCACTGAACAGCTGACTATGATTAGCAGACGACGTACTTAACAGAAGACTGAAAAACTTTGCCAGGTGTCGCTAGTGAATAAAGACGTCACGGCTTATGAGTAAGATCACAGTTTCGTCCATTGAAAATATACTGAGTTGGCGGTCAATGTACTATAGTCTATGATGTAACCAGCTTGAAAATTTCGCTGCATTGACTGTCACCATTACAACATTCCAGGCTGTTCTTGACCCAGGGCATTAGTTAATACCCTAACAGAAACAGGCGCTCTTCAGGACTGACTGAACCTAGGCTATAGATATTTTTGAAAACCCACTACAGGGACTCTGTTAATCACCAATGTTAATGACTGGCGACTGGCGACTTGGACAGCAACAAAAATGTACAAAAAAGTATGGAGCACCTAAAAATATGGAAACGTATAAAATATGATTTTCCCAAAAAAGCATAAAGTGGCAGAACAGTGCTTTTTGCCCCACCCATTACTCGTTAAGCACTTTCATTTCAAGCGAATTGCCTCACATTCTCAGAGCAACCTTGTTGACCAAGCTTCAGAATGGTGGACACGATGTTGAATTTTTTTGCTCCTTATGAAAAATGTAATTATGTTAGGTAAGCAAAAATGACTATTGGTAAAGTAAATTAATTAGATATGCTATTTTCCATCTCGAAGCGTTGTATTTAATTGGTCTGTAACCAACAGCACCAAGTATAAAGATCCAGCGAGCGTATTCTGATGGCCCACAACGGTTGACAGCAAGGGCTTCAAATCCAATTATCTGGAAAGGACATGGATTTGAGCAAAGAGAGAAAAGCTAACTACAATTAATAAAGATAATATTTCGCTTAGCTTCACGTGCGTACCCAGCCTAAAAATGTGGTACGTTTAGAGCTATGGATTGTGCAGTCGCCGGATTTTGGTAGTTCCTGCCTTTTTAGTGGACCTTTGTCTCGTTTCCTACTTTTTTCGGAGATTTCGTTTCTCTGACGTGGACCTTTTTTGCCCACTTCGCCAAATGGAGGGCTCATTCGAGCCCCGCGGGCCCCCCCCTTGTGTTCACGCATGCTTCTTGTTTGTATCAAAATAGTTAAAAATTTCAGACCCCACAGACTGGTAACAGTTGAAAGTTCAAAGGAACGGCCTGTTTTTTAGACCAGAAATGTCAAAGTGCTACGTAGTTACAATGTACAAACATGTGTATCAAAGTTTTTGAGGCTTGATGACAAAATGTACAAGCAGAAGACTCCGAGACGCCTATTTTATAAAGATATGAATCTGTACATAATATTCTGTGAACTAGTCGATACTGGAACCACTTCAATTTAACATACAAAAAATTAAAAACATTTAAGTGCACTGTTTTCAGTGGCGGATCTAGGATACCATAAGGGAGGCCCAACATGGGCAAAGCGCGATTGTATGTGCACAGGTCGCGGCCCGAAATTTGCGGGGGCTGGAGGTGTGGACTTTCTGTTTAAATTAAAAAACCTATCGGTGGATTAAAAAACACGGGAACACGATTCCGCCGCGCGGTCTGGGGTCTGAGCCCCCCATCCGGCGCTACTGGTCCTAGTTGCTGAACTCAATATTTCCTCACGCTTCACGCTGTTGCTGTTTCATTTTGCTTGCGGCAGCCAAGGGGGGAGGGACAGCACACTCCCCCCTAAATCCGCCTATGGTTTTCAAACACAGTTCATAACTCATCTCAGAAATCCATTTGTCCTGTGAGATCGGTTTTCTCGTCATATTACGATCATACATCGATCTATACCTTTCTATTTTTGTTATCTGATTTAGCACTTCCGGATAATGTGGTAGACGACTAGCACAACTCTAGTATTTGAATTTCTATCTCAGTCCGATCCAGACATACAATATTGCTCTCCTAAGCACATAAAATGTAGTGATCAAAGGTCTAAATGAAAACTTTATACAAAACGCGTCATAATCTGGAAAATTTTCCATCATTATCCATTTTATATCCTGGGGGCGGATCCAGGATTTTGAGTTGAGGGTAGGCACAGGAATAACCAGAATTTCGGCAGATGCGCGTGCCCAGCTTAAAATGTAGGGGTCTCAAATTTTTGAGTTTGCGAACCTTTTGACCAAAAAAAAACGGTAAACGGGGTTTGTTCAGGGACTATGCATTGTTTATTCTCGTTTATTCAGTCCCGAGCCCCTTGGTTACGCGCATGTGCTAGTCACCAATTCGCACCCGAACTGCCATATGGTATCTGGTAGAATTTTAGGGGGGGAGGCATAGTCCCCTTGGCCTCCCCCCTAAATCTGCCCGCACTGATATCATAAAATCTTACTTCTCTGTCATTCACTACATTAAATATACTGTCTTTTTGCTAATCCTAATTGAGGAGTTGTACCGGAGCGGCAACGTTTTTGATAAATGAGATTTTCTAAGTTCGCCAAAGTCCTCGGATCAATGACACAAATTCTTTCAAGCTGGATCCAGAACTTATTTTAATCTAGTAGGAGGTCACATTACAATAGCCATCTCCAAAGAAGTCTCGGCTTCCAAAATGCTTCAGTCCAAACATATCCACAAGTTTGTTTGGCATTTACATGCTCAAAACTTGCTCGGTATTTATATTGTATTAAAAATCGAGTGTCTCAGGAGTCGAATTGTCGCGATTCATTGAGAATGGCTCATAAGCTGCGTGAGTTTGCCCTTGAAGTCCATGCAGGTGTCTCGTAACGCCGCAAGTCCCTGGCAGTTTCCTTGGACTTGTTGCGCCAGCGCGTGTCAGCTGCGGGCATCTTGCGAGCATGGAGCGAACGTTTCGCGGCGAGTCCACGCAGCTGGCGGCACAGGAAGCCTACAGTGCACGCGTGGCCCCCAGCCAGTGAACACACGCAGCTGTCTCGGTGCTCTCGCGCCACATCCACGCGCTTGGCACACGAGTCACACACAAAAATCATGCACATTCCATGCGTCTACCAGGCAAGATCCACGCGAAACTCACGCAACTCTCCGCGTTGTGCTCGTAGAAATTTTCCTGCATGTTGCTAATTCCATGACCGCACTATGTAAGCACGCAAGGCCTGCCCGTAATGATGTGACAGGGCCTTAAAATAAGTGTTTTAACACTTAAAAGTGGTCGTAAGTCGCCGCCCACAACATAAATAAGACTGCAAGTCATGACTGACTCCTTCCAGCTTGTTTTAGTCTTCAAATTTGCCAAATTAAGTACTACGTCAATATCTGCACCAGTTATTAAAATATCGTTTACCCAAATGGCTTGAGTTGGCAAATTGCGTTAAGGCCAATTTTAGAGATGGATGGGGTAGAAGATTACAGTGAACGTTGACATTGACAAACTGATGCTAAACGAAGAAAATCACATTGTATTTAATTATTGTTTTACAATGCTAAAATATGTAGGAACACCAGCAACTTTCATTATTCTAGACACCGTTCCTTGACAAAAAATGTCGACACTATACATGTATGACTTCAGTAACATCTCGGGATTTAAGCTGGAAAAGAATTTCTTTTCCTAATTCTTATTGAGCCTACCCCCAAGTAACTGTTGATTTTAGGTCTAACGAAACTTTTCGTTAAAACTTAGAGGATGAAATTAAATTGAATTTGAATGATTTTTTAATACTCGGACAAAACATAAAAAGGGTGATTGGTGAAGTGAAGTTTATGCACGTTATGCCTAGTGCCGGAGCTTCACATTTTTATGCTGCCAGATGGACCCAGTCGGTGTCGGTGTGGGGCGATGGCCTCGAGTACGAATAAACGACTGATTAGAGAGGGCAATTTTCCTGGGTCCACTTGCGCCAAAATGTGTACTAGAATACATGCCTGAATGGATTTTCACACTCAAAGACATGTAGGTTTACTTAGTTGCATTCCCATGACCAAACTGTGTCTCCAAAAACAACTTGAACATGCCGAGGGCGTTTTAGTCGTTTCTGAAAAAGCGTGGGCAGCGCGGGACGGGCACCCTGCCTTCCAATCCGCCTAACGAGGGAAACGTTAGAACTGACAAACGCCAAGACATGAAGTAGTTGCATTTTAATTTTACGTGACTCATACGGCGAAATTAGAGAAAGCCTCAGTCTTGATTATGCTGGCGAATGAGCCGGATCCATTTAGTATGCATCAAAAAAAAAGAAGAAAAAAAGAAAATGAAATGGGTAGGTGATACCTTCTTCGGTGCACGTACCGCTCAGTGGCAGGCGTGCTTAGGATTCAAGAGGATCTGCCTTCCGAGCAGCATAGACCTATGATGTTGAAGTTCATTGTGAGCAAAGCCTTCTCTTGGTGTTTTTCGAATAGAAAGACTATTGAACTTACACATTATAGCGATTTCTAGCAGGCAATTTATACGTCAACAATCATAGCAGAAGGATTGCGAAAGCCTTGGTAAGCAGCCAAAGAGTGCAAACTCGCTAAATGTTGAGGCTGGTCTGCACTAATTACTGAGGCTGGTCTGCTAATTAAGATGTGTCAAAAGATCTGCAACTAGCTTCTCTATATATATTATCCTGTAATCTTATTTCTGTAGCTTCTCAGGGGCGGATCCAAGATTTTTAGTCAGGGGCAGAGGACAGGGCAGAGTATGGGTTTGCCCGTCAGACATTCGCACCCCGGCGAACTGTCAAATGGAATCTGAGAGAATTTTAGGGGCCCCCGTCTAAATCCGCCACTGCTTCTGTAATTATCTTCTCGTTTTCATGTTTGTATTTTATTTTATTTCTAAGTCCAGCATTACCATGGCTAATGATTTCCGCTTTATGTAATCTGTGGAAAATAAAGCTATCAACGGAAGATTTCTTCCGACAGGTGGCAGCACAGCATTGACAAGTGTTCTACTTGTTGACCGGTTCGTTGCAAACGGAGAATCAGTTTCGACACTTTGATTCTCATATGATTGTACATGTTCAGTTCTACGGTAGTTAGAGTGGAGAACATGCGTTAATCTGTCGAAGTTATCTACGCCATTTGATGTCTTCTCCGGGATCTGGGAAGCGGTGGCTGAGCAGCATCGTTTAGGTCTACCACTGGTCTTTGGTTTTGTTCGGTTTCTAACAAGACAGGAACTGGACCAGCGAAGCTGGCTCATAGGTACTGACCTGATTTGAGACTTTATAAAACAAACACTGTCTCTGGTCCAAACTCCAAAAATTCACCAGCCTCGCTGTTCTATTTTCGTCTTATCTCCGCCCGGGAATCAGGATTCGCTATGAAAGTTATGAGTCTTCGCTCAGTCCACATCAAACGACTGGCTGTACTATCGGTTTTGGCTGCATGCTTTCTGATCTACGGACTGTATAGAGTTCACCATAGCCGGAGCCGAGCTTACAGGAATTCGTTAATGATGCAACAACAAATTGAACGCATTGGTAAGGCATATCACCTGGCAGTTACATCATAAACTTATGGCATTTGCTGTTAGACTACATAGCTTATCAGTGATGTGTTGGTTCATGAAAGATTAAAAAATTGTGCTTCAACATTTTGTGGTTTAAGCCAGCAGTGGTGGAATCTGGAATTTCCCCCGCTCTAATAGAGGAGTCTTTCATGTTCAGATTCAAGCCACAGTGAGGGAACTTCTTTGCCCAGGGACTGTCTGATAAGTGCACCAACATGGGGGTGCTTAGTTGCGATTCATCCAAAGTATTTTGTGATGAGTGACTGATCAGGAGGGAGGGGGTCTGGATTCGCTGGACTTCATTCTGGACCCCCTTCTCCTATGAAAGGGCTCCATTTTCATCAAACTCCCTGTGGAAGGGTTGTCTATAGTGTCTACAGATCAGTAATGTATTGTGGACACACCCCCAACGTATAATTCTGGATCAGCCTCTGTGTATGGACTTTAGAAAGTAGTTCAAGCACAAAATTTATGTCTTTATGCCTGCAATTCAAAAAACTCATGGTAAGACAAAAGGCTTCGAGAATTCAGAAAATATTCTTTTCATGGGTGGAAAATGACAGTAGTCAAAAATATGCCTCATGTGGTCAAACATTAGGAAATCACAAAATTTGACAGTCACCCTTTTGTATGAACCATCAGAACAGCCTTATAGGCTTGATAGATAGGATAATGTCTTCAGCTGGGTATGCTAGACTGTAACCATCACTTGACAACCAAATTTGCCTCACTAAAATATTAGTGCATGCTTTTATTTCCTTATCTTGTGTAATTCATCAGTGTATTATTATTGTCTCTCTTGTGAACACAAACTTTGGATGCATTTTTTGCAGGTCCATTGATTCTCAGTGACAAAGGTATAAATGCAGTGATGTTAGGCACCCTATCCTTTGCAAAGGCAAAGTTTAATTAAGCAAATTTGAAAATTAGGTCAACAATAAAAAACCTCGTGACTTGGTGTGTGATCACATCCAATGTGAATTTGACCATCATGCCACACCATGCCCACTACTTCATAACGCAGCTTTTAAATTTACATTTTTCAAGTGTCCCTGATGACCTGTTTAGTGCAAATTGATTCAAATGCTGTGATGTTGTCTACTGTTTTACATTCATTTTATCATTGATTTGAACTGCTTGCCTTAGATTGGGCACAATATCTTCAAAAGTTAAGATATGGTGCATCAAATTGTTTTTGTTACTGTCAAATCAGATGAGATCAAATTTGCGCAACTAATTGTTTGGTGTACAATGGTAAAAGAATTTGAGTGTTGTCGAGAGCTGCATACTTTTTCGTATCTTTGCCAATTTGTGAAGAGAGTGCCAAATGCATTGTCACATGAAGTTATTTGGCATCCATGAATTTCTAAAAGCTTTGTTTCGTTTTTGTTAAAACTAATGAAGTGAACCTCCATAGTCCTGTTTCGTCACATTTTTTGCTTGGCTGTATTCTTTTCTGTTATGTCAAAACGTTAATCAAAGCTGCCGGAAGCTTGTCTCCATCAAAAACTGCTTTGTCCTTGATGGCAGTTGTTATTTGGTATGTTGCTCTGTCGTCAAGTTTTTTTTTGTTCGCACTCTACAGGTTGCAATTTTCGTCAGATTCTCACGAAATTTGCACACGAGTGTAGATTGGAAAGTCCTGCAAGCCCATTGTTTTTGGTCATGATCGGATTCAGAATGGCGGACGTGACGGCCATTTTGTTTCCGATTTTACATTCAAATGCTCATAGAGGCCGCATTTTTTGACGTACGGAGCTGAAACTTAGTACGATTATTATAGAACATATGTGCTACAACTGTGCTGAAAAACGTTGACTTCCGGTTAAAGATGGCGGAAATATTGACAATGGTGCATGCGCACCTCGATATATGGCCAAAAACGGTTTCTCCTGTAGAGGGCGCATTGGAGAACCAATCACTTTCAAACTGGTCACGTGTTTCGTGCAACTGATCAGCTTTTATAAAATTTTGTTTAACCGGAAATCACTTTCAAGATGGCGGCTCTGGCGCATTTCCACCCATTTTCAATCGTTCTGCTGTCGCCTTTTTAACGGGAAGAGCAAATGATGTGAATCTTTGCATGTGGATTCCTTGAAGTATGCTCTTTCAAAAGTTCTGTGATAACGGTTTTCTTAGACTTACCGTTTTCGAGTTATTTGACTTTGAATTAAAAAAAACGCAAAATTTCAATTATTTCAAAAACTGTATGGAATGCCGCGAAACTATCAATCTAGATAGTTTTGGACGGGCTTTCTGAAGATATTTTCTATTTTTCGCTATGACGTCTACTTTTTGAATTATTTGAGATTTTCTGATAGCGCTGTTCCTTTGTTGACAGCTCTTGCAGCACTGATGTTGGTTTAGCTTCTGTTGAACAAGACCTTGAAGACATTGCTCATAGAGGCCGCATTTTTCGACGTGCAGGGCTGAATATTGGTATGATTATTATTAGCTCACAAGCACTACAACTGCGCCGTAAATAACTTCCGGTCAAAGATGGCGGAAATATCGGCAATGGCGCATGCGCACCTCGATAACTGTCCGTAAACGTTTTTTCCGGTAGAGGGCGCATTGGCAAAACAATCATTTTCAAACTGGTCAAGTGTTTGTTGCTATTGATTGGCTTTTATAAAATTTTGTTTAACCGGAAGTCACTTTCAAGATGGCGGCTCTGGCGCATTTTCACCCGTTTTCAATCGTTCTGCGGTCGCATTTTTAACGGGAAGAGCAAATGACATGAATTTTTGCATGTGGATTCCTTGAGGTATGCTCTTTCAAAAGTTCTGCGATAATGTTTTCTCAGACTTACCGTTTTCGAGTTATTTGCTTTTGAATTTCAAAAAAATGCAAAATTTCAATTTTTTCAAAAAAATTATGGAATGTTGCGAAACTATCGATTTAGATAGAGTTTGGAACGGGCTTGCAGAAGAAGTTTTTCATTTTTCGCTAGGACATCTAATTTTTGAATTATTTGAGATTTTCTGATAGCGCTGTTAATCTCCGCCTTCATCGTCATGATCGTCGTCGTCCTCCTCCCCATCTTCCTGTTGTCGCATAATTTCGCCAAGTGTCGCTCCTCCGAGTGCTCTCGTTTTAATTTGCTTTTCTCATTAAAACAATTTTACTATGAGCTAATCTTCTGTTCCATTTCTGGTTTTAAACATTAGAAATCCTAATACGACACTAGATTTTCCAAATAACAAACATATCTGTGATACTGAAAAGCACACGCAATTTTGGTTCATGTTTTTGTGTGAATCCCTATGTTTTGTATTAGGGCAAGTTTGTGAACCTCCCATACCAAAAAAAGCCTTCCTGCAAACACTTGCCACAAGCTTGCCGCAAAGTTGCGGCAAGCTTGCTGCAAAAGTTTCTGCAAACCAGCCGCAAACACGAAGAATCAACTCTGACCTAAGAGTGGATGCAAATTTCCTGCAACCCAGCCGCAAACATTGCCGCAAGCTTGCGGCATGCTTGCCGCAAACATGCAGCAAACTTTTACCATGCAAATGAAGTTTGCCGCAAGCTTGCAGCAAACATCTCTATGTCCTTATATGGAACAGTTCCTGCAACCCAGCCGCACACATTGCTGCAAGCTTGCC
>NMRA01000403.1:64432-122887 GCA_002633005.1 Phoronis australis | reverse complement strand
TTTTCACCAATAAAGTTTCCTGCAACTTTCCCGCAAACACTTTTTCATCAATAAAGTTTCCTGCAACTTTCCCGCAAACATTTTTTCACCAATAAAGTTTCCTGCAACTTTCCCGCAAACACTTTTCAACAATAAAGTTTCCTGCAACTTTCCCGCAAACACTTTTTCAATCACCAAGTTTGCCGCAACATTCCTGCAAACTTCAGTGTTTGCAGCAAGGTTGCGGCAATGTGTGCGGCTGAGTTGCGGGTAGCGGCAAACTCCTGCAAACTTTGCGGCTGGTTTGCTGCAAACAAAATTGTTTGCCGCAAGCTTGCGGCATGTTTGCTGCAAGCTTGCGGCAAGCTTGCGGCAAGCTTGCGGCAAGCTTGCGGCAAACATGGTCTTTTGGTATGGGCTAGTATAATTGCACATTCCATGGGGAAATTTGCTGCCATTAACTTGATTTACCCGGTATTCCACATTGCAACTTACCCCTGCTTAGTCCCTATTCCAGAGGAACCCATTTTGAAAGGCCTTATATCAATCATTCTTTTGTTAAGTGCCAAGCTCATTCTTTTGTCCGATGTCAAGAGGCAAAAGCCAATTATCTTTTATGCTGAATGAATACATTAATTTTAGTACACATTGACTCAAAACTGTTGTCAAGAAGTAAAAATCCATCTCTCATCGTTTTGACTATTTTATATTGTATTTTTCTCTTGAAAGAAGAATTTTACCCTAACTTTTCATGAGGATTTCAATTTCAGAAGCCAAACACGTTCAATAATTACCAATTTTCTGTCCTTGACATTTAATTCAGCCAGAATTTTATTGTCCTGCATACATCACTAGCGCCACAATGGCTTTGTACCACACAATAGAGGCTTCCTAGATCAACTTGAGATATCAAGGACTGAAACAGCCACACCTGATGTAGAGAAGCATATTGTCCAACTATAACAACCACTCAACAGCCTTGTTTCCTTATGAATTTGATGTTTGTAATTTATGCTTGACTTAAATGACCTTTCACCAGGACTTTGAGTGACAGCTTAAGTGACCAATCAGAACACAGCATTCTTGACACACCTTCATTTTCAAGCAGCTATTTTACCTGACAAACAACATGTTGCTGGGTAAAACTTATTGTTTGTTTGTCGACATTTCGCAAAGGAGCGGAGCTTGTGATAGGTCAATTAGCGATGTCTGGGAGTTCAAGGCAGCGAAAACCTTGCCTCCCCCCCCCAAAGAAATTTAACTTTTAATTTAGACCACTTAATCCAAACAAATTGGCCTCAACTTGTTAGTTACTGAGATGAGAGTTTTTGATCTTTTAAGGAACTGACATTTAATGATTGCTTGAGACCATATTCATCAAATAAAATGACACCCCATGACAAGTCATCTTGTAACGCCTGGTTTCAAGCAATAACAAAGTTTCAACTGAGGAACGCTTTGAGACCAATGTCGTAATGGTAGGTAACTAAATGTAAGTCTTTTATGTGATGGAAGGTGTAATTATAGCCGTTTTAAATTTGGCAATATTGTGGTTTTAATTCATTTTGGATGTTTGTCCTGGTTTGGAGTTAATAATCATGCTTTTCTTAAAGCTGCCCTGTGTCATTTGCTGAGGTAAGAAATGATTTAACCTTTCTTTGCTTGGGAATATCTGACAGCTTGTGAACAAATTCTCACAAACCTCAGAAGTACATTCAGTCTCAGTGGTGAACAAGTTGAGAGTAGTTTTATGGCAGTAAGTGGTCAAAAGTATGATATTTTTTAACAGAAGGTGTGCTGCAGAGCACCTCCAAGCGGACAGTGCGGTGATCACCAATTTGACGTGCGCACCATCTGTGTGTTGTAGGTCTGCAGACGCCTGGTAATGAGAAGTTCTTGTTAAACAATGAAGAGATACGTATCCTGAGTGGTGCTATGCACTATTTCAGGATAGTGCCGGAGTACTGGGAGGACAGACTGATGAAACTGAAGGCACTAGGTCTCAACACTGTCGAGACGTAAGTAGTTGCCCAAGTGACACATTACCTGGTTAAGCTCTCTGGGTCTCGTTATGGATATCCGGCCAGGATTAGTACTAAAAAAACTAGTGAAAATATGGTCACATACACTGTATGAAGTACAGTGAAATATGAGAAACATATCTTTTATTATGCCTTCCAGTCTGGAATAGCAGTTGACATTAACTTTTCATTTGGAGAATAAAAATGTTGTCTTTTGCTATTATGGTGTAACTTCTGGGAAGTTAAGTCGCTGCAGCTCTGGCGATATTTCTCAGCTCTGTGCCACTGCAAGTACTGTAAAAAAACTTGGGACTTCAATAATTTATGAATGTGCAAATTTCATAACCCCTACATTATTTGACTTTTGTAGTGCTGCCTAGTGGCAATTATTCCTCTCTGCTTCAGTATAGATCTACCACATTTTTTAATAGATTATCATGAAATTTGATATAGATGTCCCTACTCAAGCGAGCAAGGCAGGGCTGACATTGATTTTGATCCAATTTCTTTGGCATCCCTTAAGTGGCAGTTTAGATTTACTTTGCGCATGCCTCATTGTCTCTGAAACTCTCTGATAGATCTTCATGAAATTTAGCAAAATGTGTGTTTGATGGAGACGAGGACACTTTCCCTGTTTCAGACAGGTTAAATTCATTCTCCCTTTAGCGGCTATATTTTTACTTTTGTGGCTGTTTTGTACCAAACCACGTAAAAAATTGTGAGAAAAATTTGCACATGTGTTCCTATTGAAGAGAGCTTGGTCTACATGAATTTTGGACGGATTTACTCTGATGCCTTCTCCTGGCAATTTTAGTTTTTGTTGCGTCTACTAAATTCCTTGTTCTTAATGAAATTTGACAAACGAAGATAGCTGCCATTGACTTTCTGACAGATCTGACAGCTATCATGGCACCCTGTTTTTGTCTGTTTTTGTGCCTGTCACAATATCTGAAAAGTTCCTTGATGTATGTTCATAAAGTTTCGTGTAATTATGTTCTTCGACGAACCATCATGAGATTTAGCGTGATTATATGTATAACTATAGAGTAAAGCACATCAGGTGTTGATTTTTGGATAAATCTGACTACTGCTGCATCCCCAAGTGTCAAATTGCCAATCGCTATTACTAGTACAGTTGATGAACTTTGCATAAGACATTTGATTGATTCCCGATGACGACTTCCAGCTTTTAAACTAATCAGATCTCTTAGTGAGCTAGTTCACTTGCCAGAACCGGTGAAGTCAATCAAGTCATTTTGTCTCCCTTAGTATCTACCCAGCACCTATTTCCATCTTTTAAACCAATCAGATCTCTTAGCAAGCTAGTTCACCTGCCAGAACCCGTGAAGTCAATCAAGTCCTTTTGTCTCTCTTGGTATCTACCTAGGAGCTATTTCATCCTTGGTTCTTCATGAAATTTGTCTGATGTGTTCCTAATTAGGAGACCACTACTGGTATTGATATTTGAATAGATCTCACTACAATAACTGTGAAAGTGCTTGAAAAAGGGATTTTTCCAATTACACTGCACACACTGGGCACCAATCAAGACTCGATCTGCTGTTGCATTTTTCAAAGGTCATCACACATCACCTTTAGTTAAATGACTGGAGCGAATCAATATGAGGTATACCTTGTGTTGACTAGCCACATGTGTAAACTGTCCATTGATTTATAGGAAAGTGACTTGCTTGTCCTTTGCAAAATCAATAAAATCACATTGAAATAACACCAAGGTATATTTCCTGATTGAGGTAATTAGACAATACTGTTCTTTATTTTAGACTTTACTTCGGAAACTTAAAGCCATGTGTAGCATCGGATATCAGGGTAAAAAGTTTTAAGTTTCGTGTTCAAATTAACCTTGCGCTTGCAAAATTAGTTGCAGAAATAGGTAACCAAAGAACAGTTCGTGGTCTTAAGTAACGGGGTCCGTTTTATCGAATCTGGTTAGTCTGGTCTTTGTTAAGACTGTCGTAACTTTGATTTTAATTTGTAAATAGTTCATTAATCTGTTCTGTGCTTTTGTCTGCTTAAATGGCTAATACGAGTTGTTAATTTGTCTTGAGCTGGGCAATTGATATTTTCAACTGTGCTACACATGGTGAGTTGCACAACACTTTAGTAATCCTATTGGACGAACACTGCACTAGCACCAAATTTGAACTCCTCTCTTCTTTTTATCCTAGGGGTAGGTGTTTGATTAAAAAAATTTTACATGATACTAATTAATAAGCAGAACATTATGAGTCGTTACTGAACTTACTTGAGATGAAATGGTAACGTTTTGCCAGCATCTGCTGGCTTTTTAAATCACGTGACCTCTGAATTGAAAATCCATCTTTGAAACGAAGAGGAGGGTGGATTCAGTCGAAGTTCTCAAGCCTCCTCTTCGCTTGAAAAAGTCAGCAGACGTTGTCGAAGACGAAACATAACCCTTTCATCTCAAGTAAGTTTAATCAGTAATGACTCATAATTTTCTACATATTATACTTATACTGAATGAGTCAGAATATGCATTGATTTATGATTCTAAGTAAATGTGTAATTTCATGATCATTATCTACTTTCGTGCGCTAATTTATTAGAAACGCACAGCATCACATTTCAGTTTACATTACACTTTTCGAAGGCTATCACTTTAAGAAAGAAAAATTGCTGGTTTTTGTCTGCTGAGTGTATCATTACACTGGTGTTACCGTACACCAAAGTAACATCTTGGGTTACACACTGGTGTAACACTAACTTTAGTGTTACACCTCAGCCTTTAGAGTCACTTTCTCACTTCAAGTTTGGTGTTAGTTTAACACACGAGGAAACTGGGTTGGATGTTACCCCAGTGTAACACCGGAGCTTAGAAATAATGTTACCTGAACTGAGCCATTGACAAAAGTTTGAATTTATGAATTAATTCAGACCCTGGAATCATCTCTCATATCTGCTTCCTAACACATACGCAACAAATAGTGTGCAAGAGGAGTTGTCTTGGTAACTTATCTCCGCCTGTTGCAAGGTGGAACAGACTATCTGGTGTAGCACATTGACATGGGCACAAGTCAACCTAAAATAGTCAGAAGGTTGGATGAAATTTGATTTTCAACCAAAATATTTGAATGCTTGTGAAATGAACAGTGTTTGTGCCGTGATGTAGTCCAGAGTTGAGTATTCCATTGTTCTCAGGAATTTGTTCCTTTTTAATCCTACAAGTTTATATTTTCAGATATGTGCCTTGGAATCTTCATGAAGAGGTCAAAGGTGAATTTAACTTCCATGGAATACTAAATGTTAGGTATGTTAAGCAGCATTTAATACCTTTTCTGTCTTTGAATTACAATTGAACATGGACTGTACAACTCTGACATTGTCCCCTGCTTGTTTCATTTGTTCTTGTTGATGTTCAGTTTGGATCTGAGGCTTTGAGTGATGCATTGTTTGCATTGTTTGCCTTACGGTTATGTACTGAGATGTAGATAGTTGTTCATATTCGTATAGTTCTCAGAAATGGCTGTTCGTATTCAGATGAAACTTTCACATGCTATGCTTTATGCAATGTTCTTCAAAATGCTTTTAGGAATAGTTTTTGAAATGGTCGTCTTTCAAAAGTGTGAGTTTTATGATTTTGATGAAACTTATATTTTGATGTTTTGTTTGCATGTCTTTTTTATGCTATTTGTTCTGCTTGTTTCAGACAATACATCCAGCTAGCTCACAAACATGGACTCTATGTTCTATTTCGTCCAGGACCTTACATTTGTTCAGAGTGGGACTTGGGGGGCTTGCCAAGGTACGTGTCACTGCTTTAAAGTTTGAATGTTTGTGTTATGCATGAAATCACAATATTCACTTTTCTTG
Organism: Phoronis australis; assembly: GCA_002633005.1. Classification (NCBI taxonomy): domain Eukaryota; kingdom Metazoa; phylum Phoronida; family Phoronidae; genus Phoronis; species Phoronis australis. The sequence goes on along the minus strand of NMRA01000403.1, from coordinate 117,035 downwards.
TGTATTGTCTTCTCTGACACATCATGACTTGTCGGGGTCTCCACATTTGCCTTTTATAGCCGAATGAGGGCATTGTCCTATGCTTATCTTATACAACATATGGTAGAATGTCACTAATTTAGACACAACAAGACAGAGAAGTGAAATTTTTTGATTTTTTTATGAATGTTATCCATGAATTAAAATTACACAGTAATGCTTCTACGTGTTCAAGGTGTGCACCATAGCAACTGCCGGACATTATTTTGAAACACTGCATACATTCACAAAATGTTTGAAACCTTTGAAAAGAGAAAAAGTCGGTGGCTATTTAGTGATTATTTTTGTCAAAAATTGGGTGAGATTATACCTTACTGTATTGTGATAGGCTTGTTTGAAAACTGGTCTGCAACTTCCATGGTATGGACTGCTGGGGAAATCTACTATATCTTTACTGCGTGTCACTTTGATACCTTACTGTCTCTGACCTATTCACTTCCAGACTGTGATATGCTGAGTGTGTTGTTTGTTTCAGTTGGTTGCTCCATGACCCTGATATGAGACTGCGCTCCACGTACGGTCCCTACAAACGCTATGTTGACAACTTCTTCTCCCAGCTTATACCCATGGTAGCTGATCTGCAGGTGAATTCCAGCATCAGTTGTATTTTCTCTCTTAGGCTAGCATATTTAAAATTGTCAAAACAGAATGGGCAACTTGGTATTCATTATGTGGTGCTAATGAATAAAGGTCCTCCTTTTGACATCGCAATAGATTGAGATAGCAGCATATCAACAAGGGGGTGGGGGGTGTTCTTGTGATAAGGGAAGGAACTGCTTTACCTGTATGCATATTGCAGGCTTTTCTACGGTAATGTCCCTTTTTGCATATGTAACACCTGCTGAATTTCCAGTTCTCCATTAACTGAACAGTCTAATTTTTACCTGACATGACCTCTTTTGATCTTCTCATGTGACGTATTAACAAACCCGCTTGATGTGGAAATTCACCCTATGTTCAATCATCGAATGAGGGAACAAGTTTCCTAATGCAGACTTAATTATAGCACTTTGCATTCAACAGTTCACATGCACTGCCTAGTCAAGTCTATAATCCCTAATGATCCCACTAGTATGCGGGCTGCCAGTAAAAAGACATGGTTGCCAGATTGCTTGTGAAAAATAAAGTATAATTGTGACTTGTGGATTTTCTTGGTTTAAAAGTAGACTAGAGGTTTCATTAGAATGACCTTGTGGGTTTTAGTACGTCTTCTTAAAGTGACTGTGAACTGGCCATTCTTAAATTAGCTAGCGTTGATTTAGATTACTTACTATTATAAAGCGATTCTCAACTTGTTTCTTACTCAGATTATAGAGAATTTTTAGCCCAGGCCCAATAAGTTGGCTTGTCCCGGCGGGTCAGTTTGTGTGCCAAGTAATGTCTTGAGCACTGAATAGTTCTTACCACGTCCAGAAATCCTCTCTTATCTTAGTAGCCAACTATTTGAGTTATGTAAAGTATTTCCTAGTTATCCTTGCAAACCTACCGTAATATGAAGATATTTCCCAGAGCTTGGTAAAGACAGAGAATAGGCCGCAGCAATGAAGTGTAACCATTGGTCTAAATTAAAAGTTAAGTTTCTTTGATGAAAGGCATGGGTTTACAGCAGGTTTAACTGGTACCACATCGGCTGACTTCCTGTTGTGTTGGGGGTAATGTTCACTTTTATTAGTGCACTAAAATTTCACCAATATTAGAGCCATCATTTGGAATTCTTTATATTTTAGGGGCTCTGACCAGGGAACATTTCCAAACACTTCCATAGGGCTACGAAGATCACAGATCAAGCCCTGAAAACCTACCTAACTTTTTATAAATGTATTGCAAATGTTTTGTGTTTTGTAATTACATGATATAGCAATGAAAAATCTCTGCAGTGTGCCTTTTCATAAATACAACAATAATCTGTGTATTTTGCATCTTAGAAAAAAGAAGCCCTAGGGTCTCCAGGGATAAATGTGCACAGTGTGGGAGGAAAATGTCTTTGTCGTTTCCCAAATGATTTGTTTGTTGGAAGTCAAAACTTTTACATAAAAGTTACTGTCTGATCAAAATAGTCACAACATTATTCTGCTAGTTTTGACCAGCTGCTGCAGTACGCTTTTCTTTGGTTTGCATGCTAACCTGTCTGCAACTTTTTGTGTTTGTGGAATTCTGTATATTTGTTTTCGTTTACCTTGAAGCTGCTTTTGGCCCTGTTTAGCTGGATAAAAAGCAGAAACCGAATTAGGCCAATTCCTCTCAAAAGCAGTCTCATAATATTCTTTACTAGGGATTATATTTGTTTTCCGTTACCAAGAAAAATGTCAAAACCATCGGGTTGGGGTTCGCAAACCCTGAAATTGGCGCATGTACAACGTGCTTTGACATGCTCATTCAGCAACAATTCAAGATGGTTGAGGTTAGTAATTGATTCAAACACCAAACCGCTTGGGTTAAGAATTAAATAGAGTCAAAGTGCAGCTTTAAATACCCTGAGTTTTTGCTTGCTTTTAAAATGCTTCACATCCAATTGGCTCTTGTGTAGAATATTGCCATATTTTTCAAGAGATCAACTAAGACTTAATTTTGACCTCTGACTTCAGTATAAATTTATGACTCCCATTGCCAAATCTGTTAATCCTGTATTTTTTTTGTATTTGGTAAGTATAAAGCTAAGGCAAAGGAATGCACCCGCATTGTTTCATAGTGTGGTATTCCAATTGCAGTACTCCAGAGGAGGTCCTATCATTGCTGTTCAAGTGGAGAATGAATATGGGTCTTTTGGGTCAGATCACACGTACATGTCATTTGTTGCCGAGTCTTTAAGGAAACATGGCATTGTTGAGCTGCTCTTCACATCCGATAACGATCAAGGAATGGGCAGAGGTGCTGCTCCTGGTGGTGAGTGACTTAAGTCCTGTCCACACACAGCCTACCCCAGAACAGCTTGCGCTTGTGGAACGCACACGCACGCACACACACTCACATCCGATAACTATGGTAAGGTGGAAGTTGTCGCTCTGTGACAATGAACACCTAATGTGCGTACGGCACGCAAAAGAAAACCCGTGTGAATTTGAAGTGGCGCACGTTACCCTAGGACAAGTTGTCACACGTGGGATAAGTTGCTTAAATAGCATCCACACCGCCTCCAAACCTAGCAACAACTCGTTCCAGGAGTAACTTGTTCTAGGGTAAGTCCGTGTGTGGATGGCTCTTAAAATCTGACTGTATTTAGAAGCGATGTGAACAAAGCTGACTAAGGGATTGGTGGAATCTTAAATACTTAGATGAACACATGTATTTGAACAGTCACTTAGACTTGCACTCGTACAAAACATTTTGGCTACAGAACATTGTTTGGTGCCCTCTGTTTAAAAGAAAAAATTACTTTGCCGGCACAGATGTATTAGTCTTTCCTAAGATTTGTCAGAAGAATTATGTTTGAGAATTTAGTCTCTGAGGAACGTGAATTAATTGTGTCCAAAGTTATAGAAGTGCTCTCATCAGGAATTAGGCGAGTACAATTCTCTCGGCTGATGAATTACTGGAATGTTGAAGAGCTAAATGTAGACATACTGTCTATTCCTTCCATTATGGCGAAGGTTCACTGAATGAATTGAATATGAGAGAATAAGTTCTCAAGTCGATCTTTTCTTTGACATTGATGGGTCAAATTTATAGGTTAAGAATTTCAGAACATTGATTGTTGGAGGACTGAAATAACGTGTACAACTGTGTGTGCACAATGTGCAGTGTTTTTGCCTCATCCACGGATTTTCAGTGTCCTAATTGAACAGACACTACTAGCAACATAGGGCGCACACTGACACGGCACAACTGTTGGACGGTGACAAGCAAATGTGATCTCAAGCAATAAGTTCTTTTCCAGCTCTGAAATTACCTCTTTGGCTAAGCAATTTGAGACCAATTTCATAGCGGTGTGTGGCCGAAATCAGAAGTTGGTTGACAAAAAGCAGGTTTATAGAGGGTTTGAGAGTAAAAATTTTATTTTTAGTTTTTATCACCTTTTCAGAAATCTGAATTATTGTTGCTATGGTTTTCAGCTCTACTGACGGTGAACTTCCAGGATAAGAAGGATGCTCCCAAAATGTTTGAGGCCCTGCGTAAGGCACAGCCTGGCAAACCACTCATGGTCACTGAGTTCTGGACTGGCTGGTTTGACCACTGGGGAGAGAAACATCATATTCACGAAGTGGACAGTAAGTAGACTCAGCTTGATTAATTTCTGCAAATAAATCACTTGTCCACACACACACGCACGCACACACACACACACACACACACACAAACACACTCATTCACAGACCTTTACAATAATATTCTTTTGTTATGCCCAGTGCCATGTTGAATGAAGGCCATGTGAGCGAAATAGGGAGTTGCTTGGCAGTAGGTTTCTTGGAACTTTAGAGATTTTGTTTGTTGTTTACATGTAAAACATCTTTTATTCAAAATGTCACTTGGCGTAACCTGTGACAACTTGTACATGGTANAGACCAATTTCATAGCGGTGTGTGGCCGAAATCAGAAGTTGGTTGACAAAAAGCAGGTTTATAGAGGGTTTGAGAGGTAAAATTTTATTTTTAGTTTTTATCACCTTTTCAGAAATCTGAATTATTGTTGCTATGGTTTTCAGCTCTACTGACGGTGAACTTCCAGGATAAGAAGGATGCTCCCAAAATGTTTGAGGCCCTGCGTAAGGCACAGCCTGGCAAACCACTCATGGTCACTGAGTTCTGGACTGGCTGGTTCGACCACTGGGGAGAGAAACATCATATTCACGAAGTGGACAGTAAGTAGACTCAGCTTGATTAATTTCTGCAAATAAATCACTTGTCCACACACACATGCACGCACACACACACACACACACAAACACGTCACACACTCATTCACAGACCTTTACAATAATATTCATTTGTGATGCCCAGTGCCATGTTGAATGAAGGCCATGTGAGCGAAATAGTGAGTTGCTTGGCAGTAGGTTTCTTGGAACTTTAGAGATTTTGTTTGTTGTTTACATGTAAAATATCTTTTATTCAAAATGTCACTTGGCGTAACCTGTGACAACTTGTACATGGTACAGAGGCCAAAGGTTTTTGCACAAATGTTATGCATTAGAATATTTGTGATTGTGGATAAAACTTATAATCACATTAGGAGGAGAAGTGTGGAAGTTTGTGGTTTCCAAGTGCTATTTAATAATTTATTATGCAAAGCACCAATAAAAATATGTAATATTTCTCCTTTTGTTATGATAGCTCATTCTACTGGGGATTAGTGACTCACTTACTCTTGCAAAAGTTGCTTGGCCCTCTGGTGTTCTTAGGCAACCTCTCCATGACACTGGACAACTTAAATCTAACAGCGCTCATTAGCCTGTTTCTTCAGTGAGGTATTTTGGGTTTTCACCCACATAGCTTCTCTGACACCACACTCAAACCAATAACTCGTAGAGGATTTATAGGTGAAAGCTTCCTCAACATACACTGCAGTACCACATTTAAGTTGTCTCAGTCATGGTTCAGTGCCATGGAGTTGCACTCTAGAAAAACCAGGAGAGAACAATGGAATTTTCAAGGGAATTAGTAACTAGTAGAAGGAGCCAGATGGCTGGGCATCGTTATGAAAAATATTGCACTATGGTTCCAAGGGCTTGTGTCATGAAAAGTGACGTAAGGTGGAAATGTGGTCTTATGCTCCCATTTCACAATTGCTGAAAGAGGTATGAGTGTATCACTGTCTGGTAACTTGCACTTTCTTCTTAGATTCTTTGCATTTTTGCTCCAGTGAGATTGATTATTTTTCTGAAATACATTAAGTCTTATAGTTGTGTGGAGCACAGTACCAAATTTATGACTTAAATCTGAAGGCCCGTCTCTTAATGGTGTAGATAGTGAATTTTTTTGCGACAATAACCTGATTAAAGGAAACAATTATTGGATATGCATGTAGCTTCAAATAACTTCTCAGTTCCGTTCTTTGGTCACTAATTTGACAGATCACTAGACAAGTGTGTTTGCTTTTTGTTATGTTTACTTCCTGTTTGTTTACTTCCTGTTATGTTTACTTCCTGTTACATTTACTTCCTATTACGTTTACTTCCTGTTATGATGTCTAACTTTCAGAGTACATGGACACATTCAAATTCATATTGAAAGAGGGCTCTTCTGTCAATCTGTACATGTTCCATGGTGGCACAAACTTTGGGTTCATGAATGGTGCAAACGGTCCACCATACGCTCCTGATGTCACCAGTTATGGTAAGGTTGAACAAAAAGCCACGGTTATTAATGAAAATTCCTTTATGTTCCATCATCACCCCTACCAGTAATAATTAAATTCTTAAAAGGGGATCGCACAATGACATTGATGTTTCTTTAATATTTAAAAATAGGGGTCATCACTGGTTTTCTTAATAGTGTAACATTTTCCATCATGTCAGTAACTGTCCCCCTGGCATGTACTTACTATCAGTGCTACACTAGAAAATGACGTAAATGGTCCTGGCCAGCTAAAGGCCAACACTTTAGTTCTGCCTTCACGCCCATTCAGAAAACACGAGTGACCGGCAGAGACTGTGTTTAATAGCGAGTCAAACATTGTATTTACTCAATGGCAGTGGATGTAGAATCAGGATGTGGGCTTTTTGCTGGGGTGTTTATATATCACTTTCTGTTGTTGCTTTGATAGTAAATAGTACATGCCTAAGGAACAGTTAATGACATGGAGAATTGTCTCTCCAGGGTAATCTGAGATTTGTATTTTTAGTCTAAAGTAACATCAAAACTCGCTTGCTTTCCTCTTTAATGAAGCCTGAATTTTCAATGTTGAATAATTTGCTGAGATACTAAAGAAATATTATGGGCAAAAATGCATTTTTGGTTGGATGTGATCAAGTTCTTGAAGTTATCAGGTTTGACCAAAGCTGTTTACCAAAATACTGTAGTTATGATTTTGTGCTTTCATATTAACAAAGTGCCAAATTTTCACTGTAATGACATTGGCTGAAATTGAGGCCATCCACTAGACCAGTTGAATAATGTTACCATTTATGAAATGAGATTTAGGTCTGCGTGCAAAGTGCTTGACTGCGAATGGAAATTCTAGTTCCAATTCCTCTCTGCTTTTCTCATGGAGAATGTCCCTTTGATGTGATTTTCATGATTTACCTAATAGGCAATTAATTTTCTCTTTAATGGAGATGTAGTTAGATGACCCCCGTTGACCATGACTAAAATGATGCTGTTGACCATTTTAGGACTACTGCTAACATTTTGCCCTTTGGATCTTGTGGTCGATTCAATTCTTGTTTCCCTATTTGTACCAGTGGTATGTGTTAGTTATACATTGTGTCATCTTTCTCAGTCATCGTATGACCTTAGGTGACTGCTGTGTATTGGTCATCATGTTGGTATTAATAATAAAACTTACTTTTCCTAAAAAATAACAGAATCTTATCAACTGAAAGTTCTAATGACACTCTCATTGTTCATTGCAGATTATGATGCCCTCTTAACAGAACATGGGGAGGTAACTCCAAAATACCTGAAGACACGGGAATATCTTGTAGAATCTAAGCTAGTCCATGGTGAGTTGTACTGTGTCGCTGCAGTCATCATGGCTGTTAGCTGTTTTGATGTGCCAAGTATGAAAGTTTAGAGTACACTAAATAATGTTGCCTCAACAGCACTGAGGTGTCAGTCAGGAGGCAAGGGATGGCTAGCTACCCAAGGGTGGTATTCATTTGTCCCCAGTTATGTAGGCATTACCTGGGTCTACAAAACATTCTGTCATCTGTATTGTAATGTAAACAGTTATAGTTCCATATTATGTGTCACCACCCTGAAACCTTAGTTTTTTTAAAGCACAGCATATTATAATCATGATTGAAATTATGGATTGTGAAAACTTTGAATGAATTTAGTTATTGCCATGGCCATGAGCATTGCTCTTAGATGTTTTGGAGGTCAATAGGTGCACTTTGATTGATTTATCTCCTCTGTGCATCACAAACTTGAATTGTGTGAATCTCATTTGTGCGTCACAGAGTGTCATAAATACTCAGAACTTGACAGTGAGTAACTAATGAAATTATTGACTGTTAAAGTTGTTGCGAACTGCTTTGATAAAAATTGCCAACTTCAAAGTAAGATGAAATAAGAAGCGAGTGATTTCAACCAAGAATAGTGCCTTCATTCCAACCGCTGTATAACCATGGAAAACAAGACAACTTGTCATGGTTTGCTGTAAAATCCAATCAAGACATTTGAAACTCACCATTGTGTGAAATGGGGCATCCCATGGTAATTGCCTTATTAACTAAACAGTGCTCAATATACCTTCAAGGAAGTGATCACTTACAGGGATTAAGACTTTGTGCTGATGGTGTACAGGAAATCATGGACAATGCCATGTGGTTATTGAATATTAAAGTCGTTTTACAAGCTTTCTCAAAAGTCATGTCGTCCTTTTTCTAGATGTATTGCCTTTCGGGTAAAATGCATTTTTGAATTTATAAGATAAATTTATACTACATCAAAACTTCCAAGTTTCGATGAATAACTTGTCCACACCTTTGAAAATTCCTAGCATTTGCAAGCCTGCTTTCAATGTATGCAAAAATGATTGGTATTCCAGTGCATGTCCGCTTATAGTTTTAGCATTAACAGTCATTTTACTGCAGACATGCCTTCAACCTAACCTTGAGCATTCTACTGCAGGGCCTTTAGGCAACATCCCAGGAACCCCAGTGCAGACGAAAGCCTATCCTAGTATTGACATAGAGTCACTGATTCACTTCAACACGATGCTGGAGCATGTTCAGGTTAGTTCGGATCAGACTTAAGTCTACGCAGTATTGATAACGATGCCTGCTAGACCATGTCCTAGTTAGTCTAGTATTGACAAGCGTGGATTTGAGGTAACTGTCAACCTTCATGAAGTCCAGTGTATCAATTGGTAAATAACCCTATGACTGTCCATCCTCAACCTTTAGAACCTCACAAATTGGCAAATTACCTCACACAATTGCTTGCAACCATGCTGCCACCATTTCTGTAGTATTTGTATTTTTCATTTAATATACACCTAGAAAGCGTGCAATATGGGCGACTTCGTGTTCAAACTGTAGCAGGGAACTGTGTCTCAAATGTTTAATTTACCCCCAAACAGCAATATCAGCTCTCAAAGTTCCATTTTAAAATAATAGTAGTCACAAGTTTCCATGTTCAACGTCGATATCTTCATTGTCAAAAGGAATGTCATAAATGTGAGATGACATGCTCACCCATAGATCCAAATTTAAGTGCAATGTTTCGTTCAAATCTGCTAAAAGGTCTGCAGGCTTGCCATGTACTCAACTAAAGTCGTCCACAGCAAATCACTTATTATTTCATGCATAAAAATGTGTTTAAAAAACAGAAATACAAAGTTTGACAATGATGACTTTTTGTGCTTTAGGTGGCACTAATGACTAGAGGCTTTTTTAAAGCCTCAATTGTATTAGAGCAGAAATCATTACATATTCTGCACCAGGGCGTCTGTGGACTAATGGTCCCTCTTGACTACCTTCATCCATGCATTTGTACACTAAAGATCACTGAAAAAATTGGGGAGGTTAAAGCCCCCCAGCACCCTCTGTGATACACCGCTCATATACCATGGGCGGTGCAGCACTGAAAAAAGTTGGGGGCTATAGCCCTTCCCCCAGCCCGCTATGGTGCACCGCCCATGAAGATAGGACTATTCTAACACAAATGCACTAACCTATTTATAGCTAAATTTGACCAAGCTTGGTCAAGTGTAATAGTTTGTCACCTTATTTGACATTTTTCTCTAAGCTTTCATGTCCTTGTTTTCGATTTTGATTAAATAGCTAGTGGCTACAGAGTCAGCCACAGTGGTCTTCACAGCAGAAAATTCAAGCGCGATTGAAATTACAAAATTCATGTACGTAATTCAAAAGACCATGTCCATGTGGGAGTTTGTATACCAATTCTTGAAATAAGTGCCCTGAACCGGTTCCAAAAATCGAAAATGTCCTAATTTGCTTAAGAAATGACAATGAAACTTGGTGCAGTGATTGGTCTAAACAGGTTGTGGAGAATGCCGAGCCAGAAATAAAATCGGATTCTTTTCGTAATTAAAGGGATATTTAACCACCCATTTGTACATTAATTTTTTAGTTTCTCAAAGTTTGGCGATGGACTAGAGTATGATTATTATTGTGAAGTCCATGGTTTGGCATTGTCTGGTAAATTATTTTTAAAAGTACGTTTGATGTCTTCAAGGCTAGCGTGTCTGTCTTCTACAGGGTGCAGTGATGACGTCCAAGGTGATGCCTATGGAGATGTTGGACATCAATAACGGAGGAGGCCAGGGATACGGCTTTATCTGCTACAGAATCAAAATTAAGCTGGGCTTCAAACTGGTGCTGACTGGAACTGTCAACGACAGAGCTGTGGTGAGTATCGTAGCCACTGGTGTATTCAGCGTCATGGTGATGCAGTTTGGGTATCAATTGGATGGCTAGGATGAGTGGAGGTCTACCAGTTGGTGTTTGCACCATTGTTACTTGCTCCCCTTCTGTCTCGTGCTTTGTGAGATGGATCAGTAACAGATTGTGGTCCTCTAACTGTTAAGTGCAATGTTACAAGCTGCATGCTGGTACCTGGAGGTCAGCTAATTAATACGGCTTCAGATAGTGTTTGCAGGTGTTCTAATTTGACAGCTGGTTGAATGATGTCACTTGGTTGTTTTTTTTTTTTTGGTGTTTTAATGTGAAATTTGTGATTTTAAGCAGTTAAATTAAAAGTAATGGATAATTTGCCTGGATTGTAATCAGGCATGTGTGAAAATCTGTTGGTTGGTTCTAGATCTTACACAACCATGAGGAGGTGGGGGTAGTGAAGGTAGAAGATGGTGCTGGTGCCACATTCCAACTGAAACCAACCAAAGAGGTGAGTAGTGTTAGCAGACCAACAGCTGGTTATAAGAGATACCGTCTGAAAAGTGACTGATAAAAGTCACGCGAAAAGCTAAGCTTCACGTTTTGTGATGGAACCCTTTGTTGGTCCATGTATGTGACTTGTCATGGTAGAGCAATGGACCAAATAATGTCGATTGCTTTGACATAGATTCATTGTGGAAAACTTGAATTATTTGTTTTGCAACTTCGATTTGACTTAGTTATCACGACATGAGATTTAACATTAATTTCCTGTCTTCTCAACTACTGTCATTTTAGCAGCAAATTCGTATCATTCAGACATGTGATTGATTTTAAAGATGAGATATGCTAGCATGATATATAAAGCTGCATGAAAGGCTGCAGAGCCATTAATGCGATTGCTGGTGTCTCTGTCCTCTGATTGGCTTAAGCGCAGTATGATCATAGCTTCTGTTAAGATTAAATGTTGACCACGCTAGCTGTGGAATATCAGACTTAAATTCTTGTCTCAAGGACGTCAAATGTCCCTGTTCACAATCTGACCAATCAGATGGATAAAAGTGTAGAGCCCTGACAGACAATGCGAATACATTAAAGCAGACAATGACATCCGAATTTAAAAAGATATGAAACATCAGAGGAAAAAAGTATCAGTTGTATTATGGACCAATCTGTCGGGCGTCTCGGGCCATATTGGCCTGATATCACCCTTGAGATGGATCGATATTTCTATGTCATATCTTAAAAAACACGTGGTCAGCACTTATTGTCTGCTATGCACACAGTACATTATGCTTCACTGTGGACTAAGTTGATGAGTAACCTGATCTATTCAACATGCACACGCACACACGCGCACACGCACATACGCACGCACACACACACACACACACACACACACATATTTTGAAAGTAGAAATAGAGCAGACTTAGATTGTGGATTTAATACCAGTCTGCCATTGATTGGGTTCAATAACCATGTGTTTTTCCCAAAATTTTGCGGTAAAATAAATTAAGGTTCTTTCAGTCATTGCAAAAACGTTACCGAGAATATTGATCAAATTTCAAAATTTAAAAATGGTATGATAATTTTATCATTCATTTTGGTTTTGCTTTTAATTAAGTTCCCTAAAAGCTATAATTTTGTCAAAACCATTTTGCGAATGCGTTGTAGTATTAGAAAACTTCCTTTAAATTTCATCATTCATTTCTGAAATGTTCTTGAGTCATGCAAGGGTTACTCATAACTACAACACAGTAAGTTTGCACTTGTCAGATGTCCTTCTTTGCAAACCACACTTTCCCCGAATATGCCCATTGCCTCAGAAGCATCCTGTCTATCACTGTTTGGCATATACTGTACTCTAGAATTCTTCTCTGGTGTCCCTGGTGTTGCATTGTATTTAAAGACGCCATAGACAAATTGCACTCAATTCGCCTCTGGTGTCTCTAAATGCCTGTGAGTGTAAGGGATTGGTTCTTGCCTTTCTGAGGAGTTGCCGACGTCTCAAGTGGGTACTTTGCCCCCTCAGGTGCCATGTCAGGGGGGTGTTTCGGCTTCCTGGTATCATTGTTGGTGGATAAATGGAAGTAGTGATTACAGGGAAGAGGGTCTCATTTTTGGGTATTTTCTCAGGTACCCAGTTTCAAATTTGCTGAAGTGTTGCTTTGATCTTGATTTTCTATGTGCAGTGACTCCCCCTAACTATCATGTGGAATGAATACCTGGGTCCCCCTTGAAAGGGTGTTTTGATTAATTTTGTGAATTGCTTTCTGAATTGCTTTTAACTTCCGCTACTTACCCTTTCAAGGCGAGCAGTGTGCTGGACATTCTTGTTGAGAACACAGGACGAGTTAATTATGCCTGGCAAGGCAATCCAGATTTAAGCCAACAACGTAAAGGTAGTGTCTTATGTCACTCTGGGTTTGGTAGAGGCATTGGTGTTTAGTGTTTTATAGTTTTGCTCAAGTGGTATCTCATTCTCTACAGTATACACTGCCAGAGCGCATTTTGAACTTTTGTTTTATCTAGCAGTGAGGTTCATTGTGCCCATATGTAATGCTTTCTAGCGGTTGTTTTCCATAATAAACATTAAAAAACGAAACTCCTCTTCTCACAGTCGAGACATGCATGGCTTGCTGTGAACATTTTCTACCAATCAGCTATTATCAAACTGAATGTAATCAGCAGGCGGCATCCACTTAACATATCCAATTTGACAAGTCAATCAATCAATCAATCCGTAGGTGGGGCTGGGGGCATAGGGGTCCACATAAGAACTTGAAGTAGAAAACATCAACAAGCCATATTATTTTTAAGGACTAAGCTGTTGCTTTTTCTTTGAAAATTGCAATCATTCAGTTGGTGAATCATTCGGCTCTCAATCTATCAGTTTATGTAAAGTCAAGGTAGTGTTCAGTAGCGCTACGACCTCGCTAAAAAGAAAAACTGGGAGAGATTACACGAGATATTGCTGTGCATTTTAAATGAGAGCACATGCTTTTGGCTAGATTTTAGCGAGGTCCTAGCGTTACTGAACCCTTCCCAGTTTTACAAATAACAAAACACTAGCCATTTGGTTTACATATTACCCTGACTACGACACATACAAACTTCAAATCAATTGGCATTGTAGTAACTTGTTGCATGTTATCCAAAATTAACTGACACTGAGGAAGAATGAGTGGCCTTTAAAGGTGTACAGAGATTTGACATATCCACTGAGCGGGCTTTGTAGGAGTTAAGGACTGGATTGCATGGAAAATAGCTTACCTTTGCCTGGCTACTGAATGTTTGTGTTGCTATAGTGCAGTCCTTGTGTTGTGTGTTTGATACTAACACCATGACATCATTTTGTGTTACTCCACTTCACCAACAGCCTGTTAACACCTTGGACATTATTGTGGAGAACATGGGTCGTGTTAACTATGCCATGTACCAAGATGCTGTCATGAACGAGCAGAGGAAAGGTAACAAACGCTTGAGTGAAACACACCTCTGTTTAGTTGCTCTCAATCCCCAGACACCTTCTAGCCATGCTGCGTTACATAATGTGCAAGGCTTGCGAAGAGAAAACTTTGCTTTGGAATGTGCACTGTGAATTTTAGGCATAGTTCAACCTTCCAGCCTTGACAGTGACAGCCCGTTGGCTTTTGTGTGCGAGTACGGTCTGGAGCCAACTCATAAAATATTCCCCTTCTGGACACGATTTTATGTCGTTCTTGCAAGAAAATTGCTCCATGGAACGCACCCTTACTTATTCACTTACATCTCAGACTCGCAGTATCGGCACTCCCACATTTTAGACACCATTACATTTCAGATACCGTCCAGACTTTGAGCACGCTGACACTGTTATACCCTTTAGACCCTCATTTGGTGGGCATTCCTTACATCCCAAAAGCCTCATCACACCTCATACATGCTAACAATAACGTGCAACTATACAGTTACACCACTGATACCTGTGTGCTGCATACATTAGGTTCTCAAATCGTGACCACTTTAATTCACACCATAGAAATGCAATAACTTGACGGTATCATTATACATTTAAGATCAATGGACCTAGGGCATTATACCTGGGTTGAATGCAAGAATTACTCTGACTTGTAACCACTACTACACTGAGCCATGTGTTCAAGATTGCATGCATTCCTTTCCATTTGCCCAGCTGGCTTTAGAACAAATGCATGCAACTACCATGCTTAGTCTTTCTGACTGTACTTCTGTGTGATTTCAGTTGTTGAAGTTTGATATTTTCCCCTATATTGTGTTCTTTGATGTATTTTTTGTTTTTGTCATCTATTAACTGTAATTTCGTGTGCTTGGATACTTACCATTTGTATGATTATGATTGATGTTGACTGTTTCCTGGTCGTCTGTAAAGTAACTGCCACTGTGTCTAACTGTAATCAGTTGCAGACAGCAATTTCATTGAGAATTCAGCAGCTTAATTTGTTGAAGAGTAAATTTGTCAATAATCCTGCATTTGTTGGCTATAGATATACGTGCTATATTAAAATGATTAAGTATTTAAAATTTGCATATACTGGGGTGCATTTCATTCAATTTCATGGTATTTCTTTAATCATTCATCAGCTTATGTATACTGCTTTCAGGTCTTGACAAGCCAGTGACTCTAGATGGGCAGGTGCTGTCTGACTGGACCATCTATTCTCTAGAGTTCAAATCCGATTATGTTCAAAAGCTTAGCAGTGCCAAGTGGTTGCCTTTCACTAAACTGGAGAATGCACCATCTGAGCCAGCTGTCTACAAAGCGTGGATCAACATTCCATCCAGTCCTGGTCCGGATACATTCTTGGACATGCGGGTTTGTTTTGTTAAGCATCACGACTGCTACTCAGTTTTGCTGTATTACATTTCATTTGACTGTCAAATAAGAAGTTATTGCGAAATTCTGCCCCAAGAGATATTTTTCAGCAACATGTAAGAACCTGTCTGGCTTAACAGTTGGTTAATTCGGAGTAAACATGTTATTGTGTAGCTCCAGTTCACTACACGATAGGTATCAGGCAAAACATTTTCTAGTGAGCACTAAATCTTCGTCATCAAATCATCCATTGAATTCAAACAGTTGGCCTTCTTAGTCAGTCTGCCTTCTTGGGGCACAAGTATACCTTATGCTATTTTCAACATCTTTTCATCATATTTTTACTTCACTATAAATTCTGTAGACTTTCTGCGAAAGGTTACAACATATTTCCCTGGGCCACCTTAGAGAAAATTGAACTAGAGGGTAAAATTTTACAAGCGATAAAAGTCAGCTCACTTGTGTAACTATGATCATTTCCCCATAACTCAATGTCTCTGAAACCATGCTTCTCGATGTCAATACCTTGCTGACAACTAATGATTTAATCAAAGAAGAGTAATTGTGATTTTCACCATATCAGCACAAATTGCGTCAAATCCTTGTTATTTAAAATGTCAATTACGCAATCATTAGCCTCCTCTTATGCTTCAAATATTTACCACCTGCATTCTACTTGTTTATTCAGGGGAAATCGTAAGGGTGTTGATCAGGAATACTGTCAATGGAGGATACACTGTCAAAACACTTGTTAGGCTGACCGCCATAGTTGCATACTGTTTAAATGTGGTAAATCCTGGCATTTTTAGATTCTATTTTGCACAGTAACTCTTCAACATGTTTGATCATTAACTTAAAGATGAAATGATATGCTGTTGTAGGAGTGGACTAAAGGAGTTGTGTTCTTGAATGGTTTTAACTTGGGCCGGTATTGGAACAAAGGTCCGCAGCAGACCCTGTACATACCTGGTCCGTTGTTGAAAGCAGGAGCCAACCAGGTGAGTTATTGTGGACTAAATGTAGGCAGAAGAATATCAGACTTAACTCATCAAAGAATCGTTGATGATTTCATGAACAATTAGGGTGGGGGGACAACATGATTAATTTTCTTTGAATTAACAAGTGTTGCATCAACACAGGTAGTTGCCTTGAATTGACAGTGTGCTCCATACCTCCATACTAAAGTGGTAGTGAGATTATGTTGTTGACTGCTTAACGGCATACTTTACACTGATGCATTTAACCTACATTTCACACTGTTTGACTGGCTGAAAACAAACAAAAATTTGAATTGGGCTTTTCACTCTGATAAATTGGCCTGGTAAACATTCCTTACCGTGATAGGATTCCATTTCCATTGCCAACTCAAGTCTTAAAGGATGCATAAAATTTTAGGTTTGGTCAAACCAAAAGGTAAGACATGTCATTCAAATTTTGATGGGCCACTGTAACCTTGCCCGACACAGACACATTACTGGGCATACGGGGAGCCCAGTGTGTCCTGAGTGTGGTACTGACATTGAAACCCCTAAACACCTGGTAGAGTCTTGCCCAGCTTTTTATAGGGTAAGGAACAACCTTGCACTGTTACATGCCTACAACATATTGTGCATTGGGAACAAATGGAAAAATCTGTCTATTTTCTTAAATGAGACTGGCACACTTGAAAACTTCCTTCACGAAGAACCATAATGGGGCTCTCATGCTTTAGCTCAGGTGTTTTGTGCAATGGGCCTAACCATGAGCCCTGCACACGTCTGATGCACTGCAAATGACATCATGCCATCTGCACTGTTTTATCAACCTAAATAAACTCTGAAGTGTATTCTTGAGTCACTGATGTTTTTAGTGTAGTTGTTGGTAATGGAAATAGAATCTTATCATGGTTAGGATGATTATGAGGCTGATTTTATCAGAGTGGAAGACCTAATTTAATTTTGAAATTCATTTTAACTAATTAAACAGAGCGAAATACCAACTTAAGATTAAAGAGAAATGAACAGCTGATTTTTTGTGTATCAGTACTTTTTAGGCAGCCTGTTGTAATCTGTTGTGCATGCGTGAGATTTAAGTTTTCACTGTGCTGTTTGTTTCAGTTTATTGTCTTTGAACTGCACAAGCCGGCCAAGACCCTCAAGTTTGTGGACAAACCAGTCCTGGGATAAGGAGCAGTTACTGCTAATTGTATAGTTATTTTACATCGTGATAAAGATGCTTGTTGATTTTAATTATTAATTTTTAGGGCACTCAATGGAGTTGTCACAAGTGAGTTGTATTTGTTATTTTTGAATAAAGTCGTATTGTTTTGAAATACGAGCTCAAACGTCAATGCCAGGGTTTATGATTCTATATGGACATAGAACTCTTCAGGGTGCCACAGATAAAGGTTTTTCTTATGAATACACATATTAAACTTTCGTTATCCCCAGCTTACTTTTAGTTGCCATTTTTGTTACTAAAAAGTTGAATTTACTTCCAGGCGTATTGCTAGCAGTGCCTAGTACATGTCGGGGTGTTTAGAAACTAGCTGGTTCTCAAATGAAATTTCCTATTCAAAGCATTCTTCTTAATAATGTACCAAGAGGAACCTTGAAAATTAAGTTTGGTTAATTTTTGTGTGTCCTCTTTCTGTTGTCAGCCTATCGAAAAGGGTTCATCAGATGCACATTTTCTTAAATGTGCACCCTTGGCTGAAAGTATTTTCTGGAAATTTCACCCTGTATAGACACACTGTGTTTAATTAGATAGGCCGATACGATAATATCTCGCCAATTTTGGGAAAAAATAATTTCCAAAATGACCTTTGCATCTGGCTTTTAACGTTGTTATGAATGCACACTTTCTCAAAACCTTGACGGTGGCTTTGGTAAACTTGAAAATTAAAAGCATTCTAAAATACAAAATTAATGTACTTGTCTTAAATAGGTGAGATTCTTTGTGAAAATGTTTCAGTTGTAATTAGATTAAAATGTTTACTACTCCTGTCCACTGTTAAATTGTAACCGTCCTTTATCCAGTTTGACTGGTCTGTATTGCCAACCTGTGGCTTATTTCTAGTTTTGATGAAATGCGAAATGTTCTCAATATCATTCCATTTTAGTAGTAAATATTAAGATGTTGTTGAGGTTGCTGTTATTCTCGCTTTAGCTTGTAATTTCTGACTGGTGACACTTTTTCTTGAATCCTTTATAGACAGTGGAATTATAGCACTTATTACCTTTTGGAACATCACTCTGCAGTAACCGTGGAGTAAGTTTCCAAAATATGTACACCAAAATGTGTGCTTCATAATTTTGGCAATTTCAATAAGAGATTTATTAATGACCGTCAACTTTTTCGGAAATTTTTGCAAAAAAGTTTCTTATTGATCTTGAGACAAATTGAATACTAGCAAAGGTCTCTTTTGAAGGCTTTTATTGCTGTCCTGGCAATACATTCCTGCTACGAATCCTGGTCATGTTTGAGCAAAATCACAATGTAGCAGTGACATCTATTGCCATAAAGTAAAACCCTAATGAATCTTGCTGCAAGGTTCTCTTGTGTTGTGAAGAATATGATAACATTGAATTTGTGGTGTTGATGATTTTGTTGTGACTGAGGGAATGCAAAATAAAGTGATGGCGTTTGTGTAATTTTATTTCATGATTGTAGAAAGTGAAAACGTTTTTACATTATTTTTAAAACAGTGAGTGTGACGTAATCACTGTAACCTGCCATGCACTGTACAACGTGCACGCAACTTTAACTTGTGCGGCACTGGGGGATCAATAACATTTCAGCTAATTAGTTTAACTAAATTTATGTCAGTGACAAAGAAACACTGGACAGAAGTTGTTTTTGTTTGGTAGAACTATTTTATTGCAATGTTGGTCTTTTGTTGAGAATTAGTGACCGCAGTCTGGAATAATGAAAATTAGCATTAACTCCTAAACAATGTAGCGTTATTAATATTTTTGTAATATTTACAATACGGGTAGCCCCATCAGTTCACACTGCTTTCCATGAGGGCACTCAGTAAAAACATACAAAGACAGGAAGACAAACTAACAGAATTACAAAATGAAAGACAAGATTTAAATAATTTAAACATTGAAGAATAAGAAATTAACATGGAAAGACTGATGAAACAAAATAAATAACAAAAATAATAGAAGATACTAAAAGTAAGACAACATGATTAAATAAAATATAAATATTTAATAAAAGGGACAATAAATAATAAAATACATCAGATGCACACAATTACACATACAACATACACAGCTACATAATACACACATAACATAACGTATAAATAACAGAAATTAAAAAATAGTCTGGCGTGCTACACAGAACAAATCTACATGGAGTTAAATTGATGTCAATTTTTTTAAAGCTTATCAAGGATGATGCCGATTTAGCATAAGAATGGAGGGTGTTCCATAAATAAGGCCCACTGGCCACAGGAGAAATGAAGACTACCAAACCATCAAAAATTTTGTAGTTGACAGCACTTGGCGTCATTTTAAAACTTTAGGTAAATCACTTCATGCTAGTAAAAAGTTATTAAGTGACGCGAACAGAGATATTAAGTTATGGAATGTGAGTGTATGGCAATCGGTAAGGTTAGAGTCTACCTTTATGGGAAAGAATGTGTTTCTAATACAAACCATCACTCACTGTTGCATTTGCACAAAGCCAAATTAATTACTAATCAGAGGATTGAGGTGGGCCATGTCCTTGCAACCGTTTTGCTTCAGAGTGGAATGCATTAAAGGTGAGAGCAATGTTAGGACAGATTCCCTCAGTCGTTATGATTCATGGGCCATTTCACACTCCAGCGGTCGAATGTCATGGATAAGCAAGCTATGAATTGAGCGGCCGTTTCGTCTTTTTCAATAGAAGATTGAAAAACCTTTTCCTACAACCGTCTTCGGTCAATACATTACTTTTCAACAAAACTTCTTTAATTTTAGTTGTCTACATCCTCATTTGACATCCTCACTGGAGTATCAAGTGCCTTCCCTTGATGGACACTCGTCTTAATAACCATCTCTTCTTAGCTCCAGCCATTTGTGGCTGCATACTTCTCAAACCGTGAGAGGTATGAATCCATGTTGTCACGATTCTCATCAAAACACGGTAATTTTTAACCCCTCTGGACATGGTTTTCGCGGTTGCTGAACCAGTTTCGATTCCAGCATTTTTAAGCCTTTCCAATTCTACCTGTTGATTTAAGATAAGATTTTCACGAGCCATTTCCTTTTCACAGGTATCGCGAATGAGCTGGCGCTCATGACGCTAAAAAATTTCCCTTTGTTTTTGCTTGACATATTCCATTAAATCAGTTCTACTACAGTTTAATGTAAATGTGCAAAAAGGAAGATTTAGCTTGGACAAACATTTAAAGCCGCAATATATTTTTTAACATTTATTGCAATAATAACAGTACAGTTCAGTACAATGACAGAAATCTCTAAAGACACATCACACCCACGCACACGCACACATTTCACCGAGAACTCAATTTCACAAACTACTTGAATACCAAATTTGTAGTTTCTTTTAAAATAGGAAAAAAAACAGACCATCTTTGGGGAAATATGTCTACTAATCCATTTTTACAATAATTATATTTTTGGAATGTGTGTAATTCTTTTTTGAAAAGTGGAGGCTCTAGTTTCAGCTTTCTTATAAAATTGGCTAAAAGAATGATAATATTCAACAATTCATTAGCTTTTCCAATTTTACCAAACATAACAATCTGCAACTCTATCAATATATCAACATTTTTTGCATGAATATAATAATCACTTATTCCAGAAAGGCTTAACAAAAGTGCAACCGAAAAATAAATGTTCTAAACTAAATTCTTTCAGGTTCATTCCTACAAAAGGTACATCGGTCAGTATGAAAAATACCAATTCGCATCAAAAAATTGTTTGTTGCTAAAATTCTATGAAAAATTTTCATTTGAAACCATTTGAAGTACAAAAAACAAGTTTGAAAACATAACTTCCATTCGGTCATTGATCTTGCAAAAACCAAAAGTATTTTCCCATTTTTCTAATCCTTTTGGTTTTTGAAACAAAGCTGTCAAAAAAACATATATATCACATACCTTTCGAATTTTTTGCCACAATTTGCCAGAGTTGTGGGATAACTGGTTGAGACACTTTTGCACTTGAAAACGATATGCTCTTGAAAGTTAATTTCAAGCAATTTTTCACTTCGCAATAAAGTGTACAAAAGGTTTAAAACCAAAATTGTCTGCAAAAAAGGAAGGGACAGTATCCTGTCATCTTCTCTGACCTCGCTTAATATCGAACCAAACTCTGAAACACACGCATCCTTCCAAAACAGATGCCATGTGAACTGGGCTACGATTTAAAAAAAAATAGTTTCCTCCATTGAACATCTTTTCAGTATCAAATTAACCTGAATTTTGCAAAATATCTAAACAGGCTGAATTATTTTATCCATTTATAACCTTTTTTAACCATTATGTTACTTTAAGAGCTTTGATAAAGGAAACTAAATGAACCATGCTGAGACCACAATTTTTATAATTCAAAACCATTGTCTTATGAGAAATTTTATCTTATTTTGTTACTCCAAATAAACAGAAAACATTTTCTCCAGTTGTGATAAAATCGTCCTATGATGATGGAAGACTTGAGAAAAGATGTGTAAGCTTTGGCAATACTGAAGATTTCACCACACTAATTTTTCCCAGAACATTGAGGTATATTCTGGACCAAGAGCATATTCTGAATATCACAAAGTTTTGCATTAAAGTTCAAACCAATCATGTCGTCTAGATTTACACTAAATGTAATCCCCAAAGCTGCTGTTTTTGACCATTTTAAAGTTTTTGCAAAATCAGGTATCCATGTACCATACTTCCTGGTTCCAATCCATATACACTCGGTTTTTTCAATATTAGGTTTAAGACCTGAATACTTAGCAAATTGGTCCAGAAGATCCAGAGCCTTTTTAAGAGACGTTTCAGAACCATCGATTACAATTGTGGTATCATCGGCATACTGTAGAGTTTTTACCTCTCTAGGTCCACAATTAATTCCCATTACTTCATTATTAACTCTAAACATGTAGCCCAAGATTTCAGCGCAAGGCTCAAACAAGTAAGGCGAGATTGGGTCCCTTTTTGCACCCTCGTTCAACTTTGAAAATGTCAGAGGCAACGCCATTTTGAATGACACAAAGCTGTGTTTTCAATTAACATTTCATCCTTTCACAAAAAATGTCTCCAAACCCAAACATGCGAGTCCGTATAATGCAAAATGTCAAAAAAGAATTCTGGTGTTCTCACCAATAAATCACCCAGATAAAAAACCTGTTTGAACTGGGTTAATCAAATTTTCAAGAACTTTTTTCAGTTTTTGCGCTAAACATGATGACAAAATTTTATAGTTTATATTTAACAAAGAAATGGGATGCCCATTTTTTAAAAATTCTCTGGGCTTACCGGGTTTTCGCTATAAAATGTGCTCTGATGTAAAAACCTTCACTTTTGCTACAGGCATATTTGCTTTACCACAGCAACAGTAACTTATCACATGACTGATTTGAGATTTGCTAAATCGCCTTTCCAGACAGCCATGATGCCCTGGCGTCTAAACATAACGAGCAGCATGATGTACATTGTCTGAAGCAAACAATGAGCTGTCAGTTTTCTCAAAACTAAAAATCATGTTAAGTGGACTAATTAGTTTTGACAGAAGGTGCAAGTTTCCCACAATGCCTGACTGTTCAGGTACATGTAGAGTTGTTCAAACCATTTTTTACATGACAGCCACAAGGTAAGAATATAGCACATTTATGGTGTTGCTAAAACCACATTGTGCCAATCTTGAAAATATTGGAATTATGTGAATCGAACACAAGAACATCACAATTTCTGTAACATGCAGCGCATTATCTGGACAGAATGTTGAAATATTACAACAGCAAAACAATCTGTTGACCATGCCGTTTCAGGCAATCAAGGCAGAGACTAGTGACATCTGGTGACAGTGATTTAACTTGAAATGGATTACTTTCTTCTCAGTCTGGATTCAGCATTCTCCGTCTGCAATGAGAGTTCTTTTTTAATAGAGGAACGTTACCTTTTCCTTTTCTAGACATTTTGACTAAGTTGGGATGCTTTACGTATTTAATATTTTTTCAAGTGTGGTGCTTTGTGTAAGTCGCACAAAACAAGCACCTGAACACCTGAGTCACTATTGCATCAAATGGAAAATCATTATGTACCAAGGGGGGATGGGAATTCAGCAGGCATCATGCCCATTGGGGACAATTATAAAAATGGAAAAGTGAGAGCACAGAACTTGCAGTAGTTTTGAAAATCAACTGTACAAGGTCGAAATTCAACAAAGGTCATGTTTCAATTCTGGCTAAATCTCGACTGGTGTCTCTTCAAGCATTATTTTATTAGGACCAAAGTTTGGATACTGCCAGACTATTCTGGCCAAGATGTTTGTGAAAGGTTGACAGAGGCATTGTGTCTACCTTGAAAACTACTGTACTCGGACTGGCTGACACTAATAAGACAATGCTCTAGTTTGAGAAAAAGCTATTTAAATTCAAGCAGCTCAACAAAATACTGGTTCAAAATACTTTTGATATAAAAGTGGCATTTTCGTCATTTAACTGGCAATAAACAAAAAAGAATTATTTCTTAGTCTCGACATAAATTAGTCTCTTAATATTCGTTATTGTGATAGGAATCTATTTCAGTTGTTAACAACTCAAGTCAAGGGCAATGCCTACATGAGCCGGTTTTTAATTCGCAATTTTAGGGTTGGCCATCCCCAATAAACTCCAAATCATTTTCTTGAGTTGCTAATGGTTTCAGTGCTCTTATTGGTGATGGAAATAGAAATCTATTACAAAGTGTGGACCTCGGGTATCTTGTTTGTCAAGGTGAATGACTAAAAACTACAGTTTTTACCAGGCATAAAAAGGACGACCTCGCCATGGTGCAGTTAAGCAAACTAACTTCAAAACCCTACTGATTTCAGCGAGTTTTTACCATGTATTCAATACTATCAAAGCATGTAGCCTACAGCACACATAGTTCCCTATTGTTTTCAGTCAATAAAAACGTGTTGCAGCATATAAACTACTCACAATACTTGGTTGGCTCGTTGCAGCTCTACTATTTTGGCTTCTGTTGTCTCCATCCACTTGCGATATCTTTCCTGCCATTTGTTTTGCAACTACAATAGGAGAAACAATGCATTGTATTAAACATGGTAGACACAGACTGCTACTGCCAGCATTAATTATTGGACGAAACCACCGCGTAACCACATTGAGTGTAGTCATTTGAAAGAACAAACAAAGAATCAACAGAATTCAACAGCGACCAGTTTAAAAGATTTTTCTACAAGTTCAAAGTTTTCAGCACATTTCAAAGATCTTGTATTCTATATCTTTGTTCTTACTGAATGGGATGCAGAAATTAAAATTGCTGCAAACTAGCGTTTCATCGATTGAGAGAATTTAAACTAAGCTTGACTTGACTTACACCTCATGATTAAACTTCTCAACTTTGGCCCAACTCAGATGAGTATAGCGGTTTCTGGACTTATAAAAAAAACCCTGACAGTTCATTAATGCCCGAGGCCACGTGCAGTGCAAAAATTAATCAAGACAAGCTAGCTTGTTAAGAGACTGGTCTAGAAATCGCCCCACTTTTATACACCCATTCGCTGAATCAAAATGGTGCTGACTGATTACAAATTTGTGGTTACCCTAAGTAGGTCCTATTTAAAGTCCCATCCACACACAGCTTGCCATAGAACAACTTGCACTTAGTGCAAATTGCCCCACTTTATCCAAGAACTAGTGTAAGGCATAATATGTTGTCATTCTGTGTATGACAATGTACAGCTGATGCGAATACGATACACAAAAGAAGACCCATCTGAATGAAACTGCAGCAGATAATTATTTCTGCCTTACCCCAGGTTTTCAGTCACACAGCAATTACAAGGGGTGCAGGCTACCCTTGAACAAGTTACCATATCTCAATAAAGTGTCACAAGTGAAGTAAATTGCGCTAGTTTAAATTATAGCATCCACACAGCACTCAAACCTAGCGAGAACTCATCAATCATTCCAGGAGTAACGTGTACTAGGGTAAGTCTGCGTTTGGACGGCACTTTATTACAAAAAGGAAAGTAATGAGAGAGAAAGAAGAGTCCACGGGTCTTGTGATTGTACCAAATGTTAAATGAACGCCTGAGACTATCACAGGAACATCAAACAAGAGCAACGCAGAGCGTTGAAATGCACCCACAATTGCACCGTATACTGTATCCTTCTAGGGTTGTTTATTGGTACCATAAAGTGGCCAGTAGAGGGCATATATGTAGTATGTTGTACTTTGCAAAATGGAAAGGCATGGTCATTGTCTCCTCAATAGGCTAGGGGCAAAATGTGAGTGATCTTCATAATACAAGCAAATCCTATACATCAGTTGCTTAAAGCACCACAGAAACATAGAATTAAAAACAAATTTACCAACATACGAGATTAGCACAGCATTAGAATGCCAGAAACAAATTTCTACTTGGAACTTTTCCTTCATAGTCACGAAGTAACACAAAGTATACACCTGAAGACCTATGAAAATACAGAGGTCAATGTAAAATACTAAAATTGCCACTAGAGGCATACCGGTAGTCAGAATCATCCTAAAGTCGTCATCGTCCGTTGTCAACATCACATAAATACACTTGCTAAATTTAGTAAAGATCCTGCAAACGGTTTGGGAGATACAGCCATGGGCGCAAAAAAAAACAAAACTGCCACTAGGAGGCGCCACAGTAGTCCAAATCGTCTGAAAATCATTGTCAGCTGTCTTCCTTATAGTAAGCACATACACGCCAATTTTCACAATCATCCTTTGAGCAGTTTGGTTGATAGAGGGGTGGACGCAAAAATACAGACTCGAAAACAGTAAAAATGGCCACTAGGTGGCGCAAACTATGTCGAATCCATCTGAAAACGGGAGGATAGCGTCATCTCACTAATAGGTGCCTACATACCAAATTTCATGAAAATCCAATAAGGACTTGTGAAGATACAAAGGAAAGCGTAAAAAAATTAAAATTGCCACTAGGGGGCACACCAGTAGTCGAATCCGTCCAAAAGTCGTGATCTTTCATTGTTAACATCATATGAATCAATTTCGTAAAGATCCTGCGAACGGTTTAGGAGATACAGCCATAGGCGCAAAAAAAACAAAACTGCCACTAGGAGGTGCCACAGTAGTCCAAATCGTCTGAAAATCATTGTCAGCTGTCCTCTTTATAGTAAGCACACACATGCCAATTTTCACAATCACCCTTTGAGCGGGTTGGTTGATAGAGGGGTGGACGCACAAAAATAGACTCGAAAACACTAAAAATGGCCACTAGGTGGCGTAAACTATGTTGAATCCATCTGAAAACTGGAGGATAGCGTCACCTCACTAATAGGTGCCTACACACTAAATTTCATGAAAATGCGTTCAGGACTTTTAAAGATACAAACGTAAGCGTAAAAAACTAAAATTGCCACTAGGGGGCACACCAGTAGTCGGATGCATCCGAAAGTTCGCACATGCCGTCCCATTCATGAATGGAACATATGTGCCAAATTTCATGAACGTATGTCAAAGGATTTTGGCGATAATGCGTCCACATATAAATATGTGGGCGCATAAAAAGTATCACATTTCCACAGCAGCTATGATACCCATCAGCACCCTTAAAAAATCTGTCCCAAAGACAATTTTTTGTGCATCATGTGAGCCAATAACATTTGGTGAAACGTCACGAAATTTTGGATTCTGCCAAAAAGAACGCAAAAAAGACAGAAAAAACGTTATTGAAACTCACCCTTTGCTTAAAGTCCTCCTCAGCTTGTGACAACTCTGCCTCTCGAACTGTCCAATCACTGAGCAGAATGTCCACTTGTTGTTTGGCAGTTTCATTCTCCACCATCAGCTCTGTGTTCACAATCTCCATCTCCTTTACTCGACTATTCAGTAGCTCTAGAGTCTTCTCATGATCACAACTGGCCTGAAACAATGAAACACTATGTATGACATGTTAATCAAATGGACATGAGCATACTTAAGCCCAGTTTGTGCCCGTATCCGAAAAAATGGCTTTTTCACAGGAAAGATTTTGCTTGTGTTTTGCATGTGCATTCACGTCATGTCTCTTCCTTTACAAGCGCAGACATTTATCCCCTCTGATGTTAATGTCTTAAACTATTCTGAGTGCTAAATTGGAAGCATGACTGCATCTATCATTTTGTAACAGTTAAAGTGAAGTTTCACTCCAGCAATATTTTAAACAATGTTCTCTTGGTTTTGGGTGCATGCAACTATTTCTGGATATACGGTATGAAATGTTGCACAAAACTGTCTGAGGCCTGTTTGGGAGAATCCGACATTAAGTATGGGTAGATAACCTAAAAGGATATCGAGTCATTTTACGTATTTCAATCCAAATTGGTTCTGACGCCACTGTACAATCAGACAGTATCTCCAAAAATTCAACCAGGTAGTTTGTCAAGAGATGAACATAAGGACTACAAGAAATTCTTATGATTAAAAAAGTTTAAAAGACCTCTACCTCTCTCAAATGCATGTATCCATGCGAGATTCAGCTCAAACCAGTGTAGGTGGATTTAGCCCTCCCCTCCCTACTGGATAGGATGATAAAACAAAAACAAATAATACCACTGAGATAAGTACCGCTTTTAGCAGTGACCCGGAATTTTTCCTTCAAAAATTGTGGCTGGGCTCCCATTTGAGTCACTACAGACTGAGAAACAGCTGTGTTATTGAGATTTTCAATGGGTAGTTGCAACGTGTTCAACTGCACATAGCCATTACACCAGTACCATGATATGAGTTGAATGCCCGTACACATCAACTCTACCTTACACACTCCACCAAGGATACTGCCCCGTTTCTTGGCATTCAACTTCAGTTCTAGACCTTTCAGTTGGGTGTGGAGCTCGTCTATTCTCTTCTTTGCCTTCCCTTTGCTTTCGTCAAGTTTCTTAACTTCCGTTTCCAAGAACTTCTCCCTTTGACACAGCTCCGTCATTGCATCCTCTGACTCTCTGTTTTGCTGGACAATAGCAACACAATCATGTTCTTTACTGGCTCAGAAACGTAGTAGTAGTAGCAGTAGTAATACACTTTATTCACGTTAAGACAAAAAAAAACACTTGATGCAGATTTACGCTTATGGAGACTCCGTGAAGGACCCGAAAGGTCCGCTGACCACGGAGCCACCAGAGAATAAAAAATACAGTGTTACAGATAATCAGAATTACAAAAATTAAGTGATTATGTAATTTAAAACTACTCGTGAAAAGACTAGGAGAGATTATCGAAGATAGTTACAAATATCATCCCTACATAGGACCTTAATTTCTATAATTTCCAAGATATTTGACAAAATAGACAGACTTGTAGATAAGCCCCTACATATCCTTACATGAACCAGAAATTTTCTGATATGGGAAAGGTATGGCAAACTAAACAGACAAAAATATGGCTAGTGAAAATGAAGTTACAGAACATTTTTGTCAATCAATCAATTTATTTCTGTAATAAATATTTCTGTAATAAAGGCCATAGGCTCATTGTACAAAAGAACAACATGCAACATACTTAAGAGTGCAGCAACCTATCACAGAGACGAAAAGCATAAAATAAATATTTACATAGATTGACTAAATTAATTTAGCATCATCAGTTGTTGACATCAATCTATTGAACTTTAACAAAGACAGAAAATTCCAGAAGTACACTTCAATATAATTTTCTCTCAGTTCAAAATATTTATCACAGTTTAGTAGGAAATGATACTCGTCTTCTACAACATTGGGGCAGAAGGGACACACTCTGTTTGCCCTATCCAAATTCAAGAGCCTGCCTACTTCAATCACAAGAATGTGGCTGGAACAATGAAAACGTGCCATGACATAATTTGTGCATGGTTATACTCAAACTTAAAAAATTTCCAATTTGAATTCCTTTTTAAATTGATTATAAATAGTTAAAATTACACAGTTTAGGATTACTCTCAACATTTTGTCTCCATCCCTGCAAATAACAATTCCTTATTCACTGCCTAAAAACTAGCAGAAAAGTATTTTCACACACAACGCCTTGATTTAACCAAACTTCGTGGAATCCATAATTCGACAATATAAGTCTAACTGATGTGGCCCAATTTCGGGAAGCCAGTAACCCCAAACAGTAACCCCATTCACTGGAAAGACAAAGCCCTGTCACTTCATAAAACAAGTACCTAACTTTCTTAGCCAAAGCTTTGTGTTTGAGGTAAGTTGTATTTTCTTTGACCAATTCAACATTATGGTACATGTTTTGCTGACGTTAAATTTTCCCTAAAACCTCTTTGCCAGGGACTGAAGGGAAGGCCAAGGTCAAAATGGGCAGTTCTTAGAAGCCTCCAGCAGCATGCCACTCATTAACTTACCTTTCTCAACTCGTCACAGTCATCATCAAACTGTTTTTGTAGCTGTTCTATTTCTTGTCGATGTCTAGCCTCGAGGTCTTCTAACTCCTTTTGTAATTGGGGATCAACCTCCTGACTTGCCCTGTGACTGCAAAAACAGTGTGGAGTCAACAGCTTGAGTTAACCTGTGCCTGTAGTATACAGAGTGATGGAGTCAGTGTCATGACTTGACTTGTTACAGCAATATACAGGTGAAGTCAATGTCATTAATTGACTAATTACAACAATATACAGATGTAGTCAATGTCATTAATTGACTAGTTACAGCAATATACAGGTGAAGTCAATGTCATTAATTGACTAATTACAACAATATACAGATGTAGTCAATGTCATTAATTGACTAGTTACAACAATATACAGATGGAGTTAATGTCATGAATTGACTGGTGGCAATAATATACAGATAGAGTTGATGTCTAGTTACAACAATATACAGATGCAGTCAATGTCATGAATTAACTAGTAACAATACAGATGGAGTCAATGTCAAGAATTGTAGTCAACGTCATAAGTTGGATCACATACACAAAGCCTATGTTGTGACTTGACTGGTTACTACAATGATGGAGTCAACATCACGACTTCATTATAGTCACTACAGTACACAGAATGAGCAACATCATCATTTCAACTCTTACGCACTTGATGGAGGTGCCATTACGACATGACTGTGCTTTGCCTAATTATGACAACTTTGTGCTTTGTCAAATCAGTTTGGATTAGTACACAGCTTGAACACCCATGTTCTGTTACTTGACTTCACATTCAGGCATTCAACCATAGATAAATATTATGCAAATAGTACAAATTACTATGTTTTTGTAGCAAGTGCAAACTATTGTAGAGAATTAAGCAACTTATATTGTTACGAACATTGGTGGATGAAAATCTTAAGGCATCGCACTTCATACAGATAAGGGACAAGATTCCTGCACATAGCAATAGGTGCCTACATTCACCAAGTCAGTCTGTAATTGAGTTCGTGTATTCTGCCGATAGCCTATCATAAAGCAGAAAACAGTATTCATTTCAACAGAAACCAAACATGTGCAGCTAAGTTGAGCATGAACCATGGATAATGAAGTGTGTGAATCTTGCTCTAAAATTCGTCACCAGAGTGCGCAATGGGCTAGATACTAACCTGGGCAATCTAAATCCAGAATCTGTGATGCATTACCACATACTTTGACATTTAATCAATTAAAAACCTAGTAGACCATTACTACACAAGACTGTCTGATGAAAATCTCTAAAATTTGTAGTTATTTGACAATTGACATGCGGGTAAACTCCTCTTAAGTTATACAACATGAAGGGATCCAGTACAATGGCCATTACAGCAATGTAAAACATGGCTGCAAGCAAGACTTTGGCCCCATGTACACACTCTGGTGTACGCCTGTCTATATATTAAGTGATCAAGTCCATTCAGCCAAACACGGGCTGCATTCAGTAGACCTCAAAACATAAGCTTGTATTTGCATAAAAATGTTCACTTGTGATATGACAACAGTGATGAGTCCAATCTCATGATTCAACACTAACTTCAACTTCATCCACCGATCACTTCAGTGGCAAAAATTTGCTAAGATAGCGTGGTAAATTCCTGAGCTTCATTATTGCAAAACACTTACATGATAATATTTTGCAAGGTCTTGCATGACCTTGCTTTTCTCACAAGAAACATTGTCTACAGAATGATCTCCATCTTACTCACTCTTCAAGTCCCCGCACTTCAATAACACTCTTCTGAGTTTTGTAGGACAACTTGTTCTGTTCATGTCTCAACTTCTCTATTTCGTCTTTAATAGCTTTCTTCTCTTTCTCCAACTGGAAACATTACACTACCCGTTATTAAGGCAATTCTGAACGCTACTCAAATGTGACTGCCATTAGAAACCACCAACTTTAATGCGGACTAATTAATGTTGTAAATCTAACAATCTGATAGCATGCTATATGTTAAAACTGTCAAATTAGACGGAATGCGAGTCTCGAGTATTTTCCTCGTCTTGGGTCACGATAAAGCTATCTTGACATGTTTTTGTAAAATACCTTAAGTTTTTTCTGTCCCAATTGTTTTCACCAACAAAAATTACCTTGGCATCAACTCCACCACCTTGACCCTAACACGTGATAATATAATGTGTGCTATCGTGTTCTTTTTTCTACAACATGTTGACTTTTCAAAGTAAAATGTCGCTTGGACTATTTGCATAATGCAAAATAGGTCACATATTATATCAGGAAGACATTGCCATGTAGCTTACTAGTAGGCAGAGTATGGCACCATCTAGCATGCAATAGGGCCATTCTAACTCGATCAGTAAGATCTTTTCATTTCATCAAGAATACAAAATGGCAAATAAATTGGTCATTAACTCTCCACCATTCTACATATTCCACCCTTACTACTGTCCCCATTTTTTTAAATATTTTTCTTTAGCTCTAGCATGATAATTACATGTGACATAAAACAAAACAGTATACATCGTTTACAAAGAATAACATTAAATCACTAGTCAACAAGTACCATATTTTCTTCAGGATATAATTTAATAAAGTTTATGAACATTTGGAAATTGAGATTTATGTAACAAACTTTTGGCTAAACATGAAATTTTTTGCAAGCATGATCAACAGATTAATGTTGCAATTTTCCCACTGAATGTTTTCCAAAAAACCACAAAACACTGTTATTTTGTCCACGTGAAAATTTACATGATATCTTTGTTTTAACCACTCAGCAAACAGGAGCCAGAAACCGGAGACAAGACGACATTCCCAAAAGAGATGGTGAAAAGTTTCACTGTGTTCACCACAGAAAGAGCCTAGATCACTTGTTTTTATTTTAAAATTATGCAAATAATAATTCGGTATTGAAACCAACGCAATTTTGTATCTTTTGTACAATTGAAGGGGAGTTTATTTACTTTTCTCCACCATGTATCAGAGTCACTAAAATTTACATTATTTATAACACCGTTTATAGCTATCTCAGATGACAACTTGTTTTTATACTTACAAGCTGTCTGAAGTGACTGTACTAAGGTGTCATACATATTTACCCCGGCCTTGTGATTTATTATGCAAAATTTTATAAATATAACTTGGAAAATTTGGTAAAAAGATATTGTCTTGTCTATTTTTAGACCCCTGTATGCTGCAAAGGTTGCACTTCTTAATGGTGACACTAGAATTCTATGGATTACTACTGTCACCATTAACTTTAACTGCATTCAACCAAAAAGTCAAATGTAACGAATGTCATTCAAAATTTGACAAGTCGGAATGCCTCATTTACTGTATAATGAAAGTTGGTTTCGCAAAATGTGCCCATTGGGTGAAAATAGTCTAGACAAGTGTGAATTTAGACTTTTGTGGATATGCTGTAATTTACTCTAAGCACAATTGTCTTCCAACGGATATTAGACAGATTTAAATTAGGAAGTGTCATAGCTTCCCAGTTCCAGCTGAGTTGATCCTAATTACCAAACATACAAGACAGCTTACAAAGTTTTACTGACCTCAGCAATTTTCTCTCTGAGCACAACATTTTCTTCTGCATATGATGGCATAATGGATGGGGATCACTTAATTCTGTGAACACACAACCCTTAAAGAGAAACAACTTTCTTTTACAGAATTTTGTAAAAAGTAAGAGGTTACAATCTCACAAAAGGAACTTATAACAACATGACTTTGACTGTTTAATTGATGTGAGGCAAAACTCGCCGAAAAGCTTCCGGCGTACATGAAGCGCCTATGCTTCACCGTCTCTGACTACTCGGCCAGTCAGCTAGCCAGCCAGCTAGTGAGCTAGCTGTATGAAGACTGTCGTCAAAATACAGCTAGGTACCACTGTGTGTATTTCTTCCGTAGACCCCGAAATTGCACGCAGCCAGGGTAGTTCTGCTCGTCATTTCTATCAAAATGTAAACTTAAAGACCGGACGGGGTGCACATGCAAAATCTGGGAATCAACCGATACTCACCTTGCCCGTTACAGCCGTTTAAGTGAAAAATAATGCAATAAACATCATTTTCTTGCGTAACTCTCCGCCTTTTCTAACAATGAAAAGTATGTTGTCGTTTCGAAAACAATACGCTCGTGTCACATGCACGCACCATTTCCTAAAATTTTCGTGACAACTTCAGAGAAGCAAAATTTGTTCGGAAATTCGTTTTTTTGGTATCGGAATTCTAAAAAATTATAATGAAGTGAAACCAGTTCCAACAATTTGTTGTGACGTGTACACAAGCTCGTGAAAGAACAGCAGTTGACTGAAGAATCGGCGAAAAAAGAAACTGGCCAATAGGTGACGCAATATTTCATGGCGCCGAAAGCCGTCGCTAAAGATCGCTCCACAACTTTAGCAGCAGAATAACGGTAGAACGCCATTTTTTCCAACACTGTTAAATAATTTTGTTTACTCAAGGAAGACTGTAGTTTTTAATGACACTACTTTTGTGTCAGATTTTATCTTACCACTTTTTTACCCACACCGGTGCAAAGCTGTATATTTATATACAGCTTTGTACCAAGGCTACCAGTCAGCCAGCTACTGAGCTAGAGACGATGGTCACTGTCTATGATCGACGTAGAAGGTGTTAGACTCTTGTTTCTCAGATTTTATACCACACTCAGTGCTGATAAATTTCAGGGCAAAATCCATGCATTGCATTATCCATAATCCATAGCTCCTCTTACACCCTGCATCAGAGAGCCATAAGCCACAGTCATAGACGAGTAACTATGGCATGGCACATACACTTTTACTTCTGAGGTCTTCTTGCGAGCTCCGCAATGTCTTTCGCAATAAAAACTTACGTACATTCAACAAGGCATCGATAGTCTACTTACCTTGAGACCGAAGTCACTAAAATGATAGTCACGAATGCTCACAGACACCAGCGTCCTTGGAGGCAAATTCCTATTCCTTCCCAGAGTTTCACAACCTCCGGTTCAACTCCGAATCCCCGGATAGAGCTCAAGAACGCTAGGACCTTGCTAGAAAGCAAGACTTCGCGGGATTATACGAGATATTGCTGTGGACTTTGAAGAAGAGCACGTGATGTTTGCGAAGTCCTGGAACCAGGTTAGACCGGGTCTTAGCGTTACTTAACTCTACGCAGACAGTGTACAAGTTCGCCACAAACGCGACCTCGGGCCTCTCGTGACTATTTAAGTTCCCTTGCTACGAGGTGTCGGAGCTGGTCCGACAGGATTAAACTATTCGAACTGGTGATAAAACGTAACCGAGCTGAGTTATCTGAAACATGCAATGAACTCAAGATTTAATTTATTGCAGATGAGACCTACTTCATCCGACTAGACATTGGCCACTTTGGCAGCGCACAGATTATTTCTCGCCGAATATGATCGTGTCAAATATAAACGTTATTTGAACCAGTTGAGGCTTGACATACATGTACTTTATTGACAGAGATTTTTGTCAAGAAAAAAGCCGCGGCCACGACGCCGGGAAAGACGAGTTTATGATCTCATTTTTAAATTAAATAGTACGTCACATATGTCATACCTCGTTAGCTTCTTAAACGTGGCGAGTGTAAAAAGTTATTGAGACACTAGGAGGCGGTGGCCTTTGTTTGCATTCGTTTGTTCGTGTGTCAGTGGTTACATATTTGTGTGAAATTTAATGCCACAAAAACTTTTCGCAACTCCGCCGTTTTTCATTCGAATTAGATAAGAGTCACATTAATATCATTAGAAACCCCTTCGTCAGTTCTTATGGTTATACAAGAGGCAAACAATAAATACGGTAATATAAAACTACATTTCGCATACCTGACGGGTTTAAACATCATTTTTCAATTCTAAAAACCAATTAAAGTGTTACCAAAATGCGACAAGATGTAATAGCAGGAAACTGAACGAGGATGCTTTGTAAATAACCGTACTAGCAGGTAAATAATTTCGATTCAAATCATTTCTACCCTATCCAGACAAATATTTTAGAATATGGATCCCTCGCAGTCATTGCTGTTAGACATTCATTCAAAATTAAACATCTTAATCTGTTACTTGGACCTTTGGTGCCTTTTCACGTTTCTTTAGTAAAAATTCAGACGAGGCCAGTGACATTTACAAAAATGTGATAAATTACTCCAACTACCTATTCGAAATTTGCAGACAAAGACTTAGTTTCTGAAAAAATAATGAACGTGCAAACATCTATTCGGCGTAGCTTTGAAGTGTACTGTGGATAGATCACTACACAGGTTGCGTTGTAAGACTTTCCATCATGAAATTAAAAATTACTTATCGCCCTGATACATGAGGTGTACGCTACCCTACTTTAAACAAGAGACATTGGAACACATTTTTACCATTCTTAGGTTATTAAAGAAAGTGGGGTTTGGAAAATAACAATGTTCACGACTAAGAGACAATGTTGTTTTGACCACCTGTTGCATGGTTGCCAACATTTGACTGAGAGAAAGAGAAAAAACAGGACAACTGAATTGAAAAGCGGGGTTTCCGGATAAAAAGCAGGACATCTGAGGGGAAATGTTCGCTGCACCACATAAAAACTTCAAGACAGCATTTTTGTAGAACGGAAGACGTACATGTAACACACAAAAGTATCGACGGGTGTTTTTTTGGTCAAATGAGAAATTGCTGGTCACCGATGCCTCAAAATCCCATAAAACCACCATTTTGTGTTTTACGTCGAATGGGAAAATAAGGTTATGCCTCGTGGGAATTTACAATAGTATGATTTCAATTTCAGCGTTTGTCAAAAGCGGGACATTTTGATAGTGTGGAGGGATGGCGCCAAAAAAAAAAAGGAAAATAGTGACGTAGACCGCCAAGAATGGGATAATCGGCAACTACAGTGTACGCTTTCTGCAACACAAAGTATTACATTGGATTCTTTTACAAAATTAGATTAATTTCTCATTTTTTAAATTTCATTTCACGGCAAATACTACAGATAACATTCACTGCTCACAAATTTTCAGTTTTACGAATTTGGAAAAACACATTGTACAAATGGATCATTATAGAAACAATTGAAAACAGTAAAAATATTTGCACATACCTGAAAAACTCTCAGGCAAAATCTTACCTAAAAACTCACCGGCCGTTATCCCACAAGCCAAGTCAACTATCTGGTCGTAAATCTATAACACAGCCAACATTTATTGATCGACTATTGGTCCGAATTAAGTACTTTGCGCAATTATTACTAGAGGTAAAAATGAACACATTTTAATACCTTTTTGTTGATTTTTGTTTAATTCCACCAAGAAATGCGTGAAAATGCTATCAAACCATATTTCGCAGTCTTTCAAGGCCAAATTAGGGAATCTACAGTCCGGTGTACTACAGGCACGAGAACAGGTAGTGCCACCGTATCTACTTGGCAGTTGGGACGGTCCAGCTCCTCTAGGGCTCTCATGCGTCGCAAGCTTTTCGGGTAATTATGCTTCACACTGATTGAACCATCAAAGCCATGTTGTTACAAGTAACTTTTGCACATAGAGGGAGACTTTAGGAGGCCGTCGTGATGTTTTTAATTCCTTCCAACTCGAACCCATATTCCCATAATCAATCCGTTTTTAGCAGTAAGTACTACTTTCAGTTTCCCAAATCAGTAACTGGCCATTTTTACTGCACGCGCCACGGCATATGACGACTTCTGTCAAAAAATACTGCCACATGTGACATCGGAAACAATGGTCGAACAAATCCACAACAAGAAGCTTAACAGTCTGAAAAGTGTTACAGTACATTGTATAAGGATTTGTTTTTATTCTTGATACTCTCTCTGACCACACTTTGTGATTGTTTCTACCCATTTCTAAGTTTAAACAGACCACATCCAATGATTTAACTTGGAATATTTTTTGTGGCTAAGTAAACGTGCTGACAGGATAAAAAATAACTCTGTTTTACCTTTACAGAAACTAGTTGGGAAGCAAGCATTCTCTAGTGAAGCAGGGCGTGGTCTCCTTAAACTTGGAATAGTTGTCTTACCTGTTCATTATAAAAAAGCTATTTTGTTTCGGTTGCTGAGACTACTCTGAACACAGTAGTCATCTTTTCAAAATAAGTAGTGCATAAAGCAATATTTCGTTTGACGTTTTCAAGGGTTTTGTAAAATGTTTGGCTTTTTGTGACTTCAGTTTCATACCAAATAGCGTAATCATCGAGTTATGAGCACAATTTTTTGGGGAAAGTTAGTCACGCAAAACAAGTCATATTTTTATGTTTGTGTAGGTGGACCTTATGGACGTTAGAGCGAAAATGGTCAGTGGATGGGTTTTAAAGATACGCACAGTATGTAACGTTGCTATAACATCAACATCTGCATGGATAGGTCTATTTTTATGTTCTCAAGCATACCAACGTATTACAATACAACATTCTGTGCAAAGGTGCAAAGACTAGCATCAGGAGTTTCCAAAATAAACTGGAAAACGTCAAAATTTGGGTTTCGGCGCACAAAATTGCTGCTGATGTCAATTTTGCTTTTAGGGCTCGTTTCAGCAGGTGAAACAGAAAACTCGCACGTGCAGTTGTACGTGTTTACTATTTAGACAGATTTATAGCAACACTTTACATGTCACTTTCACCTATGGATATTCTCATGCTACGACCGGTAGTGTTCGCGTCAATCACGGCATAACCGGGCAGGTAGAGCCTGATAGTGAAAAGCAGTACAAGTTGTGCCAAATCGAAAGAAATTACGCTGAAAGTTGACGGACAGGAAACAGAAACACTAAACTATCCGTCAATTTTTTTGAGAGACCATGACCACTGAGACAAATCTCTGTCTACGAATCAAGACTGACGAACTACATGTACCTGTATCTGACTTCGTCGTAGCCTCCATGCAGTTCAGTTTTGTGAAAATACTCCATTCATGTAGTTCCCATGAAGATCGATCTCTACGATCTCTTCAATACTGGGTCACGTGTTTCCAAAAGACGGGTTGTTTATCTAGATGGTGTATTGACGTTGGTATCTGGCTGCTGCACTTCAATGCCTCGGTTGAATTTGTAACTTTTTGTCTTCAGCAGTTGTAACTCCGACGTCACGACCAGTGAGAGTACAACTAAGTTCAAGCAGGACCACTTACATGAATGACACCAAAGTTGATAGGTATTGTGTCGTTCAGCTGTAAACTTCCCTTGAAAACATTAAAAACGTTTCATACTTCGGTTACAGCTTTCAGGACATCGTTTTACTTTTATGACCAAATATTTTTTTATTTAATTCATTACAATTTAGTTTTGACAATATACTGTATGAGCCATCGAGAATTGACGCGCCGGCGAAATGTGTTTGATAGGAAAAAGCGAGGTGAAGAATAAACTCGCCAATCTTTCTAGTGTCCGTCTACATGTATATCCCTCCACATGGCTTCAAACCCGGTTCCAGAGCACAGTTTCAAAAATGCCACCGAGAGCAAGATCAGTTTTGTGTAGTTGCGAGACATTCCGCTTCCGCAAGATTCTCGTCGCCATGGAACACATTGCTGTTGCTATACCTGGATTTCGTAGAAAAAAGAATTGCAGATTAAAATGATTTACATTTCTGTTTTAGACCCTGTATCATTCCCTTGTTTGGTTATGTTCACAGACCTTCAGAGATTATATCTTTTTGTTTTTGCGCACGTGTTTTGTCATACAACAAAACCTTGCTTGCAATAGCACTTTGAGGTACAACGACATCCAGGGACCGGGGCATGTTAGAAGGTGTGCATGATAAGTTTGGTAGCTTTCACTTAATATATCACTAGCATTTTCAAACTTTTTAATCGATTTAAATACGAGTAAAAATTCTGCTTTTGACAAATTTATCTCTCACTAAAATGAAAAGTGGCGTACGTCAAGTTTCATTACAGTATTGCGAAC
This sequence comes from Phoronis australis, assembly GCA_002633005.1. NCBI lineage: Eukaryota > Metazoa > Phoronida > Phoronidae > Phoronis > Phoronis australis. The sequence continues at coordinate 77,260 of NMRA01000403.1, read as the reverse complement.
TAAATGGGGAGTGATAGAATGGAATTAACCAATTTTTTTAACTCTAATGAATAAAAACGACTGACTTTGCCATATGAAATCCAAATCTTACAACACCAAGACAATCCAAACAGAAATGAAGGTATTACAACGGCGTCGCTTTACTTTCCTAAACACATTTATTTTTTAGATATAAGTATCTTAGGAGTTCCTCCACGGATTTTTATGAAATTTGGCAAATAGTTTTCTTTTAAAGAGGCGATGACACCTTTTCGTTTTCAGATGAGTTTGGCGATGTGCACGTCACCCGGTGGCCGTTTTGCTCATTTTTGAGTCCGCCTCTCTATCATCCAAACCACTCTAAGGATGTTTATGAAAAGTGGCAAATATGTTCCTATTGGGAATAGAGCAGTTGGCGATAATTTTTCTGACGCCTAGGACTTCTGTAGCATGTTCTGGTGGCAGTTTTTTGTGTCCTTGTAGTTATCCCCTAAATCCTCTGCAGGATCTTTCTAAATTTGGCAAGTGTATTTGTAGGAAGATGACAATGGATGATGACTTATGGACGGATCTGACTAACACTGAGACCCCTAGTGGCAATTTCAGTTTTCTCGTTTTCCTCTTTATCTTTGGAGTTCGTTTGACTATTCACGGCATCTAGCCAGGGCAAAAGGCCGGTGGTGAAAGTCCTTCTCTCAAACTGCCCATGTGGTTCCAGTATCCGAAAATACTTACTACATAAAATCTTATTTTCGACACCCTTTCTTTATATTCTTTTCGCCTTTCTTGCCAAAAGCGATTTTTGAACAGTATTTGACCCTTCTCTCTGAGCGTATGATTACCGGTTGTCATCGGTTATTTCCGTACCCACATTTCCGACTCATCAGTTCAGGAACTTGTCCTGAACGCCGCCATTTTTTCCTTGTAACTGAATGTGCTACCGCTTGCTCGACAAGTCTTCATTACTTGTTATTTTGTTTTATTAATAATATCTCGTGATTCGTTTGCATATGTACTGTATTTATAGTTTGTGATTAGTGGTCGTTGATTTTTTTGGAATGTTACGCGTACTTAGTATGTTAAAATAGCATTGGTGTTTAGTTCCTTACGTAGGCCCGTCGAACCTACGAACCAATATGAGTCGAACCATTTTTTTCGGTTTTATTTTTTTCTCGTTTTGAAAAAGTACTTTGATATCATCGGAAAGGTAGTACATTCTACTCAGTAAAAATCGAAAAAAGTATCGAAATCGGGGCAAGCAGTGTAAAGATATTGCAAGTTTTGTGGCGAAATTTGGGTCACTTTGTTTGGATCGCGTCGGCCATATTGAAGGACAGTTACGAGTTTTAAACTTTGTGTAAATTGTTTTCGCCAACAAATTACGGTGAAATTTAGTTAGACATATCTTTACTTACTATTCTGCACGATTCAACAGTGTTCACCAAATTTCAGCCTCGCAGTTGTTACTCATTAAGTGATAAATGTGCTCACAATTCCCATTGGATTTCGTCTCATTTCTGGCGGCACCGACAACATGGCGACTTTTGCTGAACTGAAAGGCATATTCAATCGGCTACTTCGTAATTTCTGAAGAATAAACGTTGATACATTTTGACAAACGTTGCTACAAAAAAGAAACTTTGTTCAATTTTCGTGTTTTTTTGTGCAAAAATATAAGATGTATTCGAATTATTTCACTGTAAATTTCCCCGGGCCATTCAGGTGATCTTACACAAAGCTAAAAAAATAGTTGAAATAATTTTGAAATGGTTTTTTGTTTGACTGTCAACTGCTATTCAGAAATTGATTCGCTGTCACAAAATGATTCATATTTTTCAGTCTCAATTGCTTTCAAGTCATGTTTTGTACCTTATTGCTTTTTAATTCAGGTTATCAAGTCAACAATATGAATAATCTTAATTTGAGAAATAAACTATGTTGGATTGTGAAGCTTCAAGCCTCTAATTCTTGTTCCTTGCAACTTCATATTTTTTTAAATGATGCTTGTCAAATTCTGGTGTAAGGAAACACTATTCCGTCACCATGGTAATAGTTATATGTATGTCCACTTTCATATCATGGAAACTTGCTGTTGAATAGTGTTTGTAATGCTAAATGTTGTAAAGTATTGTGCATTTTAAGTTACGTATTATGTTAAAAGTTTGAATCATTTTGGGTTTATGAATAAAAATGATAACATTTTTGTATTGGACTTCTCATACTTATGTGCTCTAACGAGAACTGGAAAAAGGTCTGCCTCAGTCACAGAAGCACGAATTCCGAAAAAAGTAGAAAAGGAGACAAAATTCCACTAGAAGACAGGAAGTACCAAAATTTAGCGTCTGCAATTCATAGCTCTGAACATACCCACTGAATCTTATAGTAAAAGATAGACATTCCCAAAAATTCTAGCCCCCCATTCTTTTAGGCTTGATGCGCTCGTCATACACTAAGTCTGGGAAAATCTCTATTGAAGGCCAATAACTTTGCACAGTTCGCCAGAAGTACCCAAGTTCTAAATAAACCTCGTTTGAGCGAGCACTGCGGCCAGCGACCAGTTAGGCCTAAGGGTAGCCTTGGCGCAAAGCTGTATAGGCCTACTAACAAACTGTATTTTGACGATAGTCTTCACTGGTAGCTGGCACTGAGGCTAACTAAGGTGTGCCGAGGCAGTGTGACACATGACTAACCAGCCCGTAATTTCCTGCAAGTGTCTGAAACTACCCTTGAATATATGCAGCATTTATGATTTGACCATTTTACTTCGACAAAACAGCTTGCAACCGCACGCGTTTACCTTTCGCCAGTGTCTGGTCTCGATCGGCACCGGGTCCGATAGGCTGCGGTCCCGAGTCTGGCAAAATAATTTCTGTCAAAATTTATTCACCACATTTCTTTAGCAAATTCGATAAAATTGTACGTATTTTGATTTTATTAAAATTAAGGCGCGCTGTCGATTATTTTATCCCCGTTTGCTGGCTGGTAACAGTACAGGCACTGCTCTACTAGTCGCACTGACGGCGTTTTCTCGGCCTGGGTTCCTGAATGAATTGTACTTCCGGGTTCGCGGCAAGTTCAAAATGGCGATGGTTCTTCGGGTGCGAATCGTCAGTGGCGCGTTCATTTAAACTTTTTTCGAGTACGGATCGTGTATTAGTTATGGGGTAGGTACTTCTTGGATCCTTATAACATCCTCTAACCATGTAATAAGGGTTAACTTTAAAGGAATGACCAGTGAAGTTTATTGCGGGTTTGTTGGTGAATTTAATTTGGAGGAGAAATCGCTGGTTGTCCGGAAACGTAAGCCTACCTCAATAATCTCGCTTGATGAACAAAAATGAGAAAATGAAAATGAAGCAATGAAATTAGACTTGTTTTAATTCCTAAAACACACGATCAAAACTCAGTCTATCAGACAACCGGAAATTCTCAATACAACCTCTCGCAGTTACTCTCGGGGTCGCCAGCTCTAATCAAAGATGGTAGTTCGACTAATGGTTCTGCCAAGCCAGAGTTGTGGGTTTATAGTTTTCTTTTTCAGAGATCTGTTACTCGCAGTACCCACCTGCTTTTTTCGAGGATCTTAGCATAAACGGAAACGCAAGCTATTCGATTACAACACACTAGGGGGTCTTATTTAATGGACACTAAATTAGAAATTATCGTGCAATTGTCTCTTTTCATTCCTAATGAATGCAATAGCGTACACATGAATCAATTAGAATCAGTGCTATTCGAAAATTAAGCTGGTATTGATAACACATAATGGGATACAACAATTCAGTCTATCACAGGCTTGATCAAGGCCAAACTGATTTACCATCACGTCAGGACCTATAATTTATCACGTCAGGACTGACAATTTAACATTTCAAAACCAGAGATTAACACGCCAGTACCGAAAATTCATCACGCCAGAAATTTTTCGCTCAAGGAGACCACGTGACCATCCACCAGCATTGGCTCCTCAACGTGATAACGTCGCTACTATAGGTACACATGGGCTAAAAGTTCAATTATAACTTGCCAATGACAGTCATATTATCGTGGTAATGAGATTGGATTTCTTTTGACTCTTGGATGCTTTAAAAGCCAATATACACTTGGCCTTTTGTACACATTAGATTTCAATACTGCCGCAAAGACACAACAAATCGTCATTGCATGGTCACGTGGTCTCCTAGCACAAAACTTTCTTGTCCTAGCGTGATTAATCTCCTGTTCTGGCATGATAAATTTTCGGTCATGGCGTGTTGAATTTTGGTCCATAGGCCTACATAGGTCCGAGCGTGATATATACTGATTTTTAGTTGGTTGGTCCTGCAGCGATTTTTGAAGAGAACTACGTGTTCTGGAATTGTTTCAGCTAAGGCTTTCCATACTCCACTATCGAACAAATTCATACCGTTTCTGTAACCACTTAAAAGGTGTTTTGATAGGCAATCAAAATATACAACCTATGAAACATCAAAAATGCCTTCAAAAAGTGCCCCAAAACCCATGTATTACATTTTGTGAGTGTCAGTAAGTCAAGATATGTTCGAAACACTTGTACTATACAGTCAAACCTCGTTACAGCATACATTTTACTACCTTGTTTATAGGGTTTACAGCGTTCTAAAATACACAAATTAAAGTCTAAATTTTTCCTATGCAGGTCTACTAAGGATTGAGTTGAAAATAACTGTATTTATATATATTTCTTGATGTACGTTGTAACAAGTTTCGTCTGTGCAAGCTTCGTGTTCAATTTTTATCAATTTTTAAAATGCCTTGGAGTAAAATTGCTAAAATAGCAGTATCAGTGTTACTTCTAACTCTAACAGCAAATAAATCTTTCAAAAAAATACATGAAAAATCATGGCACGCGATTTCCTTCGAAGCAATGATGACTGGTTAAGACAGATTTTTGAAAATCTCTCTGGTGAGTTCGGCGTTTTGCATTGTGTTCTTTCTTGTAAAGCATAATCGAATGACTGCAAGGTTCAGGGACGTGATGCGACAATTGTGAAGAGGGTTGTTCCCCTTTAGACATTTCTACGCATGCTCTCACAACAAGGCTTCGCTTTCATCGTATTATCAATAATGCCGCAGTGTTAGGAGAATTATGACGGTTCCTCTGTACACTTGTTGTTTTACAAGATTCTGGTTAAAACTTCAAGAAATGTTATTATATAGCAAGTTCATGTTTGTAATGTACTACTGGGCCTGTTGAGATTTATGTAAAAATACATATATAAAAATAACATGTAGTCTTCAGTGTTGCTGTTCACGTGTATTGTCAAATTAATCAAATCAAATCACTGCTCTTCAAGATGACGCCGCCATGCACTACGATTAGTTCCGGCGCTACTGAAAGTTTTTATTCGCCACTACTTGGGAGCTCCTGACAAGATGTCAATGCAGTTAGCGTAATTATTTTAATGGCAGGACTGAAAAAGGGAACAGCATGCTGAAGTTGACCAAAATTGATGTGTATAACATGTCTAAATGGAATTAATTTGACTAGATTTTCCCTGTCTGTAATTACAAGTAATGGTCCTTCACAAGACATTTTCAATATCAACGATGTATCAAAACCACGTGGTTTCAAGAACGGTGTTATTATCGAAGACGATGCGATAGCCTCTAATTATCGATTAATCAGTCTCGTAAGTGTCAATTTCATCCACCTCTAAAATGATATTAATCAGTGATCACGCAATTTCTAACTGATAAAATGCGATATGCATTGCACGTAATTGCCAAAACGAAACTTATCAGCGGCTAACAACGATCGAAAGTTGATCAGTAGAATCATTTCAAGAAGTGCAACAGAAGAATTGAGCGAATTGAGCGTTTTGTGACCAGGTAAACCTATTTAATTATGTATTTGAGAGTCACAGTTGTAAGGAATTAATAGCTGTGTGGAGATGAGTGTTGACAATAACTTTATAAAGTTCAACCGACCTACGCTAATAATTATATTAACATAATTATATCAATATGGACAATGTTGTAGTAGCTGGCGTTTTTAAAACTAACTTGTTGATCATTATGAGCAATCGAAATAATTGCAGCTTCTTCGTTCAAATGTAAGAAACAAGCATTCTACCAAAAATTCATTTCCAACGCAATTCTAAAGTTCATGAACCCTAGTCGACAACATTTTTATCAAGGCCTCTGCTTTGGCTCAGTCTTCACAGTGGCGTATTATTTAGCAATCTTTCTGATCATTGACCTACATTCATATCATTCATATCTCTAAGTTAACATACTGGAATGCCAAAAACCTATGCACACTACCACTAAAACTTGCACCCCATTCCTAAGTAAATTTTAGAAATGACTTGCACTCTATTAATTTCGACCATCTTTTAAACTCGTATCCCTAGTGTGATCCCAACCATATTTACAATACATTAAATCAGTTTTTGGTCATAGTAAAATTAAAAACCTGGCGATCAACACAAAAATAAAAAAGCAGCTCAGGTAACATTTATAAAGTGAAGTAAGAGATACAGGGAATAGTAATTAGCTGTCATCACCATAGATCCAGGGTCACTGAGCTCTGCATGTTATTCAGAGAATCCGTAGCATGCTGGTTCTGAATGGCCAATGACTCTTTAATGTACAGTAATTCCTTATCAGGTTCTATGCAGATAATACTAACTGAATTGGCTTGGTGATTGTTACGAACACAATGCCTATCTATGTTGCTTTTCTTTGAGGTGTGATGTGCTTTTTAGTCCGATATAGAATTTCTTACAGTTGTCATATTTAACCTTATATACAACATTGCTATTGTTCAATAAAAGGATGGGTAACTTCAGTTTACACGGCATCCGGTTTTTAATGTTACAATACCTGTACCTTTATTAACATCTTAATTTCACAACGAGACAAGCACTTTGCAACTAAAACTGTTAAGTTCAACAAATCTAAGCACAAAACAGATACATGTATGATGCGCGTCATACTCCTCTCAATAAAATTTAGAGACAAACTATAATTACTACAAACTGAAAAAGAACACCTTCTACTTTGCCCGTTTACTCAGTTTATCAACACAAACTACGCGTTTATAACAACATTCTCAAATGTGTCATAATTAACGCAAACAAAAACAAAGGTTGGTGGACAAGACTTTCGCAAAACCAATCACGACATAACGAAAACGTGAGAAACTATTTCGAATGTAACAGACAACCTTTCAAAAGAAAGTACATCAACGAAATTTATCAATATCAACAATAACACAATTACCAATCAAAAAGAACTTGTGTACACATTTAATCATTTTTTCGTTAGCATAGGAAAAAATCTGCCCCAGAGTCAGGACATTCTTTTGATGAAATTTCCAATTATTTTTCAACTCTTCCCAAAAACACTTTCAAATTGAACCACGTGTCTGAAAATATTGTATTGAAACATATTCGAAATCTCAAGTCTAAATCTTCTTTCGGTTTTGATGGACTGTAGACAATTTTTTAAAACAGGATTCACTGACACTATTAAAACGTGTGACCCTCTTGGCAAATCAGTTAAATCAGATTTTGGCCAAAGCATAGGAAGAAACTTAAAAACCACCGCAACTACAAAGATTTTCAGGTTCAACGTTTCACTTTAATCGCTAAAGCAATACCAAGACAATAAACAAATATATCCCCTACACTCAACATTGCCAAAGGTTGAACTGACAACGAGTATACTCAAACACATCAAACTACCACGGATTAAAGGCAACACAGCTGCCGCTTTAATAGCTTAAACGACCAAAGACTCTTTAATATAGAGATTAAGTATAAAAGAGGACATGAATAACTGTTACCATGACGACTGTGTAATATTGAATATTTCTTCTTAAAGTAGAATTTGTCAAAAGTGATAACTTAATGAAGGCCGTGAGGACGAGAGATCGAGTAAGCTTCAAACACTTCTTAATCCTATTTACAAAAAACCAACGAAGGTTCTCACGTTGCTTTGAACCTTTGAACCTGAAGTAGAAAGTAATTAGGTACAAAACATGTATCAAATACACAATTTATACATAAATTTAGAAAAAAACTCGTGTTCTGTGATGCCCACTGGGCTGCTGACTGGGTAGAGTACCCAGTTGCGTATACTCATCCTCCACCATCCACCATCCGTAGGATACCGGGATAGCAGGTTCAGGTAGACAATGCAGAACGCTGCCTACAATCTTTACAAGTCTGTCTGCATTTTCATTTTAGCGCAGAATATAGAATATTGGAACAGTTTTAAACAACAACAACAACATGAAAAAGCTGATTCTTGAGAGTTGTTAAATTTGTTCACGCATCCAAGATCCACCCACCTTCAACCCTAAAAAAATGCCTCTAGATTTTCTCTCGTGTATTTGATGGACACAGTGAAATTATATGCATCAATTTTGGGTGATAGCCCTTCTGCATGACTTCCAACTCCCATTGTGTGTTTCCACTTATTGCATGCAATCTACATGTTTTTCATATAGAAAAATGGTTGTTTCCGATATGCCAACAGGTGTCATTTTCTTCGTGAACCCATGAAGGCCTATAGGTACAAAGTACAAAAATTGATGATTTCTGTATCACAGCCACACCATGATCACACGCACACCAAGGTATTTAATACATGCAAAATTTATCGTTTCCCTGGGCACCCTCCTTCACCGGACTGAAATAAGATACCATGTAAAATGGAAATTTTAAGGACTACGGGAGGTAAAAGAGATTATTATGTAATATCTTATTTATTGTGCACCTTTTTAAAATTTTACTTAAAAGAATGACGAATTTCAAAATGTGTAGTATTTGTACCGATAAAAGAGACGCCCGTGGCCACCTTTCCTCAAAATTTCAAAAGAGCTTCCAATGACGCTATATCAGGGTGACGCTCTTTCCGAAATCTTTACTCGACTGCTTTACGTTGATGCATCTAGGCTATTAATTGGCGTAGTAAGTGGGGGCAAGGGGACGAGCGTCCCTACTCTCCACGTTGAGCAAGACGGCTGCAGCGTCTTCCCACTAAAGCGACCATGAAAATGACTGTCTTTTACTTTTCTGAGCAGACTGAAAATAGACAACCTTGCACTTTCTCTATCCACAGTTTCAATATATGAACATTTGAATTTTGCCATTTTTATAGCTTATGGGGTTCGACACAGTTCTAAAAATTTATAAATGATACATTTACAATTTATCGTCGAGTTCCCTTTAATGTTCAGATTATATATTTTAGTCTGCTTACTGCAAGGTGCAAAACAAACTGGGGGTCATCCGATTAGCTTTCCTAATTACAGCCGCCTAAACAAAGGCACCTCTGGTAAAAATGGGAAATTTACATGGGTTACTGAAAAACCAATTGTGATGAAATTGGTTTATATTTTTACACCTCGTTTTTTTCGCTGGCGTAGACTACTTTTCTTGACTTTGAGTACCCCGAATGTTACACAAATACACCGTTATTGAGCTATTTCAAACAGTCTGTTTTCAAGACCACAACTGTCGCGCTGCCTATACTAGACGTTGCGTATGTTCTGTTGGTACGACTGTGAATCGTTTTGTCGACTAAACTGAGAAATGTCTTCTGTAACAAATGCAAATTTTTGGATGTTTTATTACAAATGATCGTTACCGGGATTGTTTTAAGACCCCCTCGACCCCCACACCCCTCGACACTCTCGACCCACGACCCCATCGACCCAAAGCCGGGTTCGGCTGCGTCAGGTTATCGACTCACCTTCGGCTTCGCAGAGTCTGTACAGCTGTACAAACCGGCACAACTAGCAGCAGACAGCCACACATATAATCGAACCAATCCCCCGTTCAGTAACGCTAGGACCTCGCAGAAAAGCACGACTCCGGGAGATTACGTGAGATATTGCCGTGTATATTAAATGAGAACACGTGACTGTGGCTAGATTTTAGCTTGGTCCTAGGGTAGATCCTAGTGTTACTGAACGCACGACAGGAATAACGCCCTTTTTCTGAGAGAAACGGCATACGGACCTCCGAAGCACAGACCGATGATTCTTTCGTCCGATATCAAGACAAGAATCAGGGGCGGATCTAAGATTTTGAGTTAGGTTGCCAGGGCACAGGAATAACCAGAATTTCGGCTCATGAGCGCGCCCAGCCTAAAATGTAGGGATGTAGAAGTCTCCAATTTTGGGTTTGCGGACCTTATTACTAAGAAAAAACGGCAAACGTGGTTTGTTCAAGGCCTATGCAGTGTGCATTCACCTCTCGAGCCACCCTGGATGCACGCATATCCTACTCAGCAATTCGCACCCCGAACTGCCAAATGGTATGTGGGAGAATTTTAGGGGGGGGGGGAGCATAGCCCCCTGGCCTCCCCTAAATCCGCCACTGGGAATGCCGACGATGGACAGGAATCACCAACCATTTTTCAGTTTGGCGGATCAGAGTGCCACTACAGCAAGCTGGAAAATTGGCACGCGAGCTGCCACGCGCTCTGTATGCACGAGGCCTGTGTTTGTCCCTGCAACAAAATTCAAAATTCGAATTTATTACATCAAGACCAGGGCTGTGTAGCACTTAAATAAGTGCGCCGCCCACGCTAGGTTATTTTTCAAAAGGGGTAAAATATATTAAACGTCTGTAACGAAAGTCCCATACGTTACACTGAATAATTGTAATAAAGAGACAAAGTCAGCGACAATGAAGCATGAATCATCACGAAATGTTCAATGTTCAACTGAGAATTACACTGATTTTATGTCAGACAACATTTCAACAGTTGTTCGGAGCTTTTTCAAAAAAGTCTTCGATTTTCTTACGTGAATGTGTTTTACTTTTGCTTTTATTTTGGCAAAAATCTGCCAGGCCAATAATCGTCGACCTCTCTGTTCCACCACATGACGACAGTTTTAATATTTAAAAATATTCAAGGAAAGTCACTCAGCGACGTGATAAATATATATTATTACATGGCGAAGTCATTATCCTCCGTTATCTAGAGCCCGAGTCGATGACATCAGCCGTGAGTGGTGCAGTGGTAAAGTCGACGACTCGAAACTCACGCGGACCGGGTTCGAAACCGGCCTCGCCAAAAATGTTAATCTCACTGGTGAGATGACTAAATGAGTTATTACATGGATGTATTGGCCATTCGGAGGCTGATATTGTGGTTTTAGTATAGATTGATAATCTATATTTACATGGTGAAGGCGTTATCCCTCGTATTCTAGAGCTCGAGTGTATTTTGGAGAATTATCACCGGAGGGTGATAATTCTCTAAAATCCACGAAGGCTCTAGATAAGGAGGATAACGACTGAGAACATGTAATAATCTATTTATACTACATACTGAACGAGAAACATTGCATCGCATTGATCTACTTTTCTCGTCTCGTCTCGGCTTTGTTACTACCGGCCTCGGTTCCCGCCAAAATGTTATCCCACTCAGAGTGAGATAACTAAATGGGTTATTACATGGTTGTATTGGCCATTTGAGGCTGATATTGTGGTATGATATGAAATATGTAAAAAGAGCAAGCATACCTCTATTGCCACAGGTCGTGGGTCAAGGGAGTCGAGGGGTGTGAGGGTCGAGGGGATTAGAGCAATCTCACTTCCCTTCATGTTTAGCACGATTTCATTGTGAAATATGACGTACATCGCGCGCTATTATTTAACGTTTTAGAAACAGCATCTTGACGCAACACCAATGTTTTTCATGTTTATCAAACCTTTCTCCTGCTGGCGGAGAGTAGCTCGATTTTCATTAATAGCAAAAGGCAATAGCTGTAAGTTTCTTGTTCAACCACTGTCAAATCTATTCTCATTTCCTGTGAAGCTGCAGTGAGTGGATGTTCTGATCATGCGCGGCGCAGCATTGAAATAAGGGGAAGGGGTTTATAGGATGTGCATTCGACGTAAAATGTAACAACTACAACTTGTTGCAATTTAGGAGAGACCTAGCAACGTAAAATATAACAATGATGTAAGTTGTAACAGTTGTTAAATTTTACGAAATTGTTACATTTTACGGCGTATCAGGGCGCTTTTTCTTTTTTAATCAGTAAACGCTGGTTTCTAAGGGAACACAGACCCGGAACAACTATCCATTCTTTGGCCTATTGGGTATATTTTCAGAGATTTATACTTTTTCTGAAGTGAAATATAATTTTTTATTTCAGAAATATTTGTGTGGAGCGTAGGAGAAAAATTATGACTTAAGGCTAATAGGTTTCTTTTTTGTTTTGTATTGTTCCCTTACATTCAACCAACGGCATTTTAAAAAACGTTTGGCATTTATCTGTCAGGGTAATGTTTCCCAAGGCTGCTTGATCTCTTACTAATCTCACATTTAGCATTCAAACTATTGTCTTTACGCTTCTCTGCTTGATGAAGCGATTCTCCTACTTGTCGCAGTGAATCATGTTTTTTATCTTGTCAGCCAAGTCGGCAGTCGCTATTTTTGACGAGAAATAAGCCAAGTTCATTTTTCCAGGATTTGAAGGAAACTTATTTGCATCTTCAAAATGATTTATAGGTATATACTTTACGCCTCTGTTTTTGTAAAAGCTATACCCTCACTCGCTAATCGCCCAATGCTTTTAACAACAGAAACTGTGTATACTGCCTTATTGAATAAATTACTTTTCACAGGTTACAGTGCATACGCAATTATAGCAGGCTGTTACTATAATAAAAAATAATTCAAGGTACCTAAACTACACGCACCCAAATACACGGGACACGGACTCATATTCACGAGGAAACACGGTTAACGGACCGCCAAACACGGGTCACGGACAAAATGAAGATGTCAGCTGACCCACGAAGCCGATGAGTCCGTGACCCGTGTTTGGCGGTCCGTTAACCGTGTTTCATCGTGAAT
>NMRA01000403.1:26859-63714 GCA_002633005.1 Phoronis australis | reverse complement strand
TGTGTGTGTGTGTGTGTGTGTGTGTGTGTGTGTGTAAAATTCATACATACGTACATACATATACACGCGCGCACACAGCAGTATGTTCCACACGTCGAGAAAGGCAGATATGATGTTTTTTGGTTGTTGAGCATCCATCTTTACCGATTTCAGAGTTTGCTTGCGTAGTTTTGATTGCCCCTACGTTACATCTTTCCGATGCCTCCCCGGCTAGGTACTAGTTGGTTCCGTTATAGTGTGTATGTCATTGCAATTTTTTATAATAGTGAGTAAGAGATATTCTGTTATAAGCCGTAGTACATTTTTTGCCTTTGCCAATAAACATGCACTCTGGTTACGTTCCTGGTTGTTTTTTTTTAAGAAAAGCGTCTACCGCCAAGAAATAATTCAAGTGCTGCGAATATTCAACAGTGGCGCTTATTCGAATTTGATTCATGGGAACAAACGACACAGCGGTCTTTTCAGTCTCTGAAAAGCTGAAATGTGTGAAAAGGAGGTGGCAATGTCTGTCACCTGTAACTAATCTTGCTTTCGCAGCCAAAAAGGCGCAGTGAAGACATGCACTCTATTCATTGGGAAAAAGTTCTCCTCACGCTCTAACCTCATTTCAATTTTGGATGGACATCGAAACAGGTATCATCATTTTGGGGAACATCGACTGAGAAGAAGTGCGGTGGAGGCTGAAGATCTAGGTACGACCTATCTTCAGTTAGTGACGACCATGTAATCAGTTCTATTTTCAGAAAAGTTTAAGCCCTACTGACAGATGCTTACGTAACTTTCGAAAAGCAACATACATACGTGGCTAAGTGTGACTGTGTGTGTGTATGCGTACGTGTGCGTGCGTGTGCGTGCGTGCGTGTGCGTGTAATTACTTTACAAAAAATCCAATCCAATACTTTGTGTTGCTGACAGCAATAAGTAGTTGGAGTAGCTAGTTAATAACATTTTTGTAAATGTCACTGCATCCTGGATTATTTGCGAAGAAGCGTATTAAACTGCACCAAAGGTCCAATTAATATAAAATGATGTATAATGCTGGACGAATTTCTGGCTTAATTTTTCACAGGAGCTGTGACGTTTCCATGTTTTAAAATGTCTGCCTCGATAGGGTACAAATCTTTTGAATCATTGAGTTTATTTCCCTGCTGTTGTAATTAGTCATTTTTGTAACCCCAGATTCATTTCCCTTTATGTTACTATTACACCCTATTATTTTTCGCATTTTCGTGACACTCTCGTTTTTTAGAATTAACAAATATTTTTAAAAATGTGAGGTATGAGAAATTATAGTTATTTATGAATTAAATTATTCATCTTTTTGCCTATGTAATAATTATACACAATCAAAAACTTAAGAAGTGCTTTTTACTTACATGACTTGCGCAATTTGGTTGAAAAACAGCGGAGTTGTGAAAAGTGTTATTGACAGCAAATTCCATAGCAATAACCAACACCGGAAAAAACGAATGCAAACAAAGGCCACGCATGCGCGGCGCATTCTCAGAAGGGCAAAATCGAAGTTGACATTTCCCATTCGACTAAAACTTAACAAAAAACGCCGACTGGCGCTTTTGAGAGTTACGTCTGCCGTTCGCCAAAACGCCGTCGGAACGTTTTAGTGTGCTGCGACAAGCGTTTCGCCCTTGTGTTTTGACATATACCCCCGATGTCCCGCTTTTCAACCCAGTTGTTTTTGTCCATTTTAAAATATTGACAATTGTGGAACAGGCAGTTCAAGGATGCGAATGTCTGACAGGCAAAATCCTGGCTAATACTTCACTATGGTCTCCCTAACTCAAAATCCTGGACCCACCCCGGCAAAATGTAACTGTCTCTTTGTTTGCTGACATTACATTCGTAAAAATGAGTTCCAGTGTCCCTTGTTCACGGCAACTCCCAACCTGAACTAATGTCTCTAGTATTTTATTTTCTGAACAAATTAACCAATGACGTAATCGGTTCCGAACGCAGTCTGTTCAGCTCTTCACGACACGCTTCCTGGTGTCAACTTATCGCTTGAATACATCGTGTTACACCAATAAATCATCAAAATTGGATGTAAAACCTTTACAAATACGTCGAGTTCTTGAACAGACGTGTTGTTTTATATCACTGTTACGGATTTATAGGTATTTGAACGTACCGTATCCTATAGAGTTCGGTAGGCTAATTCACCATGGTCGATCGCGGGAGTTTGGGTTTGTTTGGTGATAAATTCGATTCATTCTTCCTTGAAATACAGACAGGAGATCATGACTGTGTGTTGTAATTTTAGACGTGGGATTTTTTTCAGTTCTAAACACACAAAATACTTGTTATCCCAGCCAGTGGCCCGTCGCGACCGCCGGCGGGATTGGACATCACGAACATAAACCAGCTTAAGTTGGAAACTAAACCTCTAGTCACCAAAAGACTATAGTAGTGAGCCAAAGAAATAATGTGCACGTAATTATTTTGGTAAATTAGCCACGAAACTGAAAATCTACGTACTTGTCGGGGGCCGCGAAGTCGGGTTTCGCTTTCACAGACCGTCAGGGCAAAGGTTGTACAGTAAGAATGATTTGAATAATGTATTTTATATCTAAATAAACAATTTTCAAGCATGTGACCACAGCATATAAGATCGAGTTATTATTTCACAAAACAGCTTTCTGTCAGCAAACACTGAATTCAGTAGCATGCGCTCACACGGCCTCGGTGCCGAATGTTGCAGTTGGTTATCGGTTTTGATTGCTGCGTCAGGTGCTTCTTTTCTGATGTTGTTATTTTAATTGTAACATATAATATTTTTCAGAATACCTTGCTGGAGAACGAATACATTATGGATTCTACAGTGTTCATTAATATATCACTTAACAAAACCGATTCGCTTATCAATGAAGATAACCGTTTGGGGTTTCATGTCTACTACACAGTCATACCACTTATAACAGTTCTATCGAATATCATGTTACTTTATACAATTTACTCTCGTTATCCGCTACATGCTCCTGGTTATTATCTTGTTTCGAGTTTGGCTGTTGGAGATATATCTTTTCCCATCACACTGTGGATAACTGTATACGGGTTGGAGTTGCTTCAGAACAATGAAAATCTTTGTAGTGTTATCGGATTTCTTCAGAATTGTTTAGGAGTTCAATCGATGACGACACTCTTGTGCATTAGCATTGAGCGTTTCTACGCATGCGTAAAGCCAATGCATTACCATTTAAAAATAACTAATCGCCTGACGAAGTGTATGATAGTTGCATCTTGGGTGCTACCTGTGATAATCACGAGTCCGCCTTTGTTTGGTCTCGGGAAGTACGAATTTGATTCTTATCTAATTGCTTGTCAACTTGACTGGGGTCGACGTGATTTTGGAACTCTGACGGTCATCGGTTTAATGGGAGCCATTTTCTTCCCATCTTCGCTTGTTTTATGTTTTTGCTACGTAAGGATTTACATGGCATCCAGGAAACTCGCGAGAAGTCCAGCGCCATTACCCAGAGACGCGGAGGCAAAAGAGAAGCAGAGGCAGCTAAGGTCACAGATAAAGGCGTCGTTGGTGTTATTTGCCATTACATTTGGTTACATCTTGTCGTTATTCCCTTATGTAGGTTCACGACAAGCGAAAATGTTCACAGATTCGACGAACAAGGAATATTCTAGGATCATGCAGGAAGCTGAATTGATTTCGCTACCTTTGTACAACACGTGTAATTTTTTGAATCCTATTCTATATGGAGTGATTAACAAGACAGTTCGTGATGAATTCGTAATAGTGCTTAAAAATTTAAGGGGGAAAGTAAGGTGCTATTAAACGAGGCTATGAACCCGAGCACCGTCAAAAAGTATCTTTTGACCATGACCTCTTACATTTACGAAAGTTCTGGGGTTGGAACACACTGACAGTACGTATAAACCGAGAACGTGCTCCGCCTCAAACCTTTCTTCAAATATCATCTTCAAGCTTGTAAGACCCTAGAAAAATGTCTCAATTTAGCTAACTTCAGAAGATATTACCAGACAGATAGGACTCACATTAAGCTTTCAGATACTATACTTAATGCACTATTCTCCATTTAAAATGTAGTTGAATGAGGGCTATCAAAATAGAATCTTGATGATTTTTATTGAAACACAAAATGAGAGCTTAGAAAAATGTAACATGTATTGAGATTTCATCTACTGTAGAACAATTTCCTGTATATCAGATGAAATTTGGTTACACACTTGCATTTTTATGAAAGTACCTTTCTTGCGTGCTAAATTTTACTAAGAAGACATGGTCAGGTGAACCAGTTAATGGCAGACTGGGATAAAGTTAATAGTCAAATTCTGTCGACTTTTGCGTTGAGAAAGTGTACATTTTTCTGAGTTTTCTGGAAATTTGGTTAGCTACAGGCTTGTTAATTGTTAACTTATAAGTTCCTACAGGTGTACGTAACTCTAATTTGATTAAAGAATAATTCGAAACCAATTTTCACAATGGCAAGTGGTCTAAATCAAAAGTTTTTACGATGCAGGAAGTGATTTCAGAATAACTTAAAAAATAATTGCCCGTATATAAATATTTTTGTTTTTTAATTTGAGCAAGTAATTAATATCTATTGTCAGTTTGTGTTACTATACATGTATATCTTTATACTGAAGGGCAGGTATTGTACTCCGGTTGGCTAAATGCGGTAAGATACCTTCCTATTATTCGGTAACATTGACCAAGCTGACCGCGAAATGTCACTTTAATGCCACCCGGACGTCAGATGTAGCTATTCAGGATCTGACCAATCGAACGCTGTAAAGCCATGAACCCTGACAACAACGTTCAAGAAGTTGACTGCAGGAAAGCGCATGCTCTTTTAGTGGGGGATAAAAAGTCAGAGAACAGAAGCAAATACAGTCATGTAATCTCGTTGTTCTGTGTGTAGCAGATGTGCGAGTTACAAAAGATTTTTCTCCTCTGTTCTGATCTTGAGAGAGTGGCCATGGAGTGTACATGTTGTTAGAATAACCGTTATTCTTCTTGCTTATATGCATAATTAGATATTTGTCGAGGTGAAACGACATGACCCAGTCGTTCCCCTACTTGTCAAGTCTGTCAAGATTGAATGGAAGACTAGTGTCCTGTACATTTTGAAAACATTGTAACATATAGGATGATCCTCAAATAAACTTGTCTTACTGGAGATGTCAGGGAGAAAATCGTGAATGTACAATAACAGTAGACAGGGTCAAAGAACTGGCCATTGCTGAGCCCATTACTCTACAGGAATTCTAAAGGATTCCTCACCTCCAGCAACTGCAACAGACTGCTCCCCGCTGCCCAAGAATGTCTTGGACGACTTGCTAAGGTTACCAGTTATGCCGCGCGCACCCCTACACTACATTCGCGCAAAATGCTTCATACCTATGGAACAAACTCCCGTACCGGGGACCAGAGTTTAAGGGCCCGCAAATAAACTTAGATGCTAGGCCATGGAATCGTTTCCACCCCAACCTGGGTTCTCAAGGCGTGTTCGCCTGCAGTATTTGGCACCCACCAATGACGAACTGTAAGTTGTTCCCAGAAACCACTGAGTAATGAACTAGTTGGGACCACTTTTATAGCGGTAGGTGGTCTCTTTGACAGCCGGAATGCGGGGTTGTAGCCGCATTTTTAGTCAAAAGATATTTGAACTCTTGTCAATTTCCACATATTGTAACCACGAAAAACGGTCTTCGCTCACAGTTACTGCGTTTGTACTGTACAGATGCAATGTTTAGTTGTTCGGGAACATCCCACTACTTTTTATTTCTAGAAAACAGGTATACTCATCTTTTTAGGCAGCCGGCAATATTTCTCACGACTTCAAAAGGTATCTCATCTGTTCTTATGGATTTCTGGCTTGTTAGTCCAATTTTAGTTGCGGTCAACACCCACTCGTTTTTATCTAATATGGCGTCTGCCTGTGCTTGTGGGACCGTTTTATGGCTTAATGGCTTCTGAAGATACACTATCTTTTCTTCTATTAGTCGTGACCAGCGTGTACATCATGTCTGGCCCAAACTTGAATCTTCGACTACCCAGTGGTCTGAAACTATGCTCGTGGAATGTTAGAAGTCTTCATAATAAATTACCGGAAGTTGCTGTTAATATAAACAATTAGTCCCAGTATGTTATCTGTCTCCAAGAGACTTGGCTATCTTGCGACATTGCAAACGAAGAAATTGGAATCTGTGGTTACAATGTGGAACGCCTAGACAGACAAAACGGTACTCGTTATGGTGGCGTATGCACGTATGTCAGAAGCAGCCTTGCCTACATTAGAATACACGACTTAGAGTTAAACGATTTGGAACTTCAGTGTGTTCAACTGAATTTTAAGGATGTCAGTCCTTTAATTGTTCTCAATTTCTACAGACCCCCTGCTCAGACAAATTGGCTTGAAAGCTTTTAGTCTGTGGTTAGCAGGTGTGGCTATGAGGTGGTTATCGCTGGTGATCTTAATGTTGATTGGAACGATGAAATTTCTAAACCCCTCAAAGATGTGGTTCAAGGTTTGAATCTCGATCAGGTGGTAACGGAGCTTACACGTGTGTCAGACTCTGCCTCACTGATTGATCATGTTTATGTTTCTGCTCCAGAGTTTGTGAGATCAGTAAAAGTGGTAAAAATGGGTTAAGTGATCACTACCCTGTATGCATAGTCAGGAAAATGCATTTTGGCACCAAATTTCATCATGAGTGTGTGACCTATAGATCATTTAAAAACTTTGATGACCAGGCCTTCAAATCGGATCTTGCTCTTGCTCCGCGGTCAGTCATGGAAGCCTATGATGACATTGATGATGCTCTTGATGCATGGTACAAGTTATTTAACAGTATTTTAGACGAACATGCCGCATGGAAAACTAGACGTGTGAAGAGATTACGTCAGCCTGAATGGTTCAGTGATGACATTTGTGAAGCTATAAAGCTCAGAGACAGTTTACATAAGTGCGGAAATTATGAGGGTACAAATCAGAGCAAAATCCTGTTGTAACAATGATTAAAAAGCCTACGAGTGACTATTACTCTTCACTGATCAGTAGTAATCTCAAAAATTCCAAAGTGTTATGGAAAGTCATCAGACAAGTTGCTCCTAAAGAAAAATTCTCTTCACCTGCCATGTTAAGGATTGATGAGAAGTGTGTTCATGATGAATTTCAGATTGCCAATAATTCTAACAAATTTTTTACTGACATAGCTAGCAAACTTACTCGTGATCTTAAAGATACACACGCTTCTCATAAAGATTTGATTGACTTTGTTCCAGAGTTGAAAGTGACA
The DNA here is from genome assembly GCA_002633005.1 of Phoronis australis. Taxonomy (NCBI): domain Eukaryota; kingdom Metazoa; phylum Phoronida; family Phoronidae; genus Phoronis; species Phoronis australis. The sequence continues at coordinate 56,421 of NMRA01000403.1, read as the reverse complement.
TTGGTTATGATATTCCTCTGTTAAATATGAAATTTGTAAATAAGTTCTTAAATGGTCCTAATCTTAATAAAGCCACTGGAGTGGATGATGTCACCTCCAAACTACTGAAACTAGCTCATGAGGAGCTGACACCATCCATCACCTATCTTTTAAACGATAGCATTAAAACTTCCAAGTTTCCTAGTTTGTTGAAACTTGCAAAAGTATCCCCTTTACACAAAGGCGGTGCTACTGACAATGTAAACAATTACAGACCAATTTTAATTTTACCGGTCTTGTCTAAATTGTTGGAAAAGCATGTTCACAATACCTTTTATTCATTTTTGACTGAGCATGATTTAGTAGTTGCATCTCAGTCCGGTTTCAGAAGTGACCACTCCTGTGAAACTTCCCTCATTAATATTGTTAACGGCTGGGCTCAGGGTGTAGATAGTGGTCACAACGTTGGTGTAGTATTTTTGGATTTTTAAAAAGCTTTTAATATCGTTGATCACAATATACTTCTAAGCAAATTGTTAATTTACAAGGTGGGCAAGGTCTCTCTAGACTGGTTTAAACCATATCTCTCAGAGAGGTGCCAGGTTGTATCCCTTGGTGGACATATGTCTGAGTCCCGAGGTATCACACACGGTGTTCCCCAGGGATCCATCCTGAGACCTCTGCTGTTTTTACTTTTTATAAATGATCTCTCGGTTGACATGTATGCAGATGATACTACTTTGTCTGTTGTGGCAAACTCGCTGATCGCTGTAACGGACAGACTCCAGTCTGATCTGGATAAGGTTGCTACCTGGTGTACTGATAATAAAATGGTAATTAATGCTGAAAAAACAAAATGTACGAGTATTGCCACAGAGCAACGGCATAGTAAAAGTAATCTTGAGCTTAACCTTGCTATTTCCAATGTACGCCTCAAATATGTTGACAGTGAAAAGTTGTTAGGTGTTACTGTAGACAAGACCCTCAGCTGGTCTAGCCATATAAATGGGACTGTGTTCAAAATTAGACAGGGCCTTGGTCTTCTCCGGCGTATATCACCATTTCTTCCCACAGAAGGGCTTTGGTTTCAATACCGCTTAATTCACAGAATCTTACCAACTAATATTTACATAAAATTAAAAAAACAAGTGATCTATGCTCTTTCTGTGCTGAACACAGTGAAACTTTTCTCCATCTCTTTTGGGAATGTCGTCTTGTCTCCTGTTTCTGGCTCCTGTTTGCTGAGTGGTTAAAACAAACATATCATTTAAATTTTCATGTGGACAGGATAGCAGTGTTTTTTGGTTTTTTGGGAAACATTCAGACGGAAAATTGTAATAGTAATCTGTTGATCATGTTAGCAGAAATTGCATATTTTGCCAAAAGTTCGTTAAAAAACCTTAATTTCCAATTGTTCATTAACTTCATTAAATTACATCCTGAAGGAAGTACGGTACTTGTTGACTAATGATTTAATGTTATTCTTTGTAAACTGTGTGTACTGTATTGTTTTATGAGATATGTAACTATCATGCTGGAGCAAAATAAAAATATGAAAAAGAAGTTCACGCATTTCTTAATTTGTTGCTGATATAAATTCTAATGAAGTTTCCTTATTCATCTGTTAATTCAAGTTAAGTGCGGCCACTGGATCCTCCTCCTGCCAATGGAAAAGAAAACGCATCATGCATTGCGGCACACGAGGTCTTAGATTACGGTGTGTTTCTACGCACTGCTGCACCCATTATTTTGATGTATTAAACATGTATCAGTAAGAGCACATCGTTGGACAACGGAAATCCTAATTAGACACCTCTTTGTGCAAGACCAAATTTGGCGAAAAATGCAAATCTGTATACCAGCAGCTAATATGAGGCCCTGACGGGCACAAGGAAATAAACCACTGCATTTCATCGGGCACTCAGCATTAAACATAACCTGCCGCGTACAATACGGGTAACAGCTTCAGACAGTCTTTTTAACTAAACAATAAGGTTTTCAACTAATACCACTTACATACCAATCCACAGTGTACGATAAACCAGTGATAAAGAAACCCAGCCATGTAAAAAAGATGGGAAGATGGCGACCGGAAACCAACAGTTAGTAATACGTTCCTTCGCAGTTCCTCATGTGGTGGGACTTTGGCTGAACAAAGGCATTATGAGTACTATAAACAAGAATGGAAACATAATACTGTTGCTGAACAACCCAGTCTGCCAGCGACTGTAGCTGCGAAAAAATGGGCATGTCCCCCATCACTCGTTTTACGGCAAATAGGACGCCTTTGTGAACGCGTGGTTAAGCAAACAATCTGCCTTATGATCAGACGTCCTGTTTGCCTTCCACAACTGAATGCGGTTTTATTTCTGGATTTTTGAGATTCACAGACACTTGAATAAGGTTTGAACACGAAAAACACACATCTGATGATATACTTCAGCGAATGATATTTTTGCGTTCTTCAACTTCTCGTCAAAGTGGGTTTATTTACTCTTTTTAGGATTGATTTCCAATTGTTATTGATAATAAATTTCTAAAACACGGTAGACTATATTCACCCCTCATGACCCAAATGTATTACTTAATGTTCCGTCTGTTAGATGAAATAAACAGTTACAAACACTTCTTTTCTCATGAGCTGCAGTTCTTTTCTAACCAACCGCTGCGCAGCTGTAAGAAACTGTGTTCCGTTCTCATCAACTACATTTTTGTATCTATACATTCAATCAAACTGCCGTTTCCTCGACTCACAAAATACACGTACTGCTCTCAAATATCTTCTATTCGTACATGTATATCGTCCATTGCACATCTTAACGTTTGAAAAGGTATTCATCATGAGCTCATGATTGCGGCGAAAGCACGACATACCTGCATTTAAGGTTATCCGACATAGTATAAACCATCATTTTAGATTTGAAGTCGCTGTTTGTCAACAATATTTGAATACATGTAGCTCACCGTTCCCAATTCCATTCATCTATTCCGTCTTTTCAGTTAACCCCCATCTCTTAGCCCAGAACCTATAATGGGTTTACATTCTACTTTCATTGAAATGTCGATCAAGGGAGGGTCACGTACTTGGATGTAGTGTGGCAAATTTCTCAGCGGCGAGGGGTAGGGATAAGCTGGAGACTGCGTACTTAATTTTTCAAAACTGGTGACAGTTTATTCAGTTCTCACAAAGTGTCCAACAGTACGTTGATAGCTTTCAGTGTGAGGAAATCAAATCTGCAACACCTATTTCTTTTGCGGTATGAAAATGACAGCAAATTTACATTTGTGTGGTGATTTTATCAATTTACATATCTGAAGTTGTCTTGCTGATTAATTAATGACTCGTGGCATAAAGCAAGGCCAAGATCACAAATTCTAGCTGGCCTAGACCTTGAGTCGATATTCAGACGATCACATTGCAATGGATGATTTTGTCGTTCATTATCCCCACTCCTTAAAAATACATGCCGCATGTGAAACGTTTCCGAGTATTGTGTGAGTTCCAGGGTCGCGCATCAAAATGAGTTTTAACTTTAGAAAGTAACTTCAAAATAGATACCTTACTGTTACATAAATTAACCCAACGTGTTGGGCGATTTGGTTATGTGAAATTGCGCCTATCACCAAGCTAATTCAGGCCCGTATAAGAAATGTAACTAGCAATCCTGTTCAGCACGTCTTCAAAGTTGTTACGGATAAACCGTCAAACTTACAACTCGTCGTTTTCTCCTCGGTTCCGAAAGTGACAAATTATCCGAGCTATAGTTTACGGTATCAGAAAACTCAACAATAACATACAATAACGTTCCGTACAGGAGATTGTTAAATACTCTAATCGAATTTTTTCTATTAGTGGTAGAATGAGCTCATTTCGCTTCAAAACTTCTCGTGTTCACATTACATAGTTCTTTTGACAGCTTGCACATAAAATGCTTCGAATGGTGCACAAAAGCCTGTCACAGGAGAATAAACGAAGATAATTTAGGCCTAATGAAGAAATAACTGATGGCAAAGTCCACTTAATATCACCAAATCAAGGAACAAGAACAATAGTCGTACACATCATACTTATACGCTGGTAGTTGTTATACTAATGCGGGCGCTTCAAAACCAAAAAAGTTAAAAATAAAATATAACTTGTTGGCATTACGAAATGGTGGACCCTTGGGTGGAGTGTCTTAAAACCTAAGCGAGTGTTGCTCGAAGCCCTTTATTGTGTGTTTTATCGAATTCAGTTTATCTCCCCGCAAAAAAGGATCGACAATGAAGCCACATGACCCATATAATCTTGAAATATTTTTTTTTGTAAAACAGAACAAAATTCTTGAGAGCAATATGATGTTTTGTGAAATAAGCACCTTTAATTTTTTGTCATAAAAGTGCATGTATCATGCTAATGTGTAGGTTTGATAAATGAACATGTACAAAATGCTGGCTGCATACATGTTTATATCAAATTAAATGGCATTGAATGGATAATAGATTGGCTTTATTTGAAGCTATTGATGTTCCCAGTCTTCCGTATTTTTGGAATTATTCACCAGAAAAATCTCCGGCACATTGGCAAAAGCTATTTCTTCCTGAATTTTTTGGTTTTAAGCGTACCATCACTTGTTTTCAGGTTGGTTGCTTGGCATTCGCCTGACTCAGAGCTTGTCCATAACGAAGTCGAAGGTTTTGTTATTTTGCGTCTTGCAAACATTGGTTTACCCTGAACTCTTATCATATGCGCTACCCTTGTCGAACTTAAAAAATTGATGAAGGACTGGCACGGCCCATTTTTTTATAAAATCTGTCATCTATAGACTTTTCCACACCAACAGGCGAAGAGAATTATCTCCCCAGCGCCAACGGTTTCGCTACTATCGTCTGCCATTGAGCAGCCTGGGCCGCATGCCTCAAGATAGCGCTGATCTGTTTAGCAATTTGAGCATCGCCATTTTTAGGCTTGGGGGCGTGGCTGACCGTTGACGTGCTCGACAACTTTAGGAGCTTATTTCAATGTTCCCGATCTTTCAAAACATAGCTCTATTGTAGTGCACAGCATAAGTAAACAAGGGAGTATAGCATACGCCATCACACAGGAAAACATGTGCCGGAAGTCAGATACAGGTAAACGCGAAGTCTATCGGGGTCGCAACCTCACCACTATATGACGCGTTGGACGATCACTATGATTGGCTTAAGAGCATCAACTACAGAAACAAGAGAAATGTAAACAGTATGCCTATAGGGGTGTAATTAGGGTAATCCAAATGGAATGTTTTGCTATCGATGTAGCTTTCATTTTTTGTTAAATTTTACTAAAAGACATGACCAGGTGATCCAATTGAGGACAGATTTGTAAAAAGACAAAACTTCAAATGCCCCTCGGGCGATAATTGTCCAAAATCCACTCGGGCTCTAGATAACGGGGTATAACGACTTCGCCATTCAATAATCTTTATATATGTAAATGATAATCTATATACAATACTGTTCTGAAATATTGCACAGCATGATAACGTTTACAGTGGTGTTTGGTCCATCACTATATACATGTAGTTGTGAACTTGACACGCTCTAAAGTTTTTGAGTAAAAACTGTATTTCGCAGAGCAACAACGCAATTTTTTTATTTATCTAATTTACTTGATTTGTCGCTGCGATCTAAATTGTATAAATCGAAAGTGAAAAGAAGTATGACAAATGTCGCAGTAATACCTACATACTTGGCGTTTTATTATGACTCAACATGTAATTCAAAGCAGGAAAACTATGCATATCGAGTTTAATGCTATCAAAATGTTTTTCAGATCCCGAAGCCAACAAATTCACAACATCATGAATTTTACAGAGTTCCTTAACATGCCATTGAGCAGAAACGATTCCTCTACCAGTCAAGATAACCTTTTATGGTACCAAGTCTACTACACAGCTACAACTCTTCTGACAGTTCCGTCTAACATCTTGTTGCTTTACACAGTTTACTCTCGTTATCCATTACACGCTCCTGGGTATTATCTTGTATCCAATTTGGCTATAGGAGATATATCTTTTCCCATTACACTGTGGATAACCGTATACGGCGTTGAGCTGCTTCAGAACAGTGAAATTCTTTGTAGTGTTATTGGATTTCTTCAGAATTGCTTAGGAATTCAATCCATGACGACTCTCTTGTGCATCAGCATTGAACGTTTCTACGCATGCGTAAAGCCAATGCAATACCATTTAAAAATAAATAACCGCCTGACGAAGTGGATGATTGTTGCATCATGGGTGGTACCTGTGATAATTACGAGTCCGCCTTTGTTTGGTTTCGGCAAGTACGAATTTGACTCTTATCTAAATGCCTGTCAACTTGACTGGGGTCGACGTGACAAGGATGTTGGAACTAGGACAGTTGTTGCTGTAATGGGAGCCATTTTCTTTCCAACATCTCTTGTTATATGCTGGTGTTACGTACGAATTTTCAGAGAGTCCAGGAAACTCGCCAAAGTTCCAGTGCCATTGGCCGAAGACTCGGAAAGGAAAGAGAAACAGAGACAAGTGAGGTCGCAAATGAAGGCGTCGATAGTGTTATTCGGTATTACGTCTTGTTATGTTCTATCGTTATTTCCGTATGTGGGCTCGCGTATGGCGAAAATTTATTCACCTGAAAAAGAACTCGCGCGTGAAGTAGAGTTGGTCTCACTGCCTCTGTATAACTCTTGCAACTTCCTTAATCCTGTTGTGTATGGAATGATCAACAAATCGGTGCGCAGTGAATTCTTTAAGGTGCTACAATCTATAAGACAAAACATAAGAGGAAATTAAGCAAACTTGGAGCATGTATATGCGGAGCTATAGAAGGATTTCATCTGATTACCTCTTATTTCCAACTTCTTTTCCATAAAATACATGATTGGAGTTTTTCTGATTTCCATTTTAATTATTTCTGATACTAAATTTTTTGTGTTTAATATGACAATAACGATTAATATGAAAGTCGACACATTTCCTACTTCGTTGATATTATTGACATCGCGTAAATAACTTGTGTTAAATTTCCAAAGACCAAGACATCTCTTCTCGTTTTCAGTTACTTCAAAGTATAAAGTAATGGCATATCTGAAAATACAAAGTCATTAAAATGTCAAATTCCTGAACTGAAACTTTTCTGGGAGTTTTTTATATTTATTTTATAAATCAAAAAAATGCACAGCGTATGTATATTGGGAAACTAAGAACATTAATACACACAAGCCTACACGCATGCGCACGAAGTTGTTTTTGTATGCTCACCGGAGAAGACGTGGGATAATTGTTTCCAGTGCTTATTATACTCTTCGATAAAGCAGTTTTTCAAAAGTAGATTTCTGACAGCTGAATCCATGTGTCAACATACCGATGAGACCAAAATATTTGGTATCATAGCCTTAAATCTTGCTTGGTAAATGGTACTTTGCACAATAGCATAAACCAATTTAAGATCAATTCCCGTTTTTAAAACCTTTTTACGACCATTTTGCACCTTTTCTTAAAAATTGCAATCAAAAGTATTGGGAAGTTTGTGCTTCTCGTCATCAACAACATCTCATCGCTTCGCACTATAACAAAATGACGACATTGGGAAGAATAAAATACAAAAACTAGTTTGGATGGAGTTATTGATTTTTCTGTGACTCCATTTAAGCCTACAAAATGGCATTGTATTTATTATTATTAATAAATTGTTCTATTTGTGAAAAAAGTTAGAATAGAAATTCTGAAAGTCAAATAACTATTGTGGATGGAGTAATTGACATTTTAGGTGACGCCATTTAACCTAGAAAAATGACATTTTCACTGTTTATTTTTAGTCATTTTTACTCATATTTATCGCTTTCCCAAGTCTATATCGAAAAATTTTTAAACATGAGCTAACTTACACCTGTAACTACTGTGTTTGTTGAGCCCAACACAAGATGAAAAATCGCCACCTAGAATATATTTATCATTAATAAATTCTTCTATTTCTAAAAGACGTTAAAATAGAAACTCGGAAGGAATAAAATAAAAAAATCTAGTTTGGGTAGGTATATTGAATTTTTATGTGAACCCATTTAAGCTAACAAAAATGTCATTTTCACTGTTCATTTTTAAGGTCATTTTTACTCATATTTATCGCTCTCCCAAATCTTTATCGTAAAATTTTGGAACATGAGCTAGATTTCAGCTGCTGCTACTGTCTTTGTTGAGCCCAAAATCTGGCATCGTTCTTAGGTTTGGGTAGTCAGTTTTTACATAACCCAATTACACAGTTTTCTGTCAATCTGTGACTGTCAGTTAGATTAAGAAACTCTAGGTTGCGCTATTCGGTTGAGCAATTATCTAACGCGCTAGATGCTAAACAAACAAATATCATTCGTGTTGCTACAGGAGATCATGAGAAGCTGTCGGACAGATGTTTTCTTCATGGATTTTCAGTTTTGCGAGTGCAACAGTGAAAATCTATTATAGGATTACAGAGTTCAAAAAAATCAAATACATGTATAGTGCACCGATGAGTTAATTTAAAAATCTTCATCGCATCATACTTCATAGAAGCAAATTTTGTTTTAAAGTGGGTTCAAAAGCCACTGCTTGGTCAGTTTTCGAACATCAAAACGGTCTAAGAATCCCGCGCACCACCTACAGTGCATGCCGGTCCATTTTCGGACCCCCTGAACAAAATCCTGCATCTGCATTTCAAAAGGTCCGCTCCCACTATTACCAAAGCTCATTCTAAAACTAGTCAAGATCTTCGAGAGCGCAATTGAAAATATAGACTGATGGATACGAGCAGAGGGGTTGTGTTATTGGACATACAAAGGGATCACGCAATGCTTCTTTTACTATACAAAATCGGGGGATCTTGGTGGTTCACTTGCGGTTTCAGAAAAAAAACGTAGATATTTAAGGTTGCAAACATAATACTTTCAGAGGCGTCCAATATATCTACCTACCAAAAAGCTTCCGGCGTATGAAGCTCCGTCCGTTCTGTTCACGAAATATCTTAACCACATTCTGCTGAGGGTTTTGTCTCTGTGACTGAGAAGTCTACCCGTACATGTAGGCCTGCCGTGATTTTGCGGGATACTGCATCTGCTCAGACTTTGTTGTTGGAGGGCGTGATTCCTTCGTCTGAGTTTATCTTCTCTGAGATTCGATTTTCCCTTTCTGGCATCGGTGGTAGTAGAAGTGTACCTCAGCATGAAGTTTTTCTCACGTCAGATTTGTTTACCGACCCCATTTCTGTAGGTGTTACGCCCTATTTGCCCGTTCGCGGTATAACTCTTGCTGTTAGGTAATGATGTTATGGGTAGTAACGTGACTGTTAAACCTGTGAGGGGCGATGAACCTATCCCTGTATAAGATTGTAATAATTCAACATCGTCCTGTGTACTTACTAAAGCTAAGGCTAAGGCAGCTGCGTAAAGTGAGTGCGACGTGTATTATAATTCTGATTTGTCAGATACACTGTACTTTCCTAGTTCAGCTGTTTGAGGCTGTGTCTGATTGTACTGGCAGGTATTCGCGCTCTAAGCTTATGGAACTTCAGCAAGACGATGATCTAGCGTATAGTCACGCTGTTTTGGAAGAAGAAGCTGATAAAGTTGCTGTCTGTTATTATCTGAAAAATGGTCTCTTAATGCGTAAATGGAGACCATCTGACGTTTTTTCTGTTGAGTTTTGGCATGTTCTGTACCAGTTACATGTAGTATTACCTAGGCAATACGTCCAGGGGGTGCTGTATTTGGCTCATGAAGGAAATATGACTGGTCACTTTGCAATTAATAAGACCAAAGCATGCGCGCACCCATCCTTTAGTTTGTTGGGGCTCAAATTTCTGACCAAGTGGACCTTTTGCTAACAAAAAAATGAATGACTAAAAAACGGGGTACCATCTTCAGTACTGTGAACTGTGCGTCTGAGCCTTTTTAGTGGACTTTTATCTCATTTTCCTCGGACTTTTTGTTTCTCTGAGGCGGACCTTTTTGCCCTCTTTGCCAAAATGGGGGAGGGGCTAGTTCGAGCCCCCCGAGCCACTCGAGCCCCCCTGGGTGCGCGCATGCAAAGATCGTATTCTGAGTCATTTCTTTTGGCACGGTATTGATAGAGATGTTAGGAATTTTTTGTAGAACTTGTCATGTGTGCCAGTTGGTGTGAAAGCCAAATCAAGTTATCTCTGAAGCTCCTTTAAAACCAATTCCGGCGTTCGGCGAGCCATTTAGTCATGTCATTGTGGATTGTATAGGTCCATTGCCAAAAACAAAAACGGGGAACCAGTATTTATTGACAGTAATGTGTCATTCCACACGTTTTCCTGAAGCTATTCCCTTAAGTAAAATAGAGGTAGTAAAGTTCATTACTTTAGTTGGCGTTCCTAAGTCAATTCAATCTGACCAAGGATCAAATTTTATGTCTGGTGTTTTTCAGCATGTGATGTATTTGTTGAAAATTGACCAACGTGTTTCCAGCGGTTATCTCCCTGAATCTCAAGGTGCTCTTGAAAGATTTCATCAAACGTTTAAGACAATGTTAAGGGCTTACTGTTTGTCTCGTGAAGAGAATTGGGATGACGGTGTTCCACTTTTACTGTTTACGTACAGGGAAACAGTACAAGATTCTCTGGGTTGCAGCCCATTTGAGTTGATTTTTAGGCGTCAACCCCGTGGTGCGCTTAAACTGTTGAAATAAAGGTGGTTGAGTGAAGATCACCCTGTGGATTTATTGACCTATGCGTCAGATTCGGAAGATAGGTTGTTTGAGGTTAGAACCGTGGCTCATAAGCATCTGAAAGATGCTCAGATATCTATGAAAACTTTCATTGACCGTAAAAATCGCGACAGGCATTTTAGTCCAGGTGACAAAGTGTTGGTTCTGTTACCAATGCCTGGGGATTATTTGAATGCTAAATTTTCTGGACCGTATGTGGTGGAGAGGGTTGTGGCGGTGGACAGGATTGTTCATCCATGAACAACCCTGCCCATGTGGCACATACTGAGCCACAACACCACGTTCCTTACAAGCTATCTTTTTATCACTGCGGCTGGTCTGCTCACTCAGTTTGTCCGGAACCTGCTTTGCAGGTTGTTATACCCCAGTTGGCTGTTTGGTGTACCCACTTGGTACTTTGTTTGATATTTGCCCATTTGGCAGTTAGTACACATTTGGTACTTGGTATTGAATTTGACGTTTTGCCCGACCCATTTGTCATGTAAACATGCTTAAAGAGTATCGTGAAAAGTCTGGTGATCATGTTGATAAAACTGTTGCAACTGTTGATTCGGGTTATGATTTTGAAGGACCTGCTTTTTAGGTATTTCGCTCAAGTTCTGCAACTTTCAGTTTCTTAGCAACTTACAAGAGAAATTGAGTCATTTGAGTGTTGATCAGCGACAAAGTCTCTTAAGGGAATTCAGTTAATTGTTTCCAGATGTGACTAGAAAAACTGTTGTTTCATGATGTCGATGTTGGAGATGCTGATCCTGTTAAGCAGCACCCTTATAGAATTTCTCCCCCCAAGTTAGAGTTAATGAGAAATGAGGTTCAGTATATGTTGGATAATGGAATCATTGAACCTAGTCAGAGTAATTGGAGTTATCCATGTATCCCTGTTCCGAAGCCTGACAAGTCTGTAAGATTTGTGACTGATTTCAGAAAATTGAACTTGGTGACCAAGGGTGATGCGTACTCTGTTCCGAGGGTTGACGATTGCATTAATAGTGCTGGAAATGCAGAATTTATAATTAAGTTTGATATGTTTTAACAATACCCTTTTAAAAATGGTATTGGCAGGTTCCGCTTAGTGCGCGAGCTAGAGTTGTCTGCATTTGCAACCCCTGATGGTTTGCGGCAGTATTGTATTATGCCGTGCGGTATGAAAACTGCTGCTGCGACTTTTCAGGAATTGATGAATACTGTATTGAATGGTTTACCTAACGTCCAAGTTTACTTTGATGACATTATAGTTAGTAGTCCTACTTGGGATGCACATTTGTGTGATTTGAGGCAACTTTTCCAGCGTTTGTGTGATGCTAAATTATCTTTCAATTTGGCTAAAGTGATCCCGGTCATGCATGTGTGACGTTTTTAGGTCAAGTTGCTGGAAGAGGGGAAGTGCTATTTTGTCTAGATTCCTGTGAATGGCCGGTTTCTATAGACGGTTTTGTAGAAATTACTGTGAGGTTGTATTACCTTTGACTAGTTTGACTTCAAGTAAAGTGAAGTTTGTGTAGACCGATGCATGCCAAAGTTGGCTGTTGATGCTTTTGATGTTGGAGCAGGTGGTTTTGTTACAGGAAGATGGTCATGACATAGATCACTCTGTGTGCTATTATTCTACGAAATTCAGTAGGAACCAGCGCTGTTATTCAACCATTGAAAAGGAGGCTTTCGCATTGATTTTGGTGTTGCAGCACTCCCGAAGTTTATGTTTTGTCTATGAGTTCACGGTTTATTGTATATACTGATCACAACCCGCCATATTTTTAAATAAGATGAAGGGAAAAATCTGAGAATACTTAGATGGAGTCTCATTGTGCAGGAGCTCAACCTTGATGTTTGACATATCAGAGGAAAGGATAATATTATTGCTGATATTTTGTCTAGGATTTGAGTGAGGTCCTAACAGTATGTTTGTGGGAGAGTTGTATTACGAACGCGTTTAGTTAAGTTGTAAATATGTTAAGTTTGGTTAAAAAAGAAAAAAAATGTTTGTAGTTGTACACACCATCTTTTGAAACGGGGACATGTTACGTATTCTCTCTAGGGGGCAGATTAGAGTTTTATCCGAGAAATCTAGTTGGTCGGCGATGGTTAGCGGACGTGTGTTATGAATTGTTATCCGAACACTGAGGCTGCACTTTCCTATGTTTTGTTTATATACTTTCAAAGTTTTGAGCGTTATTTTTTGTTTATGTGGCGAGCCTCTGCAACGGCGTAGACAACAGAGTCTAGTCCATAGAATTTGACTGTATTATTTTGGTGGAGACTGCGGAACGCGTGAGAACGGCTTGTTGATGAAGCCTGAAGATACCACAATTCTCAAGTGTTGGTGCTGACGTTCGACCCTGTCTTCGTCCCAAGTTTTGTGCAACTTGTTGACATGTTTGTAAATAAGTAAATAGATGTTAATTTTGATCATTATACCTGAAAAGTGGTTATTTTTATTTATATTACCGTAACAACATACACAAGAATCATACAAGCATGCACATGGGCATAAATAAAGCCAAAGTTCTATACCTCGGGGAGCAACTGGAAAGTTCTAGTGATATTTTGCTCACTTATGAGAGTTAACACAAAGCATTGTCGACGTAATATTATCCCACAAGCAGAAATTTATTCCAAAAATTTACTCTTGTTAAGGTTTTGGTGTCCATTTCAAATGACAGTTTTAGGATTCAACTATGTTTTTTTTTAAATAAACGCACTAGGGATATCTGCGGAAAGATTTTCTTATACATTCCCCCTAGCTTATCTAAAGATGAATCTCTATGCAGATAAACGCCAATATCCAAAGTGCTCGTCCCTCAGAGCTCATGATAGTAGGCCAGGCATTCTTTTCACACAAACGTCAATTTCCTAGATTCCCCAAATTTCCAATGACCGAGTCAAAGTTTATGTCTAGAAGTATTACCAAATCAGGTAGCCGTGCCTGGGCATTGTAGATCTCAAATACGTTTTATTGAGCATTAGATCACAAAAGTTCCTTTCACAAAGTGCGTATAACACGGTCAAACTTAGATTTCAGCGTCTTCCAGATGCCTTGTCAATGTCGATATATCGATTGTGAGTTCGGATGCACAAATGCCGTCATACAAACCGGCAAGTTTCATCATTGATACATGTACCTTTGTACAATCATTGGTGGATTTGGCCAAATCAGTGGTTAGGATGTCTTCGAACAAATTGACAATTTGGCACATTGCTTGCGATATGAAACTCAATTCATTTGCAAAGATATCCAAGCACTCGAATATTCCTCGTTTAGTTTTTTCCATATATCAATGACAAATCCATGTCTGACAACTGCTCTGCTGTCATTTTCTTTTTCATCCGAACGAGTATCTCATCTGCTATGAACACCAAGACTGCTTCTTTACTTCTGTGGCACCAGTCAGTTTTCACGTACTATCTGATGATTTCCGACAGTTGATCTAAGTAGGATTCGTTAGGCGTGCTGTCAAACATCTACGCATAGTATTTGGCTGACTTAATTTTGTATTCACTATTTTTCGACAGGATCTGCCAGCACAAAAGTAAATTCACTCTGCATCATAGGGGATAGATAGTATGCGCATCTAACCTCAATAAGCTCCAATCTCACAAAAATAATGTTCTTTTAAGACCGGGCCATACTTAAATAACATTGTCAAAAATTCTAAAAATGCCCCTGTTCGAAGATAGGTCGCACACATGTTAGTCTTGGAATAATAAGCTTTGATTCGCCAGAAGCAGAGTTACACTCAACAACCCCTGCAATATGTTTTTGCATTTTTCTTTGCCTTTACTACCGCTGCGACCGATTTGTTGGCGATTGTACGGTTTATTGTTAAGGCTATTGCTAGCGTTTTCTACATTTAGAGGAAGTGTAGTTTCGCAAAAATAGTCGTTCTGTACATGTACTTTAGGGTGTTACTTTCCATCATTTGTTAAGCGCACCAGCATCATAAATCGTTGTCAAGTCAATTGGGGCAGTTGCAAACAAACGGCAACTAAAGCTATCTAGGGTACGCTAACGAACACCTTAAGATTTTGCTCAACTCCCCGGAACTTTATAAAACCACTCCGATGACAGTTGTCGAACTCCGTCACACGTTTTAGACACCGAGGCAAACGAATCATCCTGCCCTGCTTAGCGATCACCACAGGAAAATCGCGCGACAGTGGATTGTCCGGTGCTGAGACGTTACTAACAGTCACAGGCTCGCTAACAGGGTTTTCAAGTTTTGACTATTTTTCTTCAGCTGGTTCGTCCAACCTTGATTGGTCAACACTTTCCGATTCTAATCTTTCCGATTACTTTTCAGCTGGACCTTCATTTGCCTGGATACATTTCAAAGTTGAGCCTATAATTTTCTGGACTCGTCAGTTTTTGCATGTTTACCTTTCCGTTATTGTAAACAGCTGGACCGTTTTTCGCCGCCACTTACTCCGTTTGACATTTTTGAGGGGACCGAAGATTTAGACTTGAAGAATTGAAGATAACATCATTGGAAATAGTCATGCAATATTGCGCGAGTCGCTATAATAAAAACGTTGAAAAGCCTAGCGTGTTAACCATTGTTATCAAACCTGTGCTCCAAACCAGCACCGATACACTGTACATGTTACCCAACCCGCTGTGGGTTTAAATGATATTGGTTGCACTTGCGGACTTCGAGAGTAGCACTCGATGAATTATGACTTTTTTCCATAATCAGTGTAAGATATAAGTGCTATGTTTCAATCAGTTTTAGTAGTTGACAAGAGCGTGATAATGTAGGGCGTTACTTCGTCCGGTTCGCTTTCCCTGGCACCTTAAGTACTCCACTGCTTTCGCATGTACTGATGAATGATTTCATTTAGTATTTGTTTCGGTGTTCTTTAGTACTATTCTTTGGTTTATGTTTGCATCGCATTTACCACTACACAGGTACACTAGCGGCTAACGCGAATATTGATTTACAGGCTAGTTCCGGCGTGTCTAGTGATTTATAACGAAGATTGTGATTCAACATCTAATACATTTACATCTTCGTTTCTCTACATGAACTAAAAATTTAAAGTCATTAATGTTATGTTAAATCCTACTAAATATCCCTATTAAGCCAAATTATCGCTAGCTGATTTCCTATGTAATCTTCACTCTTCAGCCAATAAAATTTTCAGAATACTGAATAGAGAAGCCATTAGGTGAATTTAGTTTAACAATGACTCATTTAAATTACTTTTGAGTGCGTATTTATCTTTATCCGAAGCTGAAAAGGTTTTCAATTTCTCTTTATTTTCATTACGGAGCGTTTTAGCATGAGTCTGGGCGGTCCACTCTTGCGCTTTAAACTCATACATACTGTTTTTTTTGGACAAGAACCTTCGAGGGGGTAGAGGTTATTCACGCAGAAAGCACAACATGTATTGTACCACCATCCACCCTTTCCCTCAATAGCGCAATTGCGCGAGTTGCTATCATTGTTCGAGTCGAGGGTGGTGAACTTTGAGCCGTTGACTAGATCCAAGCCACGAAATGGAGATGTTAACCCGGTCGACAGCAACATAGCTGACACAGTCAACTTGTATTTCTCCGTCTCGTTGGCAATGGCAAAAACACTGTGGCCATGTGAAAAATGCGTGCCATTCCACAGACTCACAATATGCTGTAATTTGTACTGACCCTGCTTGGTAATGAAGTGAATGTTTTCATTTCCGAGCCACATTTCACCGTCTCTTTCCCCAAACCCAACTTTATAGTCCTCCCATCCTTTGTTGAAATCCAAACTTCCGTCGAGCCTGCGCTGAATAACTGTCCATCCGCTGTCACAAGACGCAATGAAACTCTTCAGGGCGTTATTTGGTCTCAACAATAGATGTCCAGTATATCCGGTGCCTTAAAAATTAGAGACATTACAAATTATGAGCATTTTGATCAAAGCGTAGCTACTATATTGACACGTTTCTATTTGATTACGAGCTTTGAGATCCTACACAATGATGTTGTCAAACATCTTTGCAAAGTATTCTGCGGACAAAACAGGGAAGTGTGAAGAATGCCTGAACGGAAGAATCTGTCAAAATGCAGTGGTTTGGGAACGTGACTCGTCAAGTTTTGAAATTGGTGTCCTATTATTATCTCTTGGGTTGACTCCAAAAATGAAAATTTGTTGTGTCAAGACTCTTGTTTAGAAAAACAAAAACATGCAAGTCTTCTCAACTTTTTAGCCACTCTTGCTTAGAATATTACCTATGTTCCATGTTTAATTAAAGACTTTTTGCACTGATACATTTCAATTCACGACAGATCAAAAATGACGCATATCACTAAGTTTTTTAAAATATATTTCCGGGATGCCGTGCAATTACCAACGGATGAGAATATAAAATAGTAATAATAGTAAAAAACCAAGCTGTCACCTGTGGTACAAGTTTATTTCATTTATGGCAATCTATTTAACAGCCTGCTTCTTGCCCTTGATAAAGAGCGCACCGCTCGAGAGATGGGGACTATTTTTAAGTTAATTATTTGACAGTATTATTTCGGTTTTACTTTAGTTAACCACTTCCACTTATTGAGAGTACTTCCATCAGTTAACAGTCCTGATAACATGATCTGAAGAAAATTCAGGACGTAATATTTATCACGCTACAACAGATTTACGTGTTTGATGATAATGGGATGGGTTTAAAGATACTCTTTTCTCGTAAAACTGTAGTACTACTAGTTTTGCTTGCTGAATAACAAAAACACTGTTATAAAATCGGTCTCGCACGATAGGCATTGTTTTCTTTTACTAAAAATATTCCAATTTGGGTAGACATGAAGCTGTTAGAGTATTTTTCAGCCTAGGTCTGTCCCAAAAAGTATTTGTTGATATGCTCAGCTATCGCTTTGGCATCACCATTAACCTTAGACACCCTCGGCGTTTGTTGTCAAGAAAGGGTTCGCTCGTCGTCAAAATTATTTTAGACACTGCCAATGTGATTGGTACATGTATCACTGACCAACAAATATCGATGCCAGTATAGCAACATGGTTGTAGATTCATGCACCACATATGTGTCACTAATGGCTAAGTGGTGAAACAAGAAACTGAGCAAATCATTCTTTCTGCAGTTGATCCAAATGGTGCGACAATGCAACGCACCGGGACGCTGTTTACGTAGCTCTGAGCTACATCGGTCCCGGGGAATATCGGAAAGCACCGGGTCTTCTATGACCACCAGTGGCCGGTTGAGTGAAACAGTCCCAAATAGGGATTAAACTAAGGTCTTTAAGTCTTTTTGCATATTTGTGTCTTTATGGACTCACATATGCAATATTTTTTTTCTTTCATTTCATCTTAATTATGAGCTCCTTTTTGATTAATGACACTTCCTAATAATATAACTAAAAATTGAGCCCAGAGTTAGGGACTCAGTTCTTAAACTGGAGGTGTTGCATGAAAATATCCTTAATTATTTTCGATAATAATGACAATTTAACGTACATGTAAGAGTTCACTCTCGATTTGCATCAAAGTCAAAGATGACTTAGTAATGAAACGAAAACAATACAAGAAAGGGCAATCGATGATTTCACAAGTCCAAAATTACGTCTTAGGTTTTAGGGAACGAAGTTGAGTAAATTTGTGGGACTGTTTCATGCAACCAGGCACAGGAGCCTATTAAGTTCATTATCAAATACATGTAAGCCATTGGCACCCGTGCGCAGAGCCAAGTGGGTACACTCTTTCATTAAGGACTGTCGCTGTTCTCTTAAGTGCAGCTTTGTAGTGGTGCGCACGTATAAGTTCACACATTAGCGAATCGCTGGAATAGGCCTACTTTATCTTGGCTCGCATGTCGCGTACGTAGCCCCAGAAACAAGTACAGGGCTTGAGAAATTTCTTGGAGACTCAAAACTACTCTGCTGATAGTAAAGGTGTGGCAACAATGTTATTTTTGGCTTTTTTGATAAAAAGGAAAATTTTAAAAGGATTGATTTATTATTGGGTGAACAGTTTATTTATAACCAAAAGTTCGGATCAAAAAGATTACTTATAACTAGATTTTTTAACTTCATCAAACAATATTATGTGAGTGAAAAGTATAGTGCTCGTAAGGATTTGTATTCAGAATTTGTGCCAAATGATGGTGTAATTTTGGTGTTTTTCTTAGTAGTCAAGAGGATTAGGTGTAGGGTATGAGTGTGTGTGTGTGTGTGTGTGTGTTTGTGTGTGTGTGTGTGTGTGTGTGTGTGTGTGTCTATGTTGTTCTTGTTTTTGTGTTATTGTACATGTGCTCATTGTTAATAAATGTATACAAAATGGACAAATAAAATCTGACTTAAAATCAGTGTCATTAAAACTACTCTCATCCTTGAGTAAACCAAGGAACCAGGTTCCAAAAGTAAACTAACTTATTTACCGGCGTTGGAAGAATCGGCGATCGTTAATCGGCTGCTGCTAAAATTGTTATGGGTTCTCTAGAGTGGGCTTTTTGCGATTACGTCATCTGACTTTTACGAGATTTTTCCCACGATTCTTTTATCAAGCGTTCTTCGCTGCCGGCACATAGGTTGCATACATGTCACAACAAATTATCGGAACTTGTTTCATTTCGTTACCAGTTTTTAGTATTTTTATACCAGCAAACCGAACTTAAGAACAAACCGTGGTGCTTGGGAAGCTGTCATCATCTCCCGAAAGACGTCTCAAAGTTTTAAAAAATGGGCCGTGCGCCGTGTCACGAGCGTTCCGTTTTTGAAACTGACGACACACTTCTTTGTAACAAAAGCCGGCGAATTATGCTAGAAAATGACGTTTATTCGATTGTTTTCCACTTAAACGGCTGCATCGAACAAGGTGAGTGTCGGTTGACGACCAGATTTTGCATGCACCCCCGCTGGTCCTTTCGCTTTACTTGCCGATGTAGCCTTAGTTTTACGACGAGTTGACGAGGATAAGTCAACTGTACCCGGGTAGTCAATGGGTTGCATGAAATTTCGGGGTCTAACGAAGCTCAATATATACACCGGTGACCTAAAGTCGTGAATATAAGCATAATAAGTGCCGATTGTCATACTACCCAATGTCCGTTAGCAACTGCTCATGTGATGTCATGGACATATGTCAGCCTTCACAAATATACGTGTTTTGACAATCTTAATCCTTGTTTGTCTCCGTAAGCAGAGTTTTGAAACGGTCGCTGATATCGGCGGCCATTTTGAATGAGGCCCTAAAGTCGTGACCGTTTCGGTTAGACGGAAATACACGAAGTACGACCTCACAAGTCAACTACAGTGCGTACAGTTACTCTAGATGACATAAAAATGGATTGCATTGTTTATTAATTCAGTTTCATTTGAAATAAATTGTTATAAGTTTTGCACCCAACTTTGATATGCACAGACGTTTTCAATGAGGTTGTTCACGTAAAACGCTGAGAACCCAGCATCAATTATCGCTCTGTATTTTATTGTTTTGGCCTTACAAAACTTGATCAACCCTGGGACATTTTGATACATTGTTCAAGCTACCCCTGGAGACTTTTTCCCCATCAAATACGTCACGAACAGCAGAGTTCCAAGCGGGTATTTTTTGAGATTCGCTAGAGAATATATAAGTTTACTTTTTGATGTTGACGTATTTGTAAAATTAATCAACAACTTATAGAAAACTCTCCAAAATTTATTCGGAATAAAATACCGTTCCCTTTGAAATGAAGTTTTAACTCGAATGGAGGACGGCAAGTCATGTAGGAAGAGGACTTTCCTTAAGAGCCTTAAGCACTGATCACTAGATGGAAAAGTGTAGCTCCAGCTATAACTAGGCCACAATGTCTTCACAGGGCACGTTGTCTCCAAGAAATTGTTTTCAAAGATAAGGCAAATTCATTACAAACGTACAGAAGTTCAGGAGTACCATTTTTTGTTAAATTATGCAAATTTATAACATTATTGCCCAACGTTTTTCTTTGCCCGATTAAATCGACAATGCTTGGGGGTGTCATATCCATAGGAGTCACAACCCTGTTTACGTAAACAATTCTTTTAGAAAATAATAACCTCCTTATTTTGAAAAAGGAGCATCTTTCAAGGTTTCATTAACTGATTTTAAAGTTTTCAAAGACTATTATGGTAAGGTGAGGCAGCGCACTTACCTTAAGAACCTTGCTTCGTTATTTCCAAGCCAAGAATTCTAGGAACTTCAAAACATACACATGAACCCATACTACTGGTGTGTAAAATTTCGGGGAAGTGGAGATCCCTGTTTTGGTGCATCCAATTTTGGAAATAGTTTTGAAAACGGAGGTGTTGCCCAAGGGCTGAGGCAAAACACGCATTGGGTGAGCGTCTTACCTCACAGGTGTAATTAGGTAAAACTAAGTTTTAGATGCCAATACTACAATAACTATCAAATGTAGAATATATTAATAATATCATACATGATAACTGTTTCCATTTTTTTAATTTAATAAGTCACAGATCGAAAATACAGATGATACCAAACCTGGGCCTGTTTCACTAAGATGTCATAACTACGATTTTCTACGCTGTCGGTCTAAATCGATTTTTCGATGTAAAATATTGACATGTTAGTATACAAAACTCATGGGTCCAGTCCAAAAATGTCAACATTTCGAGAGCTCGTAAATAAACCATTGAATGCAATCTAACGTGTTTCCTTAATTAGCTACAAATCCAAATTCCAATGAGAAACCAGTACAAACAAACTTTTCAATATGACCAGTCACAGGTCGGGCATACACATGATTTCGAACCTGGCATACTAGCTATATGGGCCCAATCAGAACAAAATTTGACGCTGTGTCCACCACACATTTTCCCAGAAGCACTGTTGGAATATAAATCGCTGCATGTTATGTACTGGCACTAAATTTCGTTGGCATCAGCGGCTGTAGTAGCTCTTTATCCACTACGTTTTTGTTGCGGGGGATTCTTTAACTTTCGATTCATTAAACGTTTCTTTCGTTTCGCCGCTTGTTGTTTCTTGCAGGGAGACGAGGTCAGAACTGCTGATGACTCGGACGTACTAGCTTTTTGGGAAACGATAGTATTCCTTGGATGGCATGAAAAACTTCGGATGATTTCGGCGGCTTCTTGGCGCTGAATCTCGCGAGTTCTGTCGATTATAGATCGAGGAGCAGAGAATTCATTGTACACCAAAGCGTCAATTTTGGCGGCTTCTAGACCCTCAATTTCGCGAGCCCCATTATTTTCAATTCGAGGAGTCATCGTACACCAAAGCATCCTAGTGTCCTACATCTTCTACAAAGCTGCGAAACATAACAGATACACTGCTGTCATGCTCGTCTCCATAGTGCTGTGTAAGACCACGCGCATTGTTCATTACTTAAATTGGTCTGTTTAAGACATGACTTGTAGCAATGATCTCGAACTCCCCCGGGATGGTTGATGAAAGAGACGCTGCTGGAATACGCTGCTCAATCGATAAGTATCTTACATACTAGGGCATGTCACCAATGAGCGTGCTCTGCTCGATGTCGTTATATCCGTGGATATTTCTACACATGTACTGGACAGACTGACAACGAACCGCATCCGTTTTTCGTCCATTGTTACAACAATGCTCCGAAAAAAGCAACGGGCTTCACCGAGGATTTTTGTACACTTCACTCGGTAGTTTGGTTTTCTGGCTGGTAGAGCAAGGTCATTGTCAACATTAGTAGATTTTCTGACTGTAGCACATGCCACATTTTTCCCCTGACATCATCTGGCAGATGACACTCTGCGCTTGGTGGACTGTCTCCAATCAACTCTTCACCACATTCAGGAGCTGTAGTGAAACTGAAGTCCTCATTTACATCTCCATCGGTTTGCAATCTTTCTCCCATGGGTTGATCAGGGATGGCATCCTGATCAGTATATTGAATTTCGACGTCAACAGCTAAAACATGCTGATTGCTGGTGCAATTACCTTCAGATTGGGTTACTGTCGTGTCAAGATAATTCCATCTTGCTCACACACAAACTGGTCGGCTGTGAACACCTCATGGTCATAAGACCATAATCGCACGATCGAAACCATTAATCACCCGCAGTGGTGTTGCAGTACGCACGTGAGCCTTGCCAAATAATTCAGGCATTTGATAAATGGTGACTTTTTGATCGCGACTGGAGACCATCCAGTTATCAGTAACGTTGTTGTATCGCTTTTGAGCGAATTAAAATAGGACTTGTCCACTAGCTGCAGTTTATGTGTGCTGTGGGGTGGGAAAGTCAATAGATATATACCGTTTGCTCATGCATAATCCATGGCTTCTAATGTAATGATTTGTGGCTTTGGTGACAATCTAACAGAAGGACGTGGTCATTTGATGTCGCTAACCTTGATATTGCCACAAAATGCCATTTCAGGCCAGAATCAGACCAACCACTTAATTGGTGAAGCGTAATCATTTGACATGGGGGAGAACCTAACATCATGTGAGAAAGCGTTAGCTTCCGTTGTAAAACCATTGGGAGCAAAAACACTCCAACATAGGCCAGAATCAGACCAACCACTTAATTGGTGAAGCGTAATCAATTGACATAGGGGGAGAACCTGACATCATGTGAGAAAGCGTTAGCTTCCGCTGTAAAACAAATACTGGGAACAAAAACACTCCAACAGCGTTTATCGCACATATGACAGTAACCAAAGAGGCTACTTCGCCCCTTGTTAGTTTTCCAACTTGACGTGCTCCCTTCGTGGCAACAACCTTGCAGGGTTTTTGGACACTGGTTATGCCTGTTTCGTCCATATTCCAGATAATTACTGGATCGATTTTGTGACTGTCAGGTAATTCCTTGTACGCTGAGAAAAACTTGTCCACCTCTGTTCTGTTAAGACATCCTGGACACACTAACTTCTTGTGGCTCTCTAAGACTTAATTCTGGGTGGTGTTTCATAAACCCTAACAGCCAGTCTTTGCCAGCCACTGGGTTGCTCTCGTTAAATAGGTGAGTGATTCCCGCTTTTTGAGCAAAATCAAACACCAAACGCCTCATGTCAAAAGTGGTCGAGCGCCACAGAGACCTCTCCATTTGATGATGTAGCTATAGCTACATCGTTCATTCTCCACATGTTCCGGTAAAACTGGAACGTGGCGGCCATGCTTGAGTTGTCCTGGAATAGTGAAAGATGTATCTGTGTCTTCGCGTCGTCCTGACGGAACACCGTACATGTACCGCTTACTCACAGTTAACAATAACTTCTTGCAAAGCTTTTCTTAAAGCATTATCTTCGTAACTGCCTCTGTTGGTTTTTTCTTATACGCGCTGACCATTTAGCAAAATCAAAACAATTATTTGAATGCATCGATCGTTTTAATTTTGAACATCAAAAAATCTTTTAATTGAAAAAAAAAATAATGTGAAATGTACCGGAGTTTGTGTAAGGGACAAAACGCCTAATCGGGAGAAAAAACCCTACCGTAGGCGTTGTAAAATGAATGGCCAAAGCAGACACGAATGAAACCTTGTTAACAGGAGCGTACAGACGAGCCAAAATCGTAATTGAGAAGTTCAAAAGTATCCTGAAAAATCAAATTTGTTTCAAGTGTCTACTTCGGTGTCCCATCCAAAGTTACTCTAGGTGGCACTGGATTTCCACTCAAAAGGACGCCGTGAGAGCGGCTTTGTTTTATTTTAAATTCAGTAGGCGTTTTACCTGCACTGGGCGTCTTGCCCCACCTTACCATACAACAAATTACGAATTAAGTAGCGTTAGTAAACATGCATGCCTACCTGGAGCGGAACAGTCTTGGAATTCCTACAAAAAATCGTGTAATATAAAAACAACACAAAGCCAAGAAAAATGTCGTAGTGTTTATCAATAGGCAACACTACCCCTCGTTTACTCTCGCCTACTTCTTTTCTTATGGAATGGGTAAGTAGGTTTGATCTTAACAATGTTAAGGCGTGGTCGTTTTTCTTGCAAACTATGACCAAGAAAAGTAATTTACGATTGCAAATAAATGTTTTTAGTCGCGGATCAGAAGACTATCCCATTGCATTCTTATGATATATCAATATACCTATATACCTATTTACGTACATATATGTATATCTATAGCTCTCTCTCCCTCTCTTCCTACCCCCTCTCCCCCTCTCCCCCTCTCTCTCTGTACATATACACACGTACACACACACACACACACACACACACATACATGTATATATGTAAAGTATGTATATGTGTGTGTGCGTGTGTGTGTGTGTGTGTGTGTGTGTGTGTGTGTGTGTGTGTGTGTGTGTGTATGTATATGTGTGTGAGTGTGTCCGCGTGTGTGTAGCCTAAATTGTTTAAATCCTCACGCCATGTACTTAACGATTTTATCATTCAACACGCGAAATTTTGTTGCACGTAGTCTTCTTCGTCGCCGTATTGGAAACCATCTAGAAAATCTGTTGAAAACTATTGCCTCTGGAATATTTGTTTCCTGTAGGTTGTTTGAACGTACAGAAAGAGTTAAGCATTTCTTTGTGACTTAACTGCATGTTAAAATTATAAATTGCTGGATCCATTTTTAATCCTCGTAGCATTTATTAAACCATTATTAATCCCAAGACAACAATTCACTCAGTCTTATCGCCAACACACAGGCCAATGAAGATCGTACTAAAATGCTTAAAATCTGAGCGTTATGCCAATTATCTACCATACTAATGTGGCTGCCTCAGTGTTATCAGGATGGCTAATTATGTTTATATATTTATTTTGGAAGGGTCATGGAAAACAAACAAGACACACTTGAGACTACTTTCAATATTTACTGTGATACGTGCAGCTGTTTTTTTTTTGCAAAAATGTCTGAAGTAAGAATCAGTGCCATAAACGAACATTTTCATTTCTATGGAAATTAGATCTAGTGGATTATGAAAACCAGAATGCGCGTTAGATAAACCCATTTTGCAAGTGGCATGTGCGTGAAAGTTTAATATTGGCAGTACTTGTGTCATGAACTCAGATTCTGGACGTACTCACCCGCCACCCGAAAATATTTTCGCCGTTCTTTGGAACTGTCTTTTCTACAATATTGCAAGTTGAGCAAATCTTTCTACTGACATACAGGAAGGCCACACAAGTGCGATCCACTGAACAGACATGAGAACATTCGATCAGAGAAGATGCTGTGACGGTTACATTGCCCGGGCACGTTGATGCTGATGTCTTCTCCGTGTGAAATCTGCTTATCTCTCGAGTCACAATGGAATTAAATTGAAAACACACTTGTAGAAAAAAGAGAAACAATAAGTCACGTTCAAACATGATGATGGGTCAGACGCCACCAATGCTGTTATCTGCCAATGAGTAAAGCAGGCATTTATCACCGTATATTTTTCACATACGCGTTGAATCTGTCGAGAGAAATACGGCCATGTAATAAATGTATTCCGTATTCATCTCCCGCACTACTTCAACAGTGACCTCTGAGATTGAAGGTTAAAAAGGTAGGTCAATGTCGGCTCGACGTCGTTAGCCGGTTACATGTAGATCATCACACTTTCGGAAAATAGCTTAAAGTAATACAATTGTAGTAGTTTAGATACCACTCAACATGCAATCGTAACATCTGTAACAGGAATATTAATTATATGACAGTTCTGTCTCAGTTTTCAATTTTCTATGCATTATATCGTCTGCAACTCAAGCACCTATTCTTTGCCAATATCAAACGTTGGTATTTAACTTTTTTCAGGAGATTTTACAAGTTCAGTGCAAAGTTACCCTTGTTTCCATCTTTGTTATCTCTTTTCAAGTAACAAATCGTTAAATTTAGAACTGTTTCTTTTATTAGAGAAAACTTGCAACCTAACGCGAAGTACATACATAAAGGATGTGATCCGCCACGTGAACAGTCAGAGTGAAGTATTAAAAAAAATGCGGAAAAAAATGAAAGAAACTTAGGAATTCGAAGCGTTAGGGATAAATACAAAACGTACCTCGATTGGCGTACATGAAGTAATATCCCACTAGACATTATTTCTCGTATCGATCTTGACCTTCGGTCTAGGGCGATACGTGGAATAATGTCTCGTGGGATAGTACTTCATGTACTCCACTATCGGTTCGTTTTGTGTATATTCACAAACTCGCATATACACAACAGCCACCTGTATGAAAACGAGCGTCAACACTAGGAATCGATGAGCATATTTTCTGCAGACTTCACAATTTTACACTAACCCGACTAGTTCTGCTTCTAACCTGGGTATCATCAAGAAGAACACGAACGGCAAGTGCAATGCAATAGTCAGTGGTCCCTCTAAGTGTTTCGACCTGTGTTTGTTATGTCATTTTCCACCTTGTTTACATGCATTCATAGGCTTACGCGCGCAAAACAATGACCTATAGAGCATTGCGTACTCATACATGCAAAATAGCTGCTTTCACCACATAAAAGCTGATTTGCATTAATCTGTTACTAAAAGCAGACAACCTGTAGCATCTCGCAGTTTGCAAACCCACTGCTATGACAGCTAATATAACTGAACCTGCCAATTACTTCTTTAAAATTGCACACAACAAAATGCATTAAGTAAAGTGCACACTGATGGCTTTATCAAAGCACAGTAATTTTTAAAATCTGATGAAGGGCTGCCATGGCTGATGTTTATGCATATTTATCACAAGCATTTAAAGCAAGATCTGAAGTAGGGGAACGTGGTTTTAATTTTCACAGTGCATCAAGGGGTGAGAAGTTATTTCGGAATCTTATTGAAAAGTCTGCGTATTTAGCCACATACCTACAAAATTGTAATTTAATTAAGTAATAGAATATACTAACTGAAAGTAAAAAGCGTGAAGAATTTGATCTCTGACTTTCCTGCAATCTGTCATTATTTGGGTCACATGATCATGTCTTTTTATTAAAATGTAGACAAATACAAATACATTGATAGCAGAATAACTGTATCAGTAACAAGATTCAAATGTATTTGATGTAAATGATCAAGATGAGATCTCAAAAGCACTGTTAGGATTTTCTTAAATATTAATTTGTTTTGCGCCCCTTAAGCAAAAAACTCCCATTTTAATAGACAGAGGCATATACATGTATAATACGTTTTATGCATATACATCTACATATACATTACATACATGTGCAGAATTGATTAAACAAACGACACTTTTCGTTGTTGATAGTCTTTATTCCGTTTCGTGCATGTGTTCAGAATAAAACTGTGCACTCAACGGAACATTGATGTAATAACTGACCAACAGACACGATCAAAAGATACACGACATTTTGAAACAAACTTGTTTCATTCTCAAGTGGAAATAAAATGACGTAGTAATGCTATCACAGAGCAAAAGCTGGAGACATACACAGTGGAACACGGCAGGTGTGAAATGCTGCAAAGAATGACAAATGAAGTTAGGGATAACCTTTCTCGGAGTTTTTTTTCACCTGAGGAGGGTCTTTTTGCCCTTTTCACCAATTGGGGACTCATCCTAGCTCCCCCTTGGGTGAACGCATGTTACCTACGTGACTTATACTTTTTTGACCAACCAAACTGATGATTATTGGGAGTTCCAAACCATGAAAAAGGAAGTTACTAGCTGTAAATGTAGAAATCGACTCGCAACAAGGCCAACTAAATTGTACGGCTTACCGTGCAGCGTGCTCGTGGATTTCTTCGCGGTGACGTAGGTCGTGTACATTTGGCCAAGTACGACCACGTCCAACTCGCTGCTATTTACTGTTACAATTCTTGGCTAAAGAGTTGTCACCCTAACAAATCGGACACGTTTCGTAATTGGTTCGCGATATACATGGGTCAACAGAGACTAACCGTTGCAATTATCAGATTTTTCTTTGTGAAACAGCTATAATTATTTGAGTTATGCTGCAAAAACGATTCAAAAATCAAATTTGCACGTGTCGCAATCTGAGGCAGGCCTTAAAGGGACATTCTCGGAAAGAAAGACGATTTGCTGAGATCACCCCTGGCGCAGAATTGAATTTACAACTTCCGCAATCGCATTCTAATGCTCTAAAGTCAGAGGAAATTTTCATTTGGAAAATGGCATAGTATTTTATTTACATTTTACTTGTGAGGTTAACGGCCTTTATTTCAGCAAATTTCTGACAGACAACAGTGAAAATGAGACTGTTCGGAAAATTTACAATAACTAGAGGGCGCGCGTGTACAGGTTGTACTATTGGTGATAGATTAAGCAGCCTCGATTTCGCAAGTCCTTTAAATACATGGTGACATGGCTTGCAGCCGTGCCCACTGAATCTGAGATTGCATGAAAAGTGCGCGTCTATAAGAGGAAGTAAGCATGACCTTATACAAACCTGATTATTTTCACGATTATTCCATGTTTACAATACTGATACGGTACCTGTTAATGAGGTACTGGCCGATGTCGACTTCGCGGAAGTCGCCAGTCGGTTAATTTTGTTTATATGCGCTAACTGCGAAGCGATACCGAAGCTAGTTTACAGTGAAACAACAGACGGATGCATCCTTCTGCTGCATCTGTGGCAGATTGTCACCCACCTTTACAGTTCAACATGTTATATTACTTTTGTAATTAATGATATCTGTAGTAGTTTAGTTTGTCATAATATATATGACCTTTTATCTCAACTATACGTGTTGTTTCACTGTAAACTAGCTTCGGTATCGCTTCACAGTTAGCGCATATAAAAACTATTTAAGTATTAAGAGACAGTCCATATAAAAACCAGTAGATTTTCAAAAATTAGTCTATACGTCAAAATTTGAAACAACTTCATTTTTTGTACATGGGTAGGTATCCTAACATAAACCCAAATGCCAAATTTTGTGCACTCAATGACCCCTAATTTCGCCGCTGGAGCATGATAACACAAATTGGCACAATTGGGCATATTAGCCGTCTCAAAAATCGCATGTTTTCAG